>WNWK01000108.1:444977-459977 GCA_009830355.1 Cherax destructor | reverse complement strand
TATTAGAATTTTGGTTACAGTCATGTGCAAATTAAGGGGAATCACAGATATCAATAAGTATATTTTGCTGTGGATATGTGCAAGATAAAGTAGTTTTCATGTGGTTAGCTACCGCTTGGGTGCGTAAGTGAGATAAGATATTTTTTAACGGTGCTTTTGAAAAAGAAGATTGTCTTCAGTTCCTCCTCCTCTTTCTTCTCTTCCTGCTCCTGCTCCTACTTATACTCCTCCTGCTCCTGCTCCTGCTCCTACTCCTCTTTCTCCTCGTCCTCCTTCGTGCTCTCTTCTTCCCATCTCTTAACAATATCTATATCTTACGTCGCACATTTTCATCAGGTAGGCTGAGGGTCCCCCAGTTGTTCTGTATCAAGCATTTTACACTAAACACGACCTTGTACCATCGTTGTTGGTGTCATACCTTGAGTAATTTCCCCGCTTGTTCCCTGCAGCTTGGTAATTCCCTTATAAACTTCCCGCCCGCTGGTCATATTCCCCAGCAAATTCCTAGCCCTTTGTATTCCTTCCATGGATACTTCCCTGTCCTCTGGTCATACCCCAGAGAGTTGCCCATCCCCCCAGTGGTCATTTCCTTCCCTCCCCAGAAAATCCCACCAATCTTGGGTTCCTGAGAGAACTGAGAGTATTAAGCTTCGGGTCATAAGTGACTTTTTTCGGTCAGACTTAAAACTCGACTAATTGCCGGGATACGAACTGGTGATAAAAATGTTCTTGGCAATCCCCCTCGGCTGGGAGACTTGTAATTGTGGCTTCAAGGAGCAGGAGAGAAGGGGCAAGAAGCTGCTTCCATTTGAGTCAGTCGTTTAGGGCCAAGTTAGTGTGGTGGTTGAGGGTGACTTTGAACCCTGTGGGATGTAAGTGTTAAGTCCTTGTTGCTCTGGTCGTCTGGCTGAGTCGTTGAGATGAATTAGAATGTAAAGAAAAGGTGTAATTGTGATGCTTGGATGCTGGTTGTGGGGGTGGTTGTGCGGGTAGTTGTGGGGAGTAGTTGTGGGGGTGGTTGTGGCTGTAGTGTAGTAAGTTACTTAAATAATCTGTATCTTAACAAATTAATTATTTATTTCAATATTTTTTATGCACACCATACCCATGGTGTGGGTGGTAGTCACACCATACCCATGGTGTGGGTGGTAGTCACACCATACCCTTGGTGTGGGTGGTAGTCACACCATACCCATGGTGTGGTTGGTAGTCACACCATACCCATGGTGTGGTTGGTAGTCACACCATACCCATGGTGTGGGTGGTAGTCACACCATACCCATGGTGTGGGTGGTAGTCACACCATACCCATGGTGTGGGTGGTAGTCACACCATACCCATGGTGTGGGTGGTAATCAAAACATCGCAGATGTACATAATGGGACCAGGGACTGTACCTCAACATCACAGAGGTACATAATGACATAATGGGTCCAGGGACTGTACCTCAACATCACAGAGGTACATAATGACATAATGGGTCCAGGGACTGGGCTTCAGAGTTTTGACAGCGGGATAAGTTAGTGGTAATGAACTATTTACATGGTTATATCTGGTCACAGTCGTAATGAGTTGTTGATGTTGACGTGAATTGGGTCACAAAATACATTACAGTATAGCTTATATGTAGTTTTGAATGATTTGCAATACCTTATATTTTAGCAATGATTGAATTTAGACCAGTTTAAGTGGCTATAAGTTATTTACAATAGGCAAAATCAGTTTTTTTTTAGAATTGTTGGTAATATGCCAGTGTGGATAAAATACTTTGACATTTTTTGAGCATTTGTGAATGAGTTGTTTCTAAATTCATTTTTTTTGCTTTGCTTTCCAGCAGATAATTTGCATTTAGTTATGTGTATATCAGCTGGTGATGCAACCCTCCAGAGGTACTTGTAGTCCAGCAGGCGCCTGGAGGTAGTGACATCCAGCAGGAGCCTGGAGGTAGTGACATCCAGCAGGAGCCTGGAGGTAGTGACATCCAACAGGAGCCTGGAGGTAGTGACATCCAGCAGGAGCCTGGAGGTAGTGACATCCAGCAGGATCCTGGAGGTAGTGACATCCAGCAGGAGCCTGGAGGTAGTGACATCCAGCAGGCGCCTGGAGGTAGTGACATCCAGCAGGATCCTGGAGGTAGTGACATCCAGCAGGAGCCTGGAGGTAGTGACATCCAGCAGGAGCCTGGAGGTAGTGACATCCAGCAGGAGCCTGGAGGTAGTGACATCCAGCAGGAGCCTGGAGGTAGTGACATCCAGCAGGAGCCTGGAGGTAGTGACATCCAGCAGGATACCCGGAGGTAGTGACATCCAGCAGGAGCCTGGAGGTAGTGACATCCAGCAGGCGCCTGGAGGTAGTGACATCCAGCAGGATCCTGGAGGTAGTGACATCCAGCAGGAGCCTGGAAGTAGTGACATCCAACAGGAGCCTGGAGGTAGTGACATCCAGCAGGAGACTGGAGGTAGTGACATCCAACAGGAGCCTGGAGGTAGTGACATCCAGCAGGAGCCTGGAGGTAGTGACATCCAGCAGGAGCCTGGAGGTAGTGACATCCAGCAGGAGCCTGGAGGTAGTGACATCCAACAGGAGCCTGGAGGTAGTGACATCCAGCAGGAGCCTGGAGGTAGTGACATCCAGCAGGAGCCTGGAGGTAGTGACATCCAGCAGGAGCCTGGAGGTAGTGACATCCAGCAGGAGCCTGGAGGTAGTGACATCCAGCAGGATCCTGGAGGTAGTGACATCCAGCAGGAGCCTGGAGGTAGTGACATCCAGCAGGCGCCTGGAGGTAGTGACATCCAGCAGGATCCTGGAGGTAGTGACATCCAGCAGGAGCCTGGAGGTAGTGACATCCAACAGGAGCCTGGAGGTAGTGACATCCAGCAGGAGCCTGGAGGTAGTGACATCCAACAGGAGCCTGGAGGTAGTGACATCCAGCAGGAGCCTGGAGGTAGTGACATCCAGCAGGAGCCTGGAGGTAGTGACATCCAGCAGGACCTGGAGGTAGTGACATCCAGCAGGAGCCTGGAGGTAGTGACATCCAGCAGGCGCCTGGAGGTAGTGACATCCAGCAGGAGCCTGGAGGTAGTGACATCCAGCAGGCGCCTGGAGGTAGTGACATCCAGCAGGAGCCTGGAGGTAGTGACATCCAGCAGGCGCCTGGAGGTAGTGACATCCAGCAGGCGCCTGGAGGTAGTGACATCCAGCAGGAGCCTGGAGGTAGTGACATCCAGCAGGCGCCTGGAGGTAGTGACATCCAGCAGGCGCCTGGAGGTAGTGACATCCAACAGGAGCCTGGAGGTAGTGACATCGAACAGGAACCTGGAGGTAGTGACATCCAGCAGGAGCCTGGAGGTAGTGACATCCAACAGGAGCCTGGAGGTAGTGACATCCAACAGGAGCCTGGAGGTAGTGACATCCAGCAGGCGCCTGGAGGTAGTGACATCCAGCAGGAGCCTGGAGGTATTGACATCCAACAGGAGCCTGGAGGTAGTGACATCCAACAGGAGCCTGGAGGTAGTGACATCCAGCAGGAGCCTGGAGGTAGTGACATCCAACAGGAGCCTGGAGGTAGTGACATACAGGAGCCTGGAGGTAGTGACATCCAGCAGGAGCCTGGAGGTAGTGACATCCACAGGAGCCTGGAGGTAGTGACATCCAGCAGGAGCCTGGAGGTAGTGACATCCATCAGGAGCCTGGAGGTAGTGACATCCAGCAGGAGCCTGGAGGTAGTGACATCCAGCAGGAGCCTGGAGGTAGTGACATCCAGCAGGAGCCTGAGGTAGTGACATCCAGCAGGCGCCTGAGGTAGTGACATCCAGCAGGAGCCTGGAGGTAGTGACATCCAACAGGAGCCTGGAGGTAGTGACATCCAGCAGGAGCCTGGAGGTAGTGACATCCAGCAGGAGCCTGGAGGTAGTGACATCCAGCAGGACTCTGGAGGTAGTGACATCCAGCAGGAGCCTGGAGGTAGTGACATCCAGCAGGAGCCTGGAGGTAGTGACATCCAGCAGGAGCCTGGAGGTAGTGACATTTTTTTTTTTTTTTTTTTTTTTTTTTTTTTTTTTTTTTTTTTTTTTTTTTTTTTTTTTTTTAAAAAAAAAAAAAAAAAAAAAAAAAAAAAAAAAAAAAAAAAAAAAAAAAAAAAAAAAAAAAAAAAAAAAAAAAAAAAAAAAAAAAAAAAAAAAAAAAAAAAAAATGACATCCAACAGGAGCCTGGAGGTAGTGACATCCAGCAGGAGCCTGGAGGTAGTGACATCCAACAGGAGCCTGGAGGTAGTGACATCCAACAGGAGCCTGGAGGTAGTGACATCCAGCAGGAGCCTGGAGGTAGTGACATCCAGCAGGAGCCTGGAGGTAGTGACATCCAGCAGGAGCCTGGAGGTAGTGACATCCAGCAGGAGCCTGGAGGTAGTGACATCCAGCAGGAGCCTGGAGGTAGTGACATCCAACAGGAGCCTGGAGGTAGTGACATCCAACAGGAGCCTGGAGGTAGTGACATCCAGCAGGAGCCTGGAGGAAGTGACATCCAGCAGGAGCCTGGAGGTAGTGACATCCGCAGGAGCCTGGAGGTAGTGACATCCAGCAGGAGCCTGAGGTAGTGACATCCAGCAGGAGCCTGAGGTAGTGACATCCAGCAGGAGCCTGGAGGTAGTGACATCCAACAGGAGCCTGGAGGTAGTGACATCCAGCAGGAGCCTGGAGGTAGTGACATCCAGCAGGAGCCTGGAGGTAGTGACATCCAGCAGGAGCCTGGAGGTAGTGACATCCAGCAGGAGCCTGGAGGTAGTGACATCCAGCAGGAGCCTGGAGGTAGTGACATCCAGCAGGAGCCTGGAGGTAGTGACATCCAGCAGGCCTGGAGGTAGTGACATCCAGCAGGAGCCTGGAGGTAGTGACATCCAGCAGGAGCCTGGAGGTAGTGACATCCAGCAGGAGCCTGGAGGTAGTGACATCCAGCAGGACCTGGAGGTAGTGACATCCAACAGGAGCCTGGAGGTAGTGACATCCAACAGGAGCCTGGAGGTAGTGACATCCAGCAGGAGCCTGGAGGTAGTGACATCCAACAGGAGCCTGGAGGTAGTGACATCCAGCAGGAGCCTGGAGGTAGTGACATCCAGCAGGAGCCTGGAGGTAGTGACATCCAGCAGGAGCCTGGAGGTAGTGACATCCAACAGGAGCCTGGAGGTAGTGACATCCAGCAGGAGCCTGGAGGTAGTGACATCCAGCAGGAGCCTGGAGGTAGTGACATCCAGCAGGAGCCTGGAGGTAGTGACATCCAGCAGGAGCCTGGAGGTAGTGACATCCAACAGGAGCCTGGAGGTAGTGACATCCAACAGGAGCCTGGAGGTAGTGACATCCAACAGGAGCCTGGAGGTAGTGACATCCAGCAGGAGCCTGGAGGAAGTGACATCCAACAGGAGCCTGGAGGTAGTGACATCCTGCAGGAGCCTGGAGGTAGTGACATCCAGTAGTCTGCTGACTTTGTTAGATACATCATAGACATGTGGCTCCTCCTGCATGATAGAATGATGATAGACGGACTGACTGGTGTCAGTCTCCCTCTGACTCAAGTCAGAGAAGTTTACCTGAAGTTCTTCTTGTATTATTGTCCTTGGATCTCGACACACCTATGTGAGATGGAATTCACAGATGTACTCTGAACTCATTATTACAATCCTACCATACCTGCATCTGGCGCCTGTGTCTGGCGCCTGTGTCTGGCACCTGTGTCTGGCTTCTGGCACAAGCGTGCCACAATAGACATTCATGAAACCGAAAGCATTTATGGATGATAGAGAAACACTTACAATTCAACCTTAGATACATGAACGCATCTGAGTGCCAGAATTATAGCAAACAGTACAGTTTGAAGGGTAAAAGCCTAGTTGTTGATAAGTGCCCCAAATTTTATACGAGAGCTATGACCCAATATGACATTAATGGCCCTACCAACTGCACCATTGTGATGGTAAACACCACTGATATAAATCTCAGTAACAGATACCGACAAATTGGTTTACAAGGACACGTAAGCAAACACTAGAACATAGACAACGTTTCGGTCCTGGGACCTTGATCACTTCTTGACCGAAACGTTTTCTGGTAAAAATGTCCTAGTGTTTGTGTGTCTTCGTCACTCTTGTCTGATTTAATGTAGATCAAGAATCTGATTCACTCTGAGGTCACTTCAAGTGTTTGTGATGCGTCTGGAGGAAGAGGAACACTGCAGCAGGCTTACTGGCCCATGCGAGGCAGGTCCAAGTCTCCTACCGGCTTAAGCCAATGACCCAACCTAGTCAGGTCAGGTCACATTCATTTAAGGAGCACGGCATCTGACCTAGTAGCACAAGCTAGTCAGGTCCAACTCACACCCAGTTTGGACAGCTTCCGTACAAGAGCCTCGATGGGTTTGCCAGAACCTAAACTCATTATAGATCATTAAAAATAAAAATTATGATAATGACTTTTCAACTAAGACGTTTTCCGCAGTTTTCTGTATATTACAAAAAATAATAATAGGTCAACCAAAAAAAAATTTTTTTTTGCATGAGATATATTTTTCTGTTTAAGTAAAACTTGAAATTCTCTACATAAATTTATTGACGATTAAAAGTAATTGTTTTTTTCCTTACGTTTAATATTTTTTTTTTTACTTTTAGCAACAGTAAAAACAGAAAAGTCCAATATGACAAAAAGTCCAAATATCAAAAAAGATCCCAAAAGTCTAAAATTGTAAAAAGCCCCAAGTGGTAGAAAAAGTCCAAAATTGTAAAAAGTCCGAAATGACAAAAAAGTCCAAAATGGCAGGAGGATATCCCTTCAAAAAAGAACTCGAAATAAGCTCCTGGCCCCGCCTCTTCACTGATCGCTACTAGGTCCTCTCTCTCCCTGCTCCATGAGCTTTATTAAACCTCGTCCTAAAACTATGTATAGATCCTGCCTCCACTACTTCACTAGCCAGACTATTCCACTTCCTGACAACTCTATGACTAAAAAAATACTTCCTAACATCCTTTTGACTCATCTGAGTCTTCAACTTCCAATTGTAACCCCTTGTTTCTGTGTCCCCTCTCTGGAACATCCTGTCTCTGTCCACCTTATCTATTCCTCACAGTATTTTGTATGTCGTTATCATGTCTCCCCTAACCCTCCTGTCCTCCAGTGTGTGTGTGTGTGTGTGTGTGTGTGTGTGTGTGTTTGTATGTGTGTGTCAATAAGTCTATTAAAAAACTCAGACATATTTCTGCCTGATTGAAGTTTACATTTTTCAAATCTAAATTTTCTGCTGATGTAAATTTCATCATTTACACTCTGGAATTTTTTCTTCCTCTGTAACCCATTGAATTTACAAGCCCAGAGCTGTTATCCTGCCTCAGCTTATTTACAGGCTAAGAGATCAGTGAAGCTCCTTTTTCTAGTCCAGGAAGATGCAGTCCATCCTTTTTTATGCTTATCTCTCTCTTGTTCGTATCCAGCGAGGCACCTTGATCCAAGGAACTGGACCTAGTCTCTCTCTCTCTCTCTCTCTCTCTCTCTCTCTCTCTCTCTCTCTCTCTCTCTCTCTCTCTCTCTCTCTCTCTCCGTCCAGCTTCCCCCTCTCCAGTTGTCCCCCATCCCCTCTTCCCCATTTCACCCACAACACTCCTGTAATTACCCTCCCTCTCCTCCTCCTCCAAATCCCACCCCTCCCTCCCTCCAACCTCCCCTCTTAATGGCCTGTCCCACTAAAATATAGTCTCTTTAATACTTACTTCTTTATTGCCAGATGGTTCCTCTCTTCTCTTCTTTCTGGGCAGATGGTCCCTCTTTTCATTTGGGACAGATGGTTCTTCTCTCTTTATTGGCAGATAGTTCTTCTCTTTTTTTTCTGGAGAGATGGTTCCTTTCTCTCCTCTCTAGACAGATGGTTCCATATATATGTTACGAGTAAGTTTTTTTTTGTAAAGCTGGTAGATTATTCAAAGTAGCTCTGGAAGGAATCTCCCTAAGAAATTGACCGTTCAAAGTAGCTCTGGAAGGAATCTCCCCAAGTAATTGACCCTTCAAGTAGCTTTGGAAGGAATCTCCCCAAGTAATTGACCCTTCAAGTAGCTTTGGAAGGAATCTCCCTAAGAAATTGACCCGTATTTAATATCGCCACTTTCTTGTAACAAAGTATTGGAACAATGCTTGACCTTGTTATCCTTTTAGATAATTATCTTCTTTTAAAAATTATACCTTCATGATAAAGGTATAATTTCAACTAGAAAACAAAATCCATATTAGGACGGATCTTACGATATAGTTAAACGGTGATCCTAAAATCCCAAACTCAAATTAATAGTTTACATAACACTAAAACATCTTCGTCTTTATCAATGAAATGAAAGTAGTGAGCGTAAATATTGATCCTTCTATAGACTACCGAATCTAGACTCAACACAGACTATTACAATCTACATCTTAGCGTAGTTGTACTCTAAATTAAGATCTATGTTCTATAGTTAATGAAGTAGACACAGAGTGTCTGATAGACATACCCCTTAGGAGACAGCGTAAATGACCAAGTCTATTAATAACTCTGTTTATCCACTAAAACACAGAGTAAACCAGGAGTCACCAACCACACCGTGTCATAACCAGGAGTCACAAACCACACCGTGTCATAAAGAAACTATAAACTCTACCAGACAACCAGAGGAGAGAGACTACTTGAATCGAAGTCCACTAGCTCAGTCAGCAGTGACCTTAGCTCAGTCAGCAGTGAGCTTAGGTCAGTCAGCAGTGATCTTAGGTCAGTCAGCAGTGATCTTAGGTCAGTCAGCAGTGATCTACACCCTACACCAACTAACAGTAGTTGTCATGATGGTTCCCCAGTAGTTTGTTCTCTTCACTTAACAAAACAAACACATCCTACCTATTTACACAGCTAAAAATAATAATAACAATAATAATAATACTAAAGATAATGATGATAACTGAAGAGACAGATAATAATATAAAGCTAATTATGAAGATATTAGCAATATAATATTAAGTGAGAGTTACTTTTTCTTACAGTAATTAAATACAACATTTTGTCCCATACACGGGCGCCTTAACTATATATATATATATATATATATATATATATATATATATATATGCAAAAAGATCACAGTAAACAGGTGATATCAAAATATGCAAGACAACCACTATGAAAAATAGAAGAATTCCAAGCGCTTTCGACTACTCACATTATCAAGGAACTATGATAGTTCCTTGATAATGTGAGTAGTCGAAGCACTTGGAATTCTTCTATTTTTCATAGTGTTGTCTTCATATATATATATATATATATATATATATATATATATATATATATATATATATATATATATATATATATATATATATATATATATATATATATATATATATGGTGGTGACTAGGTGGTGAGAGGAATGGTGGTGGCTAGGAGGTGAGAGGGTGGTGGTAGCTAGTAGGTGAGAGGGATGGTGGTAGCTAGTAGGTGAGAGGGATGAGTGTGTTTACTCAGCACGAGTGACGGGTATAAGAAGTATTGTACACACCCTTGTGTGTGTGTCATGTGGGGTTTGGGAGAGCAAATATGGTTGAAGTAAACTCACAGATGGATGGTGAAGTACGTATACTACGTGAGAGAGGGATAGTAACCCAGCCACCTCCGTTCACTCTATAGGTCTAAGGCGAAATGAGAGCAATGTCTGGGTGGACGCCTCTCACATGCGCGGGTATTGTGACGTCATAAGTTTCAAGGGATCTTACAGCTAAAGGCTGGTCTTACATCATATACTACACAAGTATAGTACATATGGTATATATGTCATGTGTGTGTGCGTGTGGACCCATCTCTTCGTTGGTCTCTACTTAGCTACTAGGTCCACTCTGTGTTAGTTAGTTACCATTTTGTCCTAGGCACATGTCGATTAGACACTAGGCCTGTTGTATGTGTGTGTAAGGAAACACTTCGAAATGTTTCCGCCCCGCCGGGAATTGAACCCGGGCCCTCCGTGCGTGAAGCGAGAGCTGTGTGTGTGTGTGTGTGTGTGTGTGTGTGTATGTGTGTGTGAGTGTGTGTATTCACTGAACTGTGATACTTGCCTAGCTGTGCCAGAGGGGGGTTGAGCCCTGGCTCCTGGACCGCGCCTTCGCACCTCCATTAATCCAGTGTTCTCACGCACGCACTTTCTCTTCCACACTCTCCCTCTCTTTCTCCATCTCTCTCTCCCTCGCTCTCTCCCTCACTCCCTCCCTCCCTCTCTCCCTCACTCCCTCCCTCACTAACATCTTCACTGACGTCTTGCAAGGTCACTCTCCATCAAGCTCGCTGATAAGGCCCATAATTCCTCCGGAGTCCAGCGCGGTTGTCGACCTTGAGTGCCCAAGCCTGGCACTGTCCGGTCCAGTGTCTCGCCTGAATGAGGCGGCCCAGCCCCCCCCCCTCTCTCTCTCTCTCTCTCTCTCTCTCTCTCTCTCTCTCTCTCTCTGATGACAGTCGTGAAATTTGATGTTTTATCTATTTAAGGTTAACCTAGAGCTATATAGATAGAGAGATAAATAGATAGAGAGAGACAGATGGATGGATGGATAGATAGAGAGAGAGAGAGAGAGAGAGAGAGAGAGAGAGAGAGAGAGAGAGAGAGAGAGAGAGAGAGCATGCAACAAATTAGGGGGAAAGCACTACAAATATTCATGGAATGAGCGCTAAACCCTTCGGAGTCACACAGCTCCTAGGGGAAGGTGGAACAGCAGGCAGTCAGGGTTGTGATCCAAGGAAGGGGAGGAGAGCGCCAATCCCTCGGATCAAGAGTCCTTCACCAGCACAATTTTAAATAAACAATTCACAGCTGTCCCACAATACGGAAGAAATTTTAATGTGTTTCGGTCCGTTCTGGACCATTTTATGGTCCGTTCTGGACCATTGTTATTGTTGAGACGGACCAAAACTTCCCCACAATTTTCATTTCTCAAATTGTGGGTTATTTGTGAATTGTTGCAGCCAGGGTATTGTGTGTTAGTTGTGAATTGTTGCAGCCAGGGTATTGTGTGTTAGTTGCGAATTGTTGTAGCCAGGGTATTGTGTGTTAGTTGTGAATTGTTGTAGCCAGGGTATTGTGTGTTAGTTGTGAATTGTTGTAGCCAGGGTATTGTGTGTTAGTTGTGAATTGTTGTAGCCAGGGTATCGTGTGTTAGTTGTGAATTGTTGTAGCCAGGGTATCGTGTGTTAGTTGTGAATTGTTGTAGCCAGGGCATTGTGTGTTAGTTGTGAATTGTTGTAGCCAGGGTATCGTGTGTTAGTTGTGAATTGTTGTAGCCAGGGTATTGTGTGTTAGTTGTGAATTGTTGTAGCCAGGGCATTGTGTGTTAGTTGTGAATTGTTGTAGCCAGGGTATCGTGTGTTAGTTGTGAATTGTTGTAGCCAGGGTATTGTGTGTTAGTTGTGAATTGTTGTAGCCAGGGCATTGTGTGTTAGTTGTGAATTGTTGTAGCCAGGGTATTGTGTGTTAGTTGTGAATTGTTGTAGCCAGGGTATTGTGACTCATATTCTTAATAAATAAAACTTGCGTCAGTAGACAGGGTCCGTGGCGTGTACGTGGAAGTCTGTATGAGGCACTTCAAGGCCTGTCCGTGGCTCTCTGGGCTTTTCGTGGTTTCCTGGTCTGTCCGTGATTCTCTGGTCTGTCCGTTGCTCTATGGTCTGTCCGTGGCTCTCTGGTCTGTCCGTGGCTCTCTGGTCTGTCCGTGGTTCTCTGGTCTGTCCGTGGCTCCCGAGTCTGTCCGTGGCTCTCTGGTCCACCGACACGTCCGTACGGACCTTACAGACTCGCTTACCTTGTCCTTGACTCTTCCTGTCCCTTGTCCCAACAAGGACGGTTAGTGTTCGTGGTCTAGTAGTCACGAATTAGGAGGGTTAGTGTCCTTGGCCGTCTCTTAACGCAAGTGACAGTCTGGTGACCGTCTCTAAACGTTTTTGATTGTCCGTGACTGTCGGTGACCTTCTTTTAACGTTTGTGATTGTCTTGTCCTTCCGTGATCGCCTCATAACGTTTGTGATTAACCCTGTGACCGTCCGTAACAGTCTCTTAACGTTTGTGATTGACCGTGACCGTCTCTTAACGTTTGTGATTGACCGTGACCGTCTCTTAACGTTTGTGATTGAACGTGACCGTCTGAGACCGTCCGTGACCGTCTCTTAACGTTTGTGATTGACCGTGACTGTCTGAGGCCGTCCGTGACCGTCTCTTAACGTTTGTGACTACCCGTGATCGTCCGTGAACTCTCTTAACGTTTGTGACTATCCATGACCGTCCGTGACCGTCCGTGACCTTCCGTGACCGTCCGTGACCGTGGCGTGACTGGACCAGCACAGAGCGGACCATGCAAAGTGCTGCACTTATCCAGCAGAGTTGGCCGATGTTGGGGTCCAGTTGGTGGACCCTTAATGCGGATGTCGGGCTCTAGTTGTTGGGCCCTTAAAGCGGATGTTGAGCTCTAGTTCCCGGGCCCGAATCTTTCCGTTCGTGATTCAGGTCAAGGTTGTCAGTGGTTCTCAAAAAGTGGGCCGCGGACCCATCCCCTTGACAGCTCTTGGTCCCGCCTCTTCGCTGGTCGCAACATTGAGGTTAAAATTTGTTTTGATGTTAAAATTTGTTTTAAAGGTTACATTTGTTTAGGTTAAAAATGGTATAAAGTTAAAAAAAAAACACAGGGTTCTCTTCCTCAAGAATGTTATGAACTACTGTACTCTGCATTGACTGACGCAGTTAGCAATCAGACTGTTGGTGGCGGCATCACGTAGGCCAGCGCAGGCAGCACAGCCCCGCTGCGTCAAGCAACGTCCGTGTCCGTGTTTAGCTCCAGCCTCCACCATGTAATTTTTGACTTCCTCCTTTTGTCCTCGTGTTCATTCTTCTACACTTCCGCCTTTTTCCTCTAACACCAGTTTCTCTTAGTCATGCAATGCTCAATCACCCACGCAGGTTTAGAGCTTTCCATAAAATTGTAATATTCCTTCTAATATATATATATATATATATATATATATATATATATATATATATATATATATATATATATATATATATATATATATATATATATAATCATTGTCACTGAGTCCGGGTTTAATAAGTTCTTTCATGTGTAAGTTCTTGCAGTAACTCTTAAACCTGAAGTATTCTGTGACTTAACTGCAGTTTTAAAACTGTTCAGAATAAGTGTGTGTGATTGTGAGGTTCAGAGTGAATGTTGTTGGCTCAGGTGATTGTGAGGTTCAGAGTGAATGTTGATGGCTGAGGTGATTGGGAGGTTCAGAGTGAATGTTGTTGGCTGAGGTGATTGTGAGGTTCAGAGTGAATGTTGTTGGCTGAGGTGATTGTGAGGTTCAGAGTGAATGTTGTTGGCCGAGGTGATTGTGAGGTTCAGAGTGAATGTTGTTGGCTGAGGTGATTGTGAGGTTCAGAGTGAATGTTGATGGCTGAGGTGATTGTGAGGTTCAGAGTGAATGTTGATGGCTGAGGTGATTGTGAGGTTCAGAGTGAATGTTGATGGCTGAGGTGATTGTGAGGTTCAGAGTGAATGCTGATGGCTGAGGTGATTGTGAGGTTCAGAGTGAATGCTGATGGCTGAGGTGATTGTGAGGTTCAGAGTGAATGTTGATGGCTGAGGTGATTGTGAGGTTCAGAGTGAATGTTGATGGCTGAGGTGATTGTGAGGTTCAGAGTGAATGCTGATGGCTGAGGTGATTGTGAGGTTCAGAGTGAATGTTGATGGCTGAGGTGATTGTGAGGTTCAGAGTGAATGTTGATGGCTGAGGTGATTGTGAGGTTCAGAGTGAATGCTGATAGCTGAGGTGATTGTGAGGTTCAAAGTGAATGCTGATGGCTGAGGTGATTGTGAGGTTCAGAGTGAATGCTGATGGCTGAGGTGATTGTGAGGTTCAGAATGAATGCTCATGGCTGAGGTGATTGTGAGGTTCAGAGTGAATGTTGATGGCTGAGGTGATTGTGAGGTTCAGAGTGAATGTTGATGGCTGAGGTGATTGTGAGGTTCAGAGTGAATGTTGTTGGCTGAGGTGATTGTGAGGTTCAGAGTGAATGCTGTTGGCTGAGGTGATTGTGAGGTTCAGAGTGAATGCTGATGGCTGAGGTGATTGTGAGGTTCAGAGTGAATGTTGATGGCTGAGGTGATTGTGAGGTTCAGAGTGAATGTTGATGGCTGAGGTGATTGTGAGGTTCAGAGTGAATGCTGATGGCTGAGGTGATTGTGAGGTTCAGAGTGAATGCTGATGGCTGAGGTGATTGTGAGGTTCAGAGTGAATGCTGATGGCTGAGGTGATTGTGAGGTTCAGAGTGAATGTTGATGGCTGAGGTGATTGTGAGGTTCAGAGTGAATGTTGATGGCTGAGGTGATTGTGAGGTTCAGAGTGAATGCTGATGGCTGAGGTGATTGTGAGGTTCAGAGTGAATGTTGATGGCTGAGGTGATTGTGAGGTTCAGAGTGAATGTTGATGGCTGAGGTGATTGTGAGGTTCAGAGTGAATGCTGATAGCTGAGGTGATTGTGAGGTTCAAAGTGAATGCTGATGGCTGAGGTGATTGTGAGGTTCAGAGTGAATGCTGATGGCTGAGGTGATTGTGAGGTTCAGAATGAATGCTGATGGCTGAGGTGATTGTGAGGTTCAGAGTGAATGTTGATGGCTGAGGTGATTGTGAGGTTCAGAGTGAATGTTGATGGCTGAGGTGATTGTGAGGTTCAGAGTGAATGCTGATGGCTGAGGCGATTGTGAGGTTCAGAGTGAATGCTGATGGCTGAGGTGATTGTGAGGTTCAGAGTGAATGCTGATGGCTGAGGTGATTGTGAGGTTCAGAGTGAATGTTGATGGCTGAGGTGATTGTGAGGTTCAGAGTGAATGTTGATGGCTGAGGTGATTGTGAGGTTCAGAGTGAATGCTGATGGCTGAGGTGATTGTGAGGTTCAGAGTGAATGTTGATGGCTGAGGTG
>WNWK01000108.1:432477-439977 GCA_009830355.1 Cherax destructor | reverse complement strand
ATATTCTTAGCTCGACCAGCAGCCAAGAATGCTTGAATCTCGATAAATCTAACACTCAGGTATATAAAGACTGAGATATATACATTTATCGGTGTATATACCCTGGTGCTTGCTCTGTTTACAAACATCGAAATACCTTACACGTAATTCGTAAACACCTGACCACCTCGTATGATCGCCCTAAACACCTGACCACCCTCGTATGATCGCCTTAAACAAAAGATGAGCAGTTAACAGCCACATTGTAAACAAAAGAGATGCTTAGTGTTTACAAATTATTCACACTAGGTAGACCACATACCACGGGTGGGGTTCGAACCCGCGGTCAGAGAGTCTCAGAACTCTCTGACCGCGGGTTCGAACCCACCGTGGTATGTGGTTTGTTTGCAATCGTGTCATTAGGATTTCGTGAGTCACACTAGGTAGGTTCGTGAGGTCAGGTCTGGGATAGGGCCGCGGGGGCGCTGACTCTCAGATACATTCTTCAGGTATCCTCGAGGATACCTGAAGGATCATTGTACTATGGGTGAGGATCACCCATAGTACAATAACCTATGAGATATGTCAAGGTATCTTATTAATGAAGATAAGATACCAGACTTATTATTCAACTATCTTAAATGTTCTTGCAACAGATAAGATAATGGTAGATATAAATATAGATATATTCCTGTTGAACCTTTGTGGGCCTAGTTCCTAGGCCTATTGTGTATCCAAATGCTCCTGCGCTACCATCCAAAGGATGGATATGGAGTGTACAGTGACCTAGCCACTACCTGGGGAGGGGGGAGGAAGGGGTGGAAGGACACCTGGGGAGGGGGAGAAAGGGGTGGAAGGATTCCTGGGGAGGGGAGGAAGGGGTGAAAGGACTCCTGGGGAGGGGGAGGAAGGGGTTCCAGGAATCCTGAGGAGGGGTGCCAGGACTCCTGGGGAGGGGAGGAAGGGGTGCCAGGACTCCTGGGGAGGGGAATAAAGGGGTGCCAGGACTTCTCATATGGAGGATCTCTTGATCCGAGGAAGTGAAGCTACCCTCCCTATCCTCGGATCAGACCTGACTGCCACCCCAGAAGCTTTTAAATCGGGAAAAAAATGTAAGTTGTAAATGTAAATAAGATTTACGTAAAATCACAAAAGAATCAACAATCCTGCGAGAGTGCAAAACTTTTAACAGGCTTCAGTGTTGCAGTTACATGACTGGCTCAAATATTATGGCTGAGAAGTGAGTACTTTGACAGCTGAAGACTCGATCCTCCGTGCTCACTTCTTGCTGCTTTCTCTACTGCTGAAGTTATTCTTCTCTTCTCTTCTCTCTTCCTTCTTCTCTTGTTGTGATTGTTTTCTTCTTCTTCTTCTTCTTCTTCTTCTTCTTCTTCTTCTTCTTCTTCTTCTTCTTCTTCTTCTTCTTCTTCTTCTTCTTCTTCTTCTTCCTCCTCCTCCTCCTCCATCTCCTGGCCAGGGGGTGACAGTAGCCAGGCCTCAGACGAAAGGTGCTCTGTGGTGCTTCAAATCTCTCCCCAGATGAATTACCACCAGTAGCACCACCAGCCCTCACATCACACCAACAGTAGCACCACCAGTAACACCACCAGCCCTCACAGCACACCACCAGTAGCACCACCAGCCCTCACAGCACACCACCAGTAGCACCACCAGCCCTCACAGCACACCAACAGTAGCACCACCAGCCCTCACAGCACACCAACAGTAGCACCACCAGCCCTCATAGCACACCAACAGTAGCACCACCAGTAACACCACCAGCCCTCACAGCACACCAACAGTAGCACCACCAGTAACACCACCAGCCCTCACAGCACACCAACAGTAGCACCACCAGTAACACCACCAGCCCTCACAGCACACCAACAGTAGCACCACCAGTAGCACCACCAGCGCTAACAGCACACCACCAGTAGCACCATTAAATATATGTTGTTATTATTATTATTATTATTATTATTTTTATTATTAAAGTGCTAAATTCTTAGGGGTCAAAGAGCTCCTATGGAACAATTGTTCCAGACTGTGGAGCTGAACAGTCCTCCAGACTGAGGGACTGAAAGGTGATGTCACAATACGAGGAACAACCACTGTGAGAAACAGTGAACTTCCAAGCGCTTTCGTGATTTCTCACATTATCACAGGTCCCAGATAATGTAAGAAATCACGAAAGCCCCTGGAAGTTCACTATTTTATCCCACAGTGGTTGTTTTGCAACACTGCATAGCTCCTGATGACGCACTGACACGTGAGATCCTCCAGCAGGTCTAAACAGTGAGAGAACTTGTCCCCGTCTACTGAAATCAGTCCATCCTACCCAGGGTAATACGTCTTTCTTGTAGCTTAAAGTTGAGTCAGTCTGACTCTGACGCTGCTGAAGTGCTGCCATGCATACTGTATCACAGCTAAAATGGTGTCAGTCTTGGTCTAACACAGGTAAAATGGTGTCAGTCTTGCTCTAACACAGGTAAAATGGTGTCAGTCTTGCTCTAACACGGCTAAAATGTTGTCAGTCTTGCTCTAACACGGCTAAAATGGTGTCAGTCTGCTCTAACACAGCTGCAATTATCTCAGTATTGTTCTAATGGAAGCTATAATTCCTAAGTGAGACAAGCCAATCATGTCCAGTGAAGCTATTAATTTTTCTCCTGGTTACAGGTGAAGCCACGACAAGGATCATCAAGCTTCCTCGCCTGAACAGGTATTGTAATCAATGATTCCATTATAACTCTCATTGACGTATATAATGAACGTGTTTTCAAGTTTAAAAGCTTTGGTGTCGGGATTTGACGTGCTGTAGGAGTGAGGGCAGTGCCGTATTCATGATGCAATTCAGGGAAATCCGTAACTACACTGCACTAGCCAGGGGTCGAACCCATGATGCTTTGGCCCGCCTCATGGTGAGCTCACCATGAGGCTGGCCAAAGCATCATGGGTTCGACCCCTGGCTAGTGCAGTGCAGTTATTGATCAATACCACTCGTTCTTGATTACAATAATATATATATACATACATATATATACCTGTTACCAGGAAGTAGTTATTATGCGTTTGTTGTCAGCTTCCTGTGACTGTGTCCAGGAATTTCACACACTATCTCCTCACTGGTGCTCCATTGTGCTGTGTCCTTCACTGCCCTGCCTCACCCACCCTATAAATGGATATTTTAGGAAGGGAAATTGATCTTATATACACTGATAAAGCTCAACGCTATCACCATCCACACTGATAAAGCTCAACGCTATCACCATCCACACTGATAAAGCTCAACGCTATCACCATCCACACTGATAAAGCTCAACGCTGCTAGATATTTATGTATTATATTCCATTTAAATTTCTATCTTTGGTTAGAGTATATTAGGATTGTGTTATTTAGCATCAGGTAAAATATATTCAATTTGCTAAACAACCACGGGGGAGTTGAAAGATAGCTGTAGGCCTTTCGTGTTGCAATCAACACATCATCAGGAGCTTTCAGTGTTGCAGTAAAAAGGATGAAATCCGAGTAAACACGTTCGGATTTTATCCTCTTTCCTGCAACATTGCAAGCTCCTGATATGTTGATTGCAACATGGAAGGCCTAGAGCTATCTTTCAACTGCCCCCGTGGTTGTTTTGCATCTTGTATAGCTTGTTCATGATTTTTTGCATAAAGAGTTATTGAAGATCAGGCTTATTTTTTTTTCATTGATTTGTTGCAGCAATGAATTTAGCCTCAATTTGGGCAAAAGATCATAGGCCTAGCTAAAATGGCCTTCCTGAAAAGCTTGATATATGCTTGCTTAGCTAGTGTGTTGCTATGGTTACATGTTGATATGTATACACACATTTGCGTACAGTCACATACGCATGAGTACACACATGTACTTGCGTACGTTCACATACGCATTTGTACACACATACTTGCGTGCAGTCACATACACATGTGTACACTTGTGTATAGTCACACATACAATTATATCTATAAGTATACACAATATGCAGAGAATGCATAGTATACACAGTATACACAAGATACCCAGTATAAACAGTATACAGAGGATACACAGAATACACAGTATACAGAGAATGCACAGTATTCACAGCATACACAGTATACACAGTATACACAGTATACAGAGGATACACAGAATACACATTATACAGAGAATGCACAGTACACACAGTACACACACAGTATACACAGTACACACAGTATACACAGTATACACAGTATACACAGTACACACAGTATACACAGTACACACAGTATACACAGTACACAGTATACACAGTACACAGTATACACAGTATACACAGTATACACAGTACACACATTATACACAGTACACACAGTATACACAGTATACACAGCACACATATACACAGTACACACAGTAACACAGCATACACAGTACACACAGTATACACAGTCAGTCACACAGTATACACAGTATACACAGTAACAGAACACAGTCACACACATATACACAGTATACACAGTTACAGTACACATTATACACAGTACACAGTACACACAGTATACAATACACAGTACAAGTATACACAGTATACACAGTACACAGCATAGTACACACAGTATACACAGATACACAGTACACACAGTAAGTAAAAACACAGTACACAATCACAACACATGGTATACACAGTACACACATCATACACAGTACACAGTATACACAGTAGTACACAGTACACACACAGTAATACACAGTAATACACAGTATACACAGTCAAGTACACACAGTATACACAGTAACACAGTACACAGTACACACAGTATACACAGTACACACAGTATACACAGTACACACAGTAACAGCACAGTATACACAGTATACACACAGTACACACAGTATACACAGATACACAGTACACAGACACAATACACAAGCATACAAGTACACACAGTACACAGTATACACAGTATACACAGTACACACAGTATAAAGTAAAGATTACACAGATACACAGTTACACAGTACAAATTTACAAGTAACAAAGTACACACAGTATACACAGATACACAGTACACACAGCATAATACACAGTATACACAGTATACACAGTAACACAGTACACACAGTATACACAGCATACACAGTATACACAGTACACACATATACACAGTATACACAGTATACAGCATACACAGTACACACAGTACACACAGCATACACAGTACACACAGTATACACAGTACACACAGCATACACAGTACACACAGTACACACAGTATACACAGTACACAGTACACACAGTACACACAGTCATACACAGTATACACAGTACACACAGTATACACAGTACACACAGTATACACAGTACACACAGTATACACAGTACACACAGTATACACAGTATACACAGTATACACAGTACACACAGCATACACAGTACACACAGTATACACAGTATACACAGTATACACAGTACACACAGTATACACAGTACACAGTATACACAGTACACAATACACAGTATACACAGTACACAGTACACACAGTATACACAGTATACACAGTACACACACAGTACACACAGTATACACAGTACACAGTACACAGCATACACAGTACACAAGTCAATACACAGTACCCACACATTAATAAAACACACAGTACAATAGTACACACAGTACAACAGTACACAGTATACACAGTACACACAGTATACACAGTACACATACACATACACGATACAGATATGTAATACACACATTTACAGTACAAGTACAACATACACAGTATACACAGAACACATTACACAGTCACAGTATACGCATTGTACACACAGTACACAGTATCACATACACAGTACACAGTACACTGTTAAGTCACACATACACATTATACTACAGTATACACAAGTGCAGAAATGCATAGTATACACAGTATACAACAGATACCCAGTATAACAGTATACAAGGATACACAGTATACACAGTATACACAGATCACAGTATACACAGCATACACAGTATACACAGTATAACACACACAGTATACACAGGATACACAGACAATACACAGTATACACAGTATGCACAGTAACACAGTACACACACAGTAAATACACAGTAACACAGTCATACACAGTATCACAGTATACACTAGTCACACATGTATACACAGTACACACAGTATACACAGTTACACAGTATACACAGTACACAGTATACACAGTATACACAGTATACACAGTACACACATTATACACAGTACACACAGTATACACAGTATACACAGTATACACAGTACACACATTATACACAGTACACACAGTATACACAGTATACACAGTACACACATTATACACAGTACACACAGTACACACAGTATACACAGTATACACAGTACACACATTATACACAGTACACAGTACACACAGTATACACAGTACACAGTACACACAGTATACACAGTATACACAGTACACACAGCATACACAGTACACAGTATACACAGTATACACAGTACACACATTATACACAGTACACAGTACACACAGTATACACAGTACACAGTACACACAGTATACACAGTATACACAGTACACAGCATACACAGTACACACAGTATACACAGTATACACAGTACACACAGCATACACAGTACACACAGTATACACAGTACACAGTATACACAGTACACAGTACACACAGTATACACAGTATACACAGTACACACATCATACACAGTACACAGTATACACAGTACATAGTACACACAGTATACACAGTACACACAGTATACACAGTACACACAGTATACACAGTACACAGTATACACAGTACACAGTACACACAGTATACACAGTACACACAGTATACACAGTACACACAGTATACACAGTACACACAGTACACACATTATACACAGTACACACAGTACACACAGCATACACAGTATACACAGTATACACAGTACACAGTACACACAGTATACACAGTATACACAGTACACAGTATACACAGTACACAGTATACACAGTATACAGAGGTGAACGTTCTCACTATGCCTGGGGGTTATTGACTAGATCACAAAAACATGAACACATTATCGTGATTATCCTTTAGTCTCCTTTATCGTCCCTGGTTGATTCCTCCTCCTCCTCCTCGTCTACGGTATTTATTGTGCTTTATTGCGGCAGTTGTGTCTTCCATCTTCTTTTGTCTTTTACGGATTTTCAAAGATTTTACAGATTTTCTGAAAGTTTCATGGATTTTTAGATTTCTTACTGATTTTCTACGATTTCTCACTTACTTTTTAAATATTTTCATGCACTTTCAAAGATTTTTTTCAGATTTTCACGGATTTTCTACAGATTTTTACAGATTTTTACAGATTTTCATATATTTTTACTAATATTTTCATATTTTTCACAATTTTTCCAAGATTTTTCACCCGGATTTTCGAAGATTTTTAATAGATTTTCACGGATTTTCTACAGATTTTCATGTATTTTTACTAATATTTACAGATTTTTCACAATTTTC
>WNWK01000108.1:302477-427477 GCA_009830355.1 Cherax destructor | reverse complement strand
TATTTCTTCAGTCACATAGTTGTCAAGAAGTGGAATAATCTGGAGAGTGATGTAGTGGAGGCAGGATCCATACATAGGTTTAAGAAAAGGTACGATGAAGCTCATGGAGCAGGGAGAGAGTGAATCTAGTAGCGACCAGTGAAAAGGCGGGGGCCAGGAGCCGTGACACACACACACATACATTACACACATACATACAACAGGCCTAGTGTCTAATCGACATGTGCCTAGGACAAAATGGTAACTAACACATACACACACACACACACACACACACACACACACACACACACACACACACACACCTGATTAAGCATAAACAGAAACTTGAGATGATTCAAAGGTCCGCCATGAGACTGCTGCCGGAACTGAGGGAGAAGAGACAATAAGAAGAGACTTGAGAAAGTCTACCAAGAGTAGATGAGATGAGGACCAGGGGGAGACGTGATTACGACATACAAAATACTCAGATAATGAAATAGGCAGAATAAGCAAAGGACGAAGATGAACCATAGGAAGTTTAGGGGCGGGGCCAAGAGCTATGACATGACACTTGCAAATATATGTAGGTACTCTCTCTCTCTCTCTCTCTCTTTCTCTCTCACTCTCTATCTCTTTCTCTCTCTCTCTCTCTCTCTCTCTCTCTCTCTCTCTCTCTCTCTCTCTCTCTCTCTCTCTCTCTCTCCCTCCCTACAGCTGTCACTGGAGCGTATAGAGTCGCTCTATAAATATTCCTCACTCACAACGACATAGACCAGGAGGGGCTCTACACCTGGGGGCCAGGAGGAGGAAGAGGAGGAGGAGGGGGAAGACAAGGAGGAGGAGGAGGAGGGGAGAGGATAAAGCAGAAGAAGAGGAGAAGCAATCGAGTTTCTTATGAGACAGACGAAGATAAGAGTGAACTAGAGACCACGAGAGAGAGAGAGAGAGAGAGAGAGAGAGAGAGAGAGAGAGAGAGAGAGAGAGAGAGAGCTGATGTAGGTAACATCTAGCTTGTAAATAAAGATATGAACCTAACTTATCCTAACCTAACCTAACCTAACTTAACCAAACTTAACCTAACCTAACCTAACCTAACCTAAAACCTAACTTAACCTAACCTAACCTGTCTTAACCTAACTTAACCTAACCTAATCTAACTTTAAACCTATCTTAACCTAACCTAACCTGTCTTAACCTAACCTAACTTAACCTAACCTAATCTAACTTAACCTAACCTAACTTAACCTAACCTAACCTAACTTAACCTAACCTAATCTAACTTAACCTAACCTAACCTAACTTAACCTAACCTTGTGAAGCCCTTGTGTAAAGAGAGAGAGAGAGAGAGAGAGAGATATAGAGAGAGAGAGAGAGAGAGAGAGAGAGAGAGAGTAGTGGTGACAGGGCTGTCAACAAGGCTGTAACAATCTCTACAATAACGTTCTGGTGAACAAGAGTGAAGGCTGAGAACACGCGGAGAACACTGAACAAATAACAACATCTTGGGTGACTGCTACGATTAACGAAGCAGAAATATTCAAAGAAAATGATAATAACTAAGAGAGAAGAGAGAACATGTCGCAATAACTCTTCACGAAGAGGAAGAACAGAGAACAATTTACGAAGTCGTTGACGACAACGAATGTGGGAAACAAGAGAGAACATTCAAGAATAACGTTCTAAATTACAAAGAATGGGAAGAACAAGAAAGAACAGGCAAGAATAACATTCTAGACTACAACAAATGAGAAGAACCTGAACGACAGGAGAGAGAGAGAGAGAGAGAGAGAGAGAGAGAGAGGCAATAACATTACTCGCATTTTCCACAATAACATTCTCTTTCTTCTTTATTTCTCTCGTTTGAATGTTTCCTGTGACAGTGAAGGGAGAAAGAGAGAGAAAGAGAGAGAGAGAGAGAGAGAGAGAGAGAGAGAGAGAGAGAGAGAGAGAGAGAAGCATACAAAGAATGACAGAGGAAAGAGGGGGAAGAGGAAAGAAGGGAAGGGGTGAAGAGATAATAAAGGAGGGAGGATAGGGAAGGGAGATAGGGAGAGAAGGAGGGAGGATAGGGAAAGGTAATAGGGAGGGAAGGATGTAGGTGGGTGGATAACGTGTGGAGAATAAAACTGAGTGAAACACATGATAATAAGTGGAATAAAAGGGTGTGGACAAGAGTGAATAACAGTAATAATAATAATAATAATAATAATAATAATAATAATAATAATAATAATAATAATAATAATAATAATAATAATAATAATAATAATAATGACAAAAAAGAAGAGAAGAAGAAGAAGAAAGACAAGTAGACAGAAGAGGTATGGAGAAACAGAGGGGGAAGAAAGATGAAAGGAAAGAGGAAGGGAGAAGGAGGTGATAAACAGGAAGTAGGAGGAAGCGAGAAAGAGAGAGAGAGTGAGAGAGAGAGAGAGAGAGAGAGAGAGAGAGAGAGAGAGAGAGAGAGAGAGAGTAATAATGAAGAGATAAAGTGAGTGAGAGGGGAAGGGTAGGAGGAGGAAATTTAGTGGAGGTCGAGAAGGGAAAAAGAATGAAGGGGGGAAAAAACAAGAAAAATGTCAATAAATGTTAGGGGAGATAGAGGAAGTGCGGTAGAGGGGAGGAGAGAGGGGAAGAGAGAGAGGGAAGGGAGAGAGGGGAGGTGAACTGTGAAAGAGAAGAGGGGAGGGTAAAGAAGGGAGGTGGAAGAGGGGTGGGCTGGGAAGGTTAAGTTAGGGACAGTTGGATTAAGTTAGATTAAATTAGGATTAATTTAAGATCGGTTAGTTTAAGATAGGTTATGTTAGCTTAGGTTAAGATAGTTGAGGTTTGGTTACGTTGGGTTAGGTTAGATTAGGTTAGGTTACCGTTAAGTTAGTGGTCACAGCGTAACATCAGTAAGTTAGTGGTCGCAACTGCTGTGGACCAATATAATGACACTAAGACCACAGACCACAGATCACAGACCACAGACCATAGATTACAGAATGTAGGCGAAAAAGATATCTCATAGTCTACACCTTGAAGATCCTAGAGGGATCGATCCCAAATCTTACCACTGAAATCACTACTTGTGAACACACGAGGCTTGGCAGACGGTGCAAGATACCTCAGTGAATGTGAAGGGACCACGACTCTTCAACATCCTCCCGTCCTGCATAAGAGGGATTACCAACAAATCCGTGGCGCTTTTCAAGAGGAAACTAGACGGATTTCTCTAATCAGTTCCTGATCAGCCGGGCTGTGGTGCATGCGTTAGGCTGCAGATGACCGGTTCCAACAGCCTGATGGACCAGGCCAGTAACCCTCATGATTGTGTTTTGTTCATTATTATTGTGATTATTGGGTTTGGGGTATTATCTGGTCTTGATGTTTCTGTTGTCTACTGTTGTTGCTGCTGCTGTTGTTGGTATTGTTGTTGCTGCTTCTGCTGTTGCTGCTACTGTTGCTGTTATTGGTGTTGTTGCTGTTGTAGTTGTTGTTGCTGCTGCTGTTGTTGGTTGTACTGCTGCTGCTGCTGCTGTTGGTTGTACTGCTGCTGCTGCTGTTGTTGTTGCTGCTGCTGTTGTTGGTGGTACTGCTGCTGCTGCTGCTGTTGTTGGTATTGTTGTTGCTGCTGCTGCTGTTGTTGGTGGTACTGCTGCTGCTTCTGTTGTTGATGGTAATGCTGCTGTTGCTGTTGTTACTGCTGCTGCTATTGTTGTTGCTGCTGTTGTTGTTGGTGGTACTGCTGCTGCTAATGCTACTACTTTTACCACTGTTATTGCAGTTGCTGCAGCTGCAGTTACAGCAACTGCTCTTCAAGCTGCTGCTTCTGCCCCCCCCCCCACACACACACACACACACACCAGTTCTAGAGACATAAGTCCAACACAAACTTAGAAACGACTTCTAGGAACATATATTGTCAAAAACAATTCCCCGTAAATTTTAATTCAACTCGTGTCAGTGTTTACAGGAGTAATTACCTCTTTGTTACATAGTTATTGTGACGATGGTAGTTACACTCGACTACCGGAGAGAGAGAGAGAGAGAGAGAGAGAGAGAGAGAGAGAGAGAAGATGTAGTGGAGGCCACATATTATGGAATTTTTTGAAAATAGAGGGAGTGATGGGGTGTGGGAGGGAGAGAGTGGAGTGTGGGAGTGATGGAATGTGTCAGGAATGAATAATAGGAGGGAAGAAGTAAGGGAGGGAGGGAGAGGAAGGATGAGAAAGGGAGACATAGCGGTACGGAGAGGGGGGAAGAGGGCGGATTCGTGGGAAGGAAGGAGGTGGGAGAGATTTACCAAGGGTAATGAGTGTTGGGATTACTGTTAGATGAAGGGATGGAGTGGGAGATGGTAGAGGGGAGAGGGGGAGGGAAGGGGGAAGAGGAGGGGAGGGGAATAACACAGATTAAAGCGAGTTTATGAAGGAGTAAATACAACCACCAGGTGGAGAGAGAGAGAGAGAGAGAGAGAGAGAGAGAGAGAGAGAGAGAGAGGGGGGAGACAATTCTCACCACCTCAGTGTCTCTCACTACCCACCAGCATCATAACTAACATCATAAAATGCAATTTAACATTAACATCTCTTAACATATAAATTTATCTCGTAATATTCAAAGTTCCGTCATTTAAAATAATAATCATTATTGTTAATAATATAATCTTCAGACAATTACATTAATCGTATCGTTCAGATAATGTAACTTCATATATGCAACTCTGTTTTGGAAATAAGTTACATTATCTGACATAATTAAGGTATTCTAACTTAAATTTACGTAATATACTTTTAGCGTCCCGTAGCTCGGTTGGTAGCGCACTCAGTTCACACACTGAGGTCCGTGGTTCGATTCCCGGTACGGGTGGAAACATTTGGGCGTGTTTCCTGATACGACAGTTTAGATGTCACTCCAAACAGCAAATATCCCCAACTCCTCCTTTAAAGTGTAGGTATAATAACGTTCCACCTCCAGGACTCAAGTCCTCAAAATTCTTAAGAGGGAGGACTGCCTGGCAGCGGAGAAGACATCGTCTTGGCTTAAATAGTTGGAAACCAGACGCTTTACGCAAGACGGGTTATGTTGTTATATTCAAGGCATTCTGCATTTTATAAGGCAAGCGTAATACGCAGTTCTAAGAGTGGGCACGGTAGAGTAGCTAGTTGTTGAGTAGTTAGTGGTTCAGTAGAGGGGACAGGAGCTATGAGTCGACCTTTGTAAAACAACATAGTACGCAATCTAATAGGTGGGGCCAGGAACTTGCTATACAGTATAATAGGAGGGGACAGGAGCTATGAATCGACCCTTGTAAGTACAGCAAAGCTTACAATCTAGTAGGCGGGGACAGGAGCTATGAATCGACCCTTTTAAGCACAACAAAGTTTACAATCTAGTAGGCGGGGACAGGAGCTATGAATCGACCCTTTTAAGCACAACAAAGTTTACAATCTAGTAGGCGGGGACAGGAGCTGACACTCAACTTTTGACGAAGCTAATTACTTTCAAGCACGGGAGAGGCGACTCGACCCGCACAAGCACATCTCGGCAAGCACACAAGGTGACAAATGAGACACTTGTGCAACTTCTGGATATCTTTATTCTGGAAACGTTTCGCCCGCCAGTGCCTTCTTCAGTCCAATGGAGAGAAAGGTGGAAGATGAAGAGTTTGAGGTAATCAGTCCCTCAGAATGAAGTCTATATGCTCAGTCCATCTTGACGAAACGTACACAAGGTGCTAGGAGGGGCCAGGAGCTGTAACTCGACCTCCGTGAGTGTGAGTTTAGTGAGGAATAGGACGTAATCTCTTCCAAGTGAGAATGAGTCACTCACAGTGGCATGATAGAGGCAGCACTGATGGGCACTGGTGAAGCAAGTGACGCAAGTCTCCAAGAATGACAGGAATGACGGAGAGAAGAACAGTGAAAGTCTCCAAGAATGACAGGAATGACGGAGAGAGGAACAGTGAAAGTCTCCAAGAATGACAGGAATGACGGAGAGAAGAACAGTGAAAGTCTCCAAGAATGACAGGAATGACGGAGAGAAGAACAGTGAAAGTCTCCAAGAATGACAGGAATGACGGAGAGAAGAACAGTGAAAGTCTCCAAGAATGACAGGAATGACGGAGAGAAGAACAGTGAAAGTCTCCAAGAATGACAGGAATGACGGAGAGAAGAACAGTGAAAGTCTCCAAGAATGACAGGAATGACGGAGAGAAGAACAGTGAAAGTCTCCAAGAATGACAGGAATGACGGAGAAAGAACAGTGAAAGTCTCCAAGAATGACAGGAATGACGGAGAGAAGAACAGTGAAAGTCTCCAAGAATGACAGGAATGACGGAGAGAAGAACAGTGAAAGTCTCCAAGAATGACAGGAATGACGGAGAGAAGAACAGTGAAAGTCTCCAAGAATGACAGGAATGACGGAGAGAAGAACCTTGAAAGTCACCAATAATGACAGGAATGACAAAGAGAAGAACAATGAATGTCACCTGGAGAAGAGTTCAGCACCATGGTGGTGGTCAGTGCCTCAGCCTGGAGAAGAGTTCACCTCCATGGTGGTGGTCAGTGTCTCAGCCTGGAGAAGAGTTCACCTCCATGGTGGTGGTCAGTGTCTCAGCCTGGAGAAGGGTTCACCTCCATGGTGGTGGTCAGTGCCTCAGCCTGAAGAAGAGTTCACCTCCATGGTGGTGGTCAGTGTCTCAGCCTGGAGAAGAGTTCACCTCCATGGTGGTGGTCAGTGTCTCAGCCTGGAGAAGGGTTCACCTCCATGGTGGTGGTCAGTGTCTCAGCCTGGAGAAGAGTTCACCTCCATGGTAGTGGTCAGTGTCTCAGCCTGGAGAAGAGTTCACCTCCATGGTGGTGGTCAGTGCCTCAGCCTGGAGAAGAGTTCACCTCCATGGTAGTGGTCAGTGCCTCAGCCTGGAGAAGAGTTCACCTCCATGGTAGTGGTCAGTGCCTCAGCCTGGAGAAGAGTTCACCTCCATGGTGGTGGTCAGTGCCTCAGCCTGGAGAAGAGTTCACCTCCATGGTAGTGGTCAGTGCGTCAGCCTGGAGAAGAGTTCACCTCCATGGTAGTGGTCAGTGTCTCAGCCTGGAGAAGAGTTCACCTCCATGGTGGTGGTCAGTGCCTCAGCCTGGAGAAGAGTTCACCTCCATGGTGGTGGTCAGTGCCTCAGCCTGGAGAAGAGTTCACCTCCATGGTGGTGGTCAGTGCCTCAGCCTGGAGAAGAGTTCACCTCCATGGTGGTGGTCAGTGCCTCAGCCTAGAGAAGAGTTCACCTCCATGGTGGTGGTCAGTGCCTCAGCCTGGAGAAGAGTTCACCTCCATGGTGGTGGTCAGTGTCTCAGCCTGGAGAAGGGTTCACCTCCATGGTGGTGGTCAGTGCCTCAGCCGGGAGAAGAGTTCACCTCCATGGTGGTGGTCAGTGCCTCAGCCTGGAGAAGAGTTCACCTCCATGGTAGTGGTCAGTGCCTCAGCCTGGAGAAGGGTTCACCTCCATGGTAGTGGTCAGTGTCTCAGCCTGGAGAAGAGTTCACCTCCATGGTGGTGGTCAGTGTCTCAGCCTGGAGAAGAGTTCACCTCCATGGTGGTGGTCAGTGTCTCAGCCTGGAGAAGAGTTCACCTCCATGGTAGTGGTCAGTGTCTCAGCCTGGAGAAGAGTTCACCTCCATGGTGGTGGTCAGTGTCTCAGCCTGGAGAAGAGTTCACCTCCATGGTGGTGGTCAGTGTCTCAGCCTGGAGAAGAGTTCACCTCCATGGTAGTGGTCAGTGTCTCAGCCTGGAGAAGAGTTCACCTCCATGGTGGTGGTCAGTGTCTCAGCCTGGAGAAGAGTTCACCTCCATGGTGGTGGTCAGTGTCTCAGCCTGGAGAAGAGTTCACCTCAATGGTAGTGGTCAGTGTCTCAGCCTGGAGAAGAGTTCACCTCCATGGTAGTGGTCAGTGTCTCAGCCTGGAGAAGAGTTCACCTCCATGGTGGTGGTCAGTGTCTCAGCCTGGAGAAGAGTTCAGCTCCATGGCGGTGGTCAGTGTCTCAGCCTGGAGAAGAGTTCACCTCCATGGTGGTGGTCAGTGCCTCAGCCTGGAGAAGAGTTCACCTCCATGGTAGTGGTCAGTGCCTCAGCCTGGAGAAGGGTTCACCTCCATGGTAGTGGTCAGTGTCTCAGCCTGGAGAAGAGTTCACCTCCACGGTGGTGGTCAGTGTCTCAGCCTGGAGAAGAGTTCACCTCCATGGTGGTGGTCAGTGCCTCAGCCTGGAGAAGAGTTCACCTCCATGGTAGTGGTCAGTGTCTCAGCCTGGAGAAGAGTTCAGCTCCATGGTGGTGGTCAGTGCCTCAGCCTGGAGAAGAGTTCAGCTCCATGGTGGTGGTCAGTGCCTCAGCCTGGAGAAGAGTTCAGCTCCATGGTGGTGGTCAGTGCCTCAGCCTGGAGAAGAGTTCACCTCCATGGTGGTGGTCAGTGCCTCAGCCTGGAGAAGAGTTCAGCTCCATGGTGGTGGTCAGTGCCTCAGCCTGGAGAAGAGTTCACCTCCATGGTGGTGGTCAGTGCCTCAGCCTGGAGAAGAGTTCACCTCCATGGTCTGGAACAATATGAAGCTGAAGAATGAGAACGGAGTCTTAAATACTGTCGAAGGTGAGGTGGAAGATCTGGAAGACGTTATGAAGGACGGGATCCACTAGTGGAAGTAAGAAGGCTGCTCCACCTGGAATCCAACCCTTCTCACTCATAACTAGTACATACCCGATGGAGAATACCAAGATACCCTTGTGCCGCAGTATCTGAGACTATTGTTACAAATGGTATAAAATACTGACACGTTGAAGATTAAGACACATGAGCAACAGTTGAGTATTTTTATTGATAAAACGTTTCTTCAGTCAATTACAAAGGGAACAGTAGAGATGAAATGGATCAGTTATTCCCAGGATGACTCGAGTCTGGAACATGTTCCTACAGTATAATGACATCAGAGGACTAAAGTTATTTGATCAAATGACAATGCTGGCCCACAGATGGCTGCAATTTCATCCTGTTCCCTATTTGTGTGTCTCATAACAATAAAAAGGCTTTCAAATAAGATGATGTAGGTAACAGCTCTTAGCTTGTAAATAAAGTTAGGAACCTTAACCTAACCTTGTAAAACACTGTGTAAAAGAGAGAGAGAGAGAGAGAGAGAGAGAGAGAGAGAGAGAGAGAGAGAGAGAGAGAGAGAGAGAGAGAGAGAGAGAGGGAGACAGAGACAGAGAGAAAGAAAGAAGATGAGACTATTTTAGATAAATTATACAACAGGAAGCTGTAAGAAGAGACGCTGAAGATTAGGTCTTGACGAGGGAGGATAGTGAAGTGTGTGGGAGGATAGTGAAGTGTGTCGGAGGATAATGAGGTGTGTGGGAGGATAGTGAAGTGTGTGGGAGGATAGTGAAATGTGTGGGAGGATAGTGAAATCTGGGGGAGGATAGGGAAGTGTGTGTATGTGGGAGGATACTGAGGTGTGAGTCTGGGAGATAGAGAGAGAGAGAGAGAGAGAGAGAGAGAGAAGACAGACAGACAGACAGACAGACAGACAGACAGACAGACAGACAGACAGACAGAGAGACAGAGACACAGAGAGAGAGACAGAGACAGAGAGAAAGAGAGGGAGAGAAAAAGAGAGACGACACATCAACACTAACCCTTAACCCCACCCACCATAAAAGCTATTTTCACCAGAACAACACTGCTGTACGCTCCCAGCTGACCCATGTTAATTGTATCACCTGTGTTATGGGGAGAGGCTAATCTATGTTAATTACCCCGGTGATTAGCATTACCCTGTCTAGATGATTAACTTAAAAGATAGTGAGCGGGTTAATGCTTATGTAGAGAGAGAGAGAGAGAGAGAGAGAGATGGTGAGTGAGTGAGAGAGAATGATTGAACAAGTCAATCAATTACCTACTAAGTCAATTAATTAACCAGTTAATTAGCCAGCCAGTTAACCAGCCAGCCAGTTAGTTAACTATCTAGCCAGCAAACCAATTAGCCAGAAAGCCAGCTAGCCAGTCAATCTGCCAGCCAGCCAGCCAGCCAGCCAGCCAGCCAGCCAGCCAGCCAGCCAGTCAGCCATCTATCCAGCCAGCCAGGAAGCCAGCCAGGAAGCCAGCCAGGAAGCCAGCTGTAAGTCATTACATAACAAAAACACAAAGACTGAAACGTCAAGGGTAGGCAAGATTATCAAAGTAATTTAAAGGAATTATAGTGAAGATTATCAAGGGAATTATTAGAAGAACCTCCGTAGAACAACCGAAGGGACCAGGGTTCGACTCTCGGGAGAGTGCAACCCTCAGGGTTGAACACCTCTGAACACTACCCAGCCAGGACGGTGGGATGAACACTTCTAAATGAAGAGGGAATGAAGAAGGAATGACAGGAATGAAGGAGGAAGGAATTAGGAATGAAGGAAGAATGACAGGAATGAATTAGGAGTGAAGGAGGAATGACAGGAATGGAGGAGAAATGACAGGAAAGAAGGAGGAATGACAGAAATGAAGGAGAAATGACGGGAATAAAGGAGGAATGACGGAAATGATGGGAATGACAGAAAGGAAGGAGAACTAACAGGAATGAAAGAGGACTGACAGGAACGAGGGGAATGACAGGATGAAGGAAGAGTGACTGTCAAGTGAAACAGCTAGACTGGAAGGGAATGACTGGAGGAAGTTGGAATGAGAGAGAGAGAGAGAGAGAGAGAGAGAGAGAGAGAGAGAGATTATCTCCTATTCTCTTTCCACTTAGAGAGAAACAAGAGCAGAGTTGGTGTGTGGCTGCAGCAAGTCAGGTAAGGGGACGAGGCTGAGGGGAAACGCTTGTGGGCAGAGGGGAAACTAAGGTACATATAACTTGTGCCGTGTTGAGGGGAAGTTACAGTCAGGGGGAGAGTGAGAGAGAGAGAGTGAGAGAGCGAGAAGAAGAAGAAGAAGCATCTGTTTCTAAGGAATCATGCGCTAGTCGGATGTATGGCTTCCTGACCCCCTAGTGTTTTTTCCCCTCTCTGTCTCCCCTCATCCTCACCCTCTTCCTGAATTGTCGCCTTCTCTCTCTCTCTCTCTCTCTCTCTCTCTCTCTCTCTCTCTCTTCTCTCTCTTCTTCTTCTCTGCTCTTCTCTCTCTCTCTCTCTCTCTCTCTCTCTCTCTCTCTCTCTCTCTCCTCTCTCCCTCTCTCTCTCTCTCTCTCTCTTCATCTCATTCACTTCTTTCTTCTTCTTTCCTTCTGTTCTTTTCTCACAGTTTCCCTTCCTCTCCCTCCTCCTTACCATCATACCTTGCCAGGTCACTTCTGCACTCTACAACTGACAACACATCCTGTCCTGCCACGTATTCTGCTCAAAGTGTTACACTGTCCTGGTTGTCTTCATGTCACAGGTTACATCCTGTTAAACCCTGTGTTATCTTCTACAAGGCTGTTAACATCTGTCACAGTTGTTGTTTCTCACAGGATATAGTTACAAAAATCCTGTCCTGGTTGTCTGTCTGTCACAGGTGTTACACCTGTCCTGGTTGTCTGTCTGTCACAGGTGTTACAACTGTCCTGGTTGTCTGTCTCTAACACACACACACACACACAAATCTCTGTGTGTGTGTGGTAATGTTTTACCTCATGTACACTATATCTGTCTCCATGGAACAGTTACATCTGTTAAAACACACACACACACAGTAATATCTGTATACAAGCACACTTAGTAATATCTGTTCAAGAGCGAAAACGTGTTTATATATATATATATATATATATATATATATATATATATATATATATATATATATATATATATATATATAAAGAGAAATTCGCATTGATAGGCAGATAGATAGATAGATACTTGAGGGCCTAGTCCCAAGTCCACACATTACCATAGCAACGTTCTGGATTGAGGGATATGAGAGGACGTGTAAAATAAACGCAGGACGAGGCAAGGATACAATACGAGAACATTGTGTCAACATCCGTAGCTCAAGTGTTGACGTTGTCAACTGGAAACTGAATCACTGCTTCCGCCAAGTGCCAGATCAATCAGGCTGTGATGGCTGCTGTGGGCCAGCGGACCGTCAACAGCATCAGCCTGGTTAAACAGGCAACCCGATACCTTGGTATCAGATTGGGTTGTGAAGCTAGATGAACCCTTGAAACCAGTCAGAGGTATGTAACAGGTATGCTGGTGTATTTACGAAGAAGTGAACTGTTCCAGTCAAGGGAAAGGGGAAGCACTAATCTCCTATAGAGTCTAAGGCGCCTGAGGAATGGGGAATGGGAGACAATCAGATTCCATTCTAGGAAGGGGAGGGTAATCCCAGTCCACTGAATGACAGCCCCATTCACCGCGATAAAGCCACCGTCCTCAAACAAAAGAGTATTAACAAATTCTGATCAACGTTGTGAGAAAATGAAAAAAAATCGCATTAATGGAATATCGAAGCGAAAAAACTAGGCTAAGACAAATGTATTCCCTCATCTTTTCAGAAAAATATCTGAAAAAAAACTTTTTTTTACCTCTCCAAGGCATAATAATCGTTGTTTATGGCTGTATTAGAAACCAATAGATACGTTTAGCCATTACAATAGCGAGTATCTGCAGCCAATGTCTATCTTTGTCGATGTAGAGACGCTCCAGCCGATGCTTGTGAGGTCTGCAGGACGCTACCGGCAACAGCCTGGCAGATCAGGAAGTCTGTAACGAAATGTGATGTCCGGAAGAAATCTTGATACAGGTCACAGGTGTTTCTGTCCCTCTGTACTGTTGTTGTTGTTTTGTTATATAAAGGAGACGGGGAATACAATCAACTGACGAAACAGAATATAACTTACAATATAATTCAGTTTCGGCCAGTAATTGCTTCCCCCAAAAGTCTCACCCAAACACTCACAACCTCCACCATTTATCCCAAACCCACACAAACTCCACCAAATATAATAATACAACCACACAATTACTCAGACCCGCGGTCAAAAAAAAAGGTCAGCTTAGGTCACTTGGATTATAATATCTCCCAGATATTTACTTTAACTTTACACACACAAAAAAAAATTGGTAGCAAATGGTAGCATAACACAAATATAAGCGAGCAGTCAAAAGGCACATGGGACTGGTTCCTACTATAAAAATAATAAGAACCACCACCGCTTAGACACCATGTCATGTAGGGGGGTAAGGAAATAAGGGATAATCGGGGATATGGGAGTAAAGGGAGTGAGTGAGTAGGTAGGAGAGGTGAGGTGACAGGAGCGGAGGTAATGGAGGTAATGTGAGGTCACTGGTGACTACACCATCACCTCTCATTACCACCACACTACTCACCCTCTCTCTACCTAAAATAAAATATAATAAAATAAAGTATAAGCATAAAGAATAATAAGAATATAACGGGGACAGTGAATATTACTATTCCACTCAAACACAGTTTATTTAAGTCCTTGTACAATAATATATTTGGGAACAGGAGAACACTATTGGGTTTAGATAAATGGGGATTGTACATATAAGCAGCGAGACAGGGAATACAATCAACTGACGGAACAGAATATAACTTACAATATAGTTCAGAGGACAGTTCACCACAGCAACTCAGTCACACTTCTAGCCACAGGTCCCAAGACCTGCTCCAACAGAACTCTGCCCAGTGTCTCCAACAGTCTCCTCCAGAGACTCTACAGCAGCTCTCTCTCAGAGCTCTGCACACCGGCAGTCGCTCTGCTAGAATCTCGTGCCCAGAGCTCTGCACACAGGCCAGAGCTCTGCCAGAATGTCTCCAGCCCAGAGCTCCACACACAGGCCAGAGCTCCACCAGAATCTCCTTTCTAGTTGTTTCCTCGGCCTTATATAGTCCTCCAAGCATCCCCCCAATGAGGAGTGCACCATGTGCTTTGACCTGACGCCGACCTGACGCTAGTTCAAGACAAAAGACCTGAGCCTTAATCCGAACGGCAGGTGTGGCTGCTTAGGTAGACCTCAAAGCACACTGACTACATCACAGGATGAACAGGCACAATACCGTGACTGGAACAATACACAAATAATCCGCACATAGAGTGAAACCTGTGACGACGTTTCGGTCCGATTTGGAGCATTAACTAGTCTCACCTAGTTGGTTCATATCGGATCGAAACATCGTCATGTGTGTGTGTGTACTCACCTAATTCACCTAATTGTGGTTGCAGGGGTCGAGACTCAGCTCCTGGCCCCGCCTCTTCGCTGTCTGCTACTGGGTCTCTGCTCTCCCTGCTCCATGAGCTTTATCATACCTTGTCTTAAAACTATGTATGGTTCCTGCCTCCACTATATCTTTCTCTAGACTATTCCACTTCCTGACTACTCTGTGGCTGAAGAAATGCTTCCTGACATCCCTTTGACTCATCTGAGTCTTCAGCTTCCAGTTGTGTATGTGTGTGTGTGTGTTATGTGTGTGTGTGTGTGTTATTTTTTTGCATCATTGTGTATCCGGTAATCATGTGGAGGTGCAGAGTCAGGTCTGGAACGCAGCACTGGGGCATAGAGGAGGAGGAGGAGGGAGGCCTAGTATTTCCTCTTCCTCTTCCTTCTCCTTCTTCTCTTCCTTCTCCTCCTCCTCTTCCTCTTCCTCCTCCTCCAGGGAAATATCGTCTCTCTCGTTGTGTATGGCTTATGTTAGCTGGAGACCCTCGGGGAAATGTTTGTTGAAGGTATTCTGCTTGTTCCAGGGGGAAGGTGTGTTAGTGTGTGTGTGTGTTAGAGTGTGTTAGTGGGTGTTAGTGTGTGTTAGTGTGTGTGTGTGTGTTTGTGTACTCACCTAATTGTGGTTGCAGGGGTCGAGACTCAGCTCCTGGTGTGTGTGTGTGTGTGTGTGTGTTTGTGTTAGTTACCATTTTGTCCTAGGCACATGTCGATTAGACACTAGGCCTGTTGTGTGTATGTGTGTGTGTAAGGAAACACTTCGAAATGTTTCGGCCCCGCCGGGAATTGAACCCGGGCCCTCCGTGCGTGAAGCAAGAGCGCTAGCCACCATGCCATCGGGGCGTGTGTGTGTGTTAGTGTGTGTTAGTGTGTGTGTTAGTGTGTGTGTGTGTGTGTGTGTTAGTGTGTGTACGTGTGTGTGTGTGTGTATGTGTGTGTGTGTGTGTGTGTGTGTGTCTGTGTGTGTGTGTGTAAGACCAGTGATCGTAGTCCGCCATCTTTAATTCATTTATCATTCCATAAGAAAATAAGTAATTTCTGTTGTGTTTCTGAGTATTTAGAAGTGTGGTCGTGTAACCACCAAGTTGTGCTTTTGAGGGTCGAGGCTCAGCTCTTGTCCCCACCTGTACTCACCGAATTTTACTGAGCTGTCCAGTAGCTCAGGCCAGTAGGTGACTTCTTGCCTAAGCTTGGGCCAGTAGGCCTCCTGCAGTGCTCCTCTCATACGTTCTTACGTTCTGTAAGGACTGAGTCTCAGCTCCCAAGACTGCTGCTTTTAATGGTTCCTAGCTTCTTGGATCTTGTCATGCCTGCTCTTGAAACTGTGGATGGTGTTTGTAGGGGGTGTGGGGGTGTATGTGTGTGGGGGTTGTGGGTGTGGGGGTGTATGTGTGTGGGGGTTGTGGGTGTGGGGGTGCTGGAATAACTTCACTCTGAGGGGAGAAGCAACGATGAAATATAAACAGGTTCACGAGGGCACGTGCAATGTAAACAAAGTCTTCTTAACCTCCTCACCTAGTGATGCTCTCCACTTCACACACACACACACACACACACACACGATAAAAAGGCTCTTGCAGCAGGGATGGACCTAGTAGCGATCAGCGAAGAGGCGGGACCAGGAGCTATGACTCAGTCCACACACACACACGCACACATGTCTGAATTAACACAACATTTTCATTAATTCGTGATCACCTCTGTTCGTTTCCAGCATCAGTAGACAAACCCACAGACAGACGCATCTGAACAGACTGACAGGAAGATACACAAACGTCCTCTTGTAGTTATTACAAGAAGAAAGCGAATAGAAAGTAAAACTTTCTCCTTTTGAAGTAGGGTAACTGGATACCACGAATGTTTCTCTCTCTCTCTCTCTCTCTCTCTCTCTCTCTCTCTCTCTCTCTCTCTCTCTCTCTCTCTCTCTCTCTCTCTCTCTCTCTCTCTGGGTCAGTCCCTCCTCTCTCTCCCCTTGCCAAATGAAAGAGGGACGGGGGAAGTTACGTGTTGACAGAGAAAACTAGAGACGGGAAGGAAAAACACACGAGGAAGTTACTCTACTCTTTCTCTCCTGTGTGTGTGTGTGTGTGTGTGTGTGTGTGTGTGTGTGTGTGTGTGTGTGTGTGTGTGTGTGTGTGTGTGTGTGTACGCTTCCAGATTCAGTCTTCGGGCGAAAGGAGACTTATGCGGGGAGGTCTGTGTACACTTACTGCCCCTGTTCACCTAGCAGTAAGTAGGTACCTGGGTGTTAGTTACCTTGCAGGTCACATCCATCCTGGAAGAGGACTCAAGTACTGCACTGAAATTAAACCAGGAAGTCTGGTTTAATTTCGTGGGTTTACTTGAGTTATTAACTCTCCGGCACAAATAATACCAAGGAAACCTTGTTTTATCGTCATGACTATAATCGACATTATCATTATTATTATCATTATCATCATTTTCTTCTTCTTCTTCTTCTTCTTTCTTCTTCTTCTTCTTCTTCTTCTTCTTTGTTTCTCTCCAGCTGGGATTTCATTAAATAGTAAGATGAAAGACGAGCTGCAACAAAAGAATTTATTCTGTGTTCTGACATTGAAGTCAGCAAACGATTGTTTGAGCATCCCCGAAGACAGTTACCTTAAACCTACCATCCTATCCCATGTCTTCCCTGATATCAAACATTGTTTACAAATCTTACATCCTATGACGTTCCTCTCGTGTATGGTTCAAGAGTATGCAAGTGTTTCCAGTGACTGAAGTGTTTGGAAATTTAAGTGGGCCGTGAAATTTATGTGTGTATTCTTCTGTTTTGCTGCTTTTCCTGTCTTTAAAGAGGCTGTTAGTGGACAACAGTGTTCCACTCTAGAGAAAAGAAGGGACTTGTTAAAGGGATCATTACTGGATGAGCATCTGTTGTTTTGAAGGTTCTTGTTATCCACTTGTAAAAGTATTATCACTGGATTGGCATCTTTTGTTTTGAAACTTCTTGTTATCCACTTGTAAAAGGTATCATCACTGGATTGGCATCTCTTGTTTTGAAAGTTCTTGCTATCCACTTGTAAAAGTATCACCAATGGATTGGCATCTCTTGTTTTAAAGGTTCTTGTTATCCAAGAATTCATTTTCTTTGCAGTGAAAGTTCTGACGTGAACAACCGCCTTATTCATCCATCTTAAAGGCAAATTGTTCTCCCTCAGCCTTTATTAAGTGAAATGGTATTGTGATACACGACAAGGTGTGGAAAAAGACACTTTATGTACAGTTCAGGTCATTTATTAGAGGAACGTTTCGCCACTCGCGGCGCAACGTTTCATTTAATAAATGTCCTGAACTGTACACAAGTGTCTTGTTTCCCCACAATGCGCTGCTACCTTATTTATTCGTTATACGTCGTTTCGCTGAAAATCGCATTTTTCCAAGAGCCTATGTACGACGTTAAGTGAGGACTTGCTGTATAGAATAGGGTAACAGCACACTACTGATGTATCTCAACCCATGAATAGGGTGTGGTGGTAGGGTGTGCGAAGGTCGTGGGTATACAATTGCCTGGGAAGAGCTAATAGGGACGAGAGTAGAATATTAAGTGACTGACTCACTCGCACTTATGAGCGCCTCACTAAGAAAGCCTGGGTCACCTAATACACTCCGTGTGTCTTATTGTACGCACTGAGAGGGGGTACACGCGCAGATTACTGCATGTGTCTGTTCAGCGTAGTATTGTACGCACTGAGAAGGGGATACACGCGCGTTCAGATCTGAATATCTCCTGGCTGAGTGCAGCATCGCGTTGCCAGGAATGTCAAGGCAGTTTTATTTAATTGACTGTGGTTAAATAATCTTAGCCTAACTCACCCTAACCTAACCTATCCTTGCCTAGCCTAACTCAACCTTACACAACCTAATCCTACACAACTAACTAATCAACCAACCTCACCTAACTCCAACCTACACACCACCACATATAAAGAGGACTAACCTAGCCTACCACAATATAACTTAGCCTAACCTAACTCAGCCTAACATAGCCTAACCTAACTCAGCCTAACACAACCTAACTTAACCTAGCCTAACCTAATCAAACACAAACTAACTTATCTTAAAACAATGAGAATAGTATTTGAACGTATACAAGGAACAATAGCTTGGTTGATCAGGCAAAATACCAAACGAGCCTGGCCCATGGCCGGGCTTCAAAAGTAGAAGAACTCTCGCAACTCATCAAAGGTATATCAAAGGTATGAAGGATTAATGAATTGGCTATAGCAGTTGCGTAGAAAAATCAACGTTTTAAATATAATTATAAGATTTTCAGCAATAACCCTCATGGAGGCAGAAACACAGAAGATTAATGGATTTGTTTATTTCGACCCCCTTCTGGGGTCCTCTTCAGCAGGGAGGGCTAAGCGGACCCCAGTATAGGGTCGAAATATATAAATTAATTAATTTTCTGAGTGTCTGTCTCCATGTGTTCGCTATATTTTAGTCATTCTAGGTGTAATATGTTGAGTGTTGCTTCACTTGGATATACACAACACTGCCCTGGATGTTGTGTTGCCTGGAACACAACACTGCCCTGGATGTTGTTGTGTTGCCTGGAACACAACACTGCCCTGGATGTTGTTGTGTTGCCTGGAACACAAAACTGCCCTGGTTGCTATGTGTTACTTACCCTGGTGTGTTGCCTAGAAGGAACACTGCACAACACCAAGACAGATTTAGAGAGTGCAACAGACGACACACAAATGAAATTCAGGAAGCGTGACTCTTGTCTTCATGAGTCTGAAACAAGACTCCGTCCTGTTTTTCTGGAGTCGTGGTCCCAGGACCAGATTAGTGGGTACCATTGGGCGAGGCGAATATTTTTGTTGGTGGGTTTGGGTATGAGAAGAACGTGCCTGGTATGGGTCAGTAGTCCTGCTACAGTCCCTCTTTTTTACGTTCTTATGACAATCTTGTTAAGTTGGTAGTATCGGGACCCGATCTGTGGACCGTTCCGCTATGTTAGTGTTACCAGGACCTGATTATGGACCGTCCTCATATTTTAGTGGTACCAGGACCCGATTTATGGACCACCCTCTTATCTTTGTGGTATCAAGACCCGATTTGTGGACCTTAACTATTGTTTCAGTCTTATCAGTAATTCGAAATGGGGCCGGTCCTGCTATCATGGATGCCGGGATTCTAACTGTGGCTTACCCCTATTTTCATGGTGCCAGGATTCATTTTGTGGGTCCTCATATGCAGTTTCAAGAGCCGGTGATACATGGCTCCAGAGATCGGGAAACAATAATGTCATTTAAGTAGCAAGGCTTGGAGCCAGGAGCTGAGTCTCAACTCACACATACTCGGGTCCTTGAGAATGTGAGAAATCACGAAAGCCATTAGAAGTTTACTATTTTTTCACACTTGTTTTGCATACCAGGGTAAGAAGACAAGGCTTGTCCTCTCGCTTCCTTCCTTTCTTCCTTCCCTCCCTCCTTCCCTTCCTTCCTTCCTCCCTCTTTCGTCTCAGCTTTTGCAAGACGGAGATTGCAGCATTGCAGAGCAATGGTGGGGAACTTGCGGATCTCAGTGATTCTTGTTCCCCGTTCTTGTTGTGGTGTTGGTGATGATTTGTTGGTGTGTGCTGGAGAGGCTGTGGGTCATGGTGTGTGTTGGTGGTGGTGTGTGTTGGTGGTGGTGTGTGTTGGTGGTGGTGTGTTGATGGTGGTGTGTGTTGATGGTGGTGTGTGTTGTTGGTGGTGTGTGTTGGTGGTGGTGTGTGTTGATGGTGGTGTGTGTTGATGGTGGTGTGTTGGTGGTGGTGTGTGTTGATGATGGTGTGTGTTGGTGGTGGTGTGTGTTGGTGGTGGTGTGTGTTGGTGGTGGTGTGTGTTGCTGGTGGTGTGTTGATGGTGGTGTGTGTTGGTGTTGGTGGTGGTGTGTGTTGATGGTGGTGTGTATTGGTGTTGGTGGTGGTGTGTTGGTGGTGGTGTGTGTTGATGGTGGTGTGTTGATGGTGGTGTGTGTTGCTGGTGGTGTGTTGATGGTGGTGTGTATTGGTGTTGGTGGTGGTGTGTGTTGATGGTGGTGTGTATTGGTGTTGGTGGTGGTGTGTTGGTGGTGGTGTGTGTTGATGGTGGTGTGTTGATGGTGGTGTGTGTTGGTGATGGTTGTGTGTTGATGGTGGTGGTTGTGTGTTGGTGGTGGTGGTTGTGAAGGTAGTAGTGTGTGTGGTGGTGGTGGTGGTAGTAGTAGTGGTGGTGGTGGTAGTAGTGGTGGTGGTAGTAGTGGTGGTGGTAGTAGTGGTGGTGGTAGTAGTGGTGGTAGTAGTAGTGGTGGTGGTAGTAGTAGTGGTGGTGGTAGTAGTAGTGGTGGTGGTGGTAGTAGTGGTGGTGGTAGTAGTGGTGGTGGTAGTAGTGGTGGTGGTAGTAGTGGTAGTAGTAGTAGTGGTGGTGGTAGTAGTAGTGGTGGTGGTAGTAGTAGTGGTGGTAGTGGTTGTGTTTATGGAGGAAGGGAGAGGTTGCTACTAGTCTTCTGGTTCTGTCTTCAGCTTAGAAACTTAACCAGCGCAACTGGCTCCTTTCTTCTTGGACTGTCATACCTACTCATGAAGCTGGGTATGAAGCTTGCCTCCACAAGTTCCTCAGCAAGTTCGTTCCCCTTGCTTACCACCCCATGACTAAAAATAACAACATAAGAAAGAAGGAGCACTGCAGCAGGCCTACTGGCCCAAGCCAGTCAGGTCCAACTCACACCTACACCCACTCATGTATTTATCTAACCTATTTTTAAAACTACTCAACGTTTTATCCTCAAAATAAATATATTTTTTAATATATATGAGGCTCCACTCTGTTTTCTTTATTTTATGTCCCTTCGCTTCCGTGGCTTACATTTCAGTATGTCTTGAACTACTCTGTCAAGTTCTCAGAGAATCTTCTACGTCGTAATCATGTCTCTTCTTCCCTCAGCTCAGTCCTCTCTCCTCCAAAACTACTGTAGTTGTATTAATGTTGGTAGAATTACCTACTGTAGCTGCAAACTTCTGGATCTTGTCAAGTTTGTTTAACATGTTTGAACGGGTAAGGCTCCTCACTGGTGCTGGGTACTCGAGGATGGGCCTGAATTATGTCGAGTACAGAATCCTAAACTTGTCTTTAAGATTTGTGTTAGGTAAAAGAACACGGATGCAACTGATGTGACATTTTATCTTAGCAACGTTTCGCTCTCCAGGAGCTTTGTCCTTTTATCGAACACTGTGTTTGTATTCAGGGTTCGAGTCTTGGCTTCCGGCCTACATAAATGCTCTGGAAAACGTACAGAGGAGGATGACAAAGTTGATTCCATGTATCAGAAATCTTCCCTATGAGGATAGACTGAGGGCCCTGAATCTGCACTCTCTAGAAAGGCGTAGAATTAGGGGGGATATGATTGAGGTGTATAAATGGAAAACAGGAATAAATAAAGGGGATGTAAATAGCGTGCTAAAAATATCTAGTATTGACAGGACTCGCAGCAATGGCTTTAAGTTGGATAAATTCAGATTCAGGAAGGATATAGGAAAGCATTGGTTTGGTAATAGAGTTGTCGATGAGTGGAACAAACTCCCGAGTACAGTTATAGAGGCTAAAACGTTGTGTAGTTTTAAAAATATGCTAGATAAATATGAGTGGGTGCGGGTGGGTGTGAGTTGGTCCTGACTAGTTTGTGCTACAAGGTCAGATGCCGTGCTCCTTCCTTAAGTGAATGTAACCTGACCTGGCTGGGTCGGGTGGGAGACTTGGACTTGCCTCGTATGGGCCAGTAGGCCTGCTGCAGTGTTCCTTCTTTCTTATGTTCTTATCTCCTACGCCTCATCAACCAACATCTCTGGTCTCCACGACTTCTACATCTACTTTCTCACACTCTCCAACGTCCTTAAGGCTGATAAAAATCACTGTCTTACGTCGTTGTGACGTATAATACGTTTAGCTTCGTCTGTGTCACCTTGTATCTGATCCTCTTATTGTCAACAATGTCTTCTTGTCTACCCTATTAATTTCGCTAAGTATTTTGCAACTGATAATAATATATGTATGCATGTATGTATGCATGTATGTATGTATGTTGTATGTATGTACTCACCTATATGTGATTGCAGGGGTCGAGTCACAGTATGTATGTATGTATGGGTATGATATAAGTGATTGAGATGTGTGATGTATACTAACCTATTTGTGGTTGCATTGGTCGAGTCATAGCTCCTGGCCCCGCCTCTTCGCTGGTCGCCATTAGGTCCACTCTCTCCATGCTCCAAGAGCCTTATCGTGTGTGTGTGTGTGTACTCACCTAGTTGTACTCACCTAGTTGTGGTTGCAGGAGTCGATTCATAGCTCCTGGCCCCGCCTCTTCACTGGCCGCTACTGGGTCACTCTCCCTGCGCCATGAGCTTTATCATACCTCTTCTTAAAGCTATGTATGGAGCCTGCCACCACTACATCACTTCCTAAACTATTCCACTTCCCGACCACTCTGTGACTGAAGAAATACTTCCTAACATCTCTGTGATTCATCTGAGTCTTCAACTTCCAACTGTGTCCCCTTGTTGCTGTGTTCCATCTCTGGAACATTCTGTCTCTGTCCACTTTGTCAATTCCTCTCAGTATCTTATATGTTGTTATCATGTCCCCCCTATGTGTGTGTGTGTGGTGTGTGTAGTTGTACTCACCTAGTTGTGGTTGCAGGGGTCGAGACATAGCTCCTGGCCCCTCCTCTTCACTGACCGCTACTGGGTCACTCTCCCTGCGCCATGAGCTGGGAGAGTGACCCTGTGTGTGTGTGTGTGTATGTGTGCGTGTGTCCTTGTATCACCAGGCAAAGGGGGGGAAGGAAGGGCAGACTGGTGAGGTGACGGAGACTGGTGACTTGTGAATGTTAGTGGAATGTCTGCCTGGCATGAATGAATGGTGGGGGGAGGGGGGAGAGGTGAAGGGGGGATGGACCTTGGGTAGAGGTGGCCAGGGAAGTGGACTTTTGAAGACACTGGGAGGTAGAGGAGGGGGGATGGGATCGGAGCGTCAGGAATAGTCTGGAATCTGTATACCTGGATTGTGTTCCAGGGGGTCAAGCTGTTACTGCTGGCCACACGCAAACCGACGTAGGAACCATACCCGGCTGGTCGGGTACTGACTTTAGGAGCCTGTCCAGCTTCCTATTGAAGACAGTCAAGAGTTTTGAAGACAGCCAGGGGTCTTGAAGACAGCCAGAAGTCTTGAAGACAGCCAGGGGTCTTGAAGACAGCCAGGGGTCTTGAAGACAGCAAGGCGTCTGGAAGAGAGCAAGGGGTCTTGAAGACAGCAAGGGGTCTGGAAGAGAACAAGGGGTCTTGAAGACAGCCAGGGGTCTTGAAGACAGCAAGGGGTCTGGAAGAGAACAAGGGGTCATGAAGACAGCAAGGGGTCTTGAAGACAGCCAGGGGTCTTGAAGACAGCAAGGGGTCTGGAAGAGAACAAGGGGTCTTGAAGACAGCCAGGGGTCTTGAAGACAGCAAGGGGTCTTGAAGACAGCAAGGGGTCTGGAAGACAGCAAAGGGTCTTTAAGTAATCCCCCTTATGTATGTTGGGGACAGTTTCTTTGCTTCTGAAACGCGTCAACATCTCTGGAGATTGAAACAGTCTCTTTACAAAGACACACACACACACACACACACACACACACACACACACACACACACACACACCACACACACACACACACACACACACACACACACACACACACTTGTTTCAACAGCCAAGAAATTGCATAGATTTCCTGACTCTTCCTGACACTTCCTTCTCTCTCCTGGGTCGTTCATCACAGATACACCTGTTCTCTGTGATATAATCTACTCCAGGTGCATCACTGCTGTGTTATCCTCACACACTACATCATCTGCCTCCTGCTGTTTGATAGAGGGTCGTAGCTCTCTGTGTAATTTAGTCTCAAAATTCCTAAGCCTCCAGCTTTTCCAGTTTCTGAAAACTTTACTGGTTCTTGATAACCAGTCCCACCTCAGTCCAATACAGAGACTGAAGAAGCCACTGCCTGGCGAAACTTTCCAGAATAAATATCCCCAAGTGTTGGACAAGTTTCTTATTTATCATCTTGTCGGTTTTTCTAAAGCATTTATTCAGTCTTAGTCATCTCTCTCCCGCTGTACCTGAGGGATACCCAAAGGATGTGTCGCAGGGTCGATGCCTTCACAGCCGGGTCCTTGACCACACCTCTTGGTGGATCAAAGCCTCATCAACTACACGTATAAGTAAATATGTAAGTATATTCATGTACAGGTACACATAAATACGGCTACATATTTCCATTGGGGTCCTTGATTTCCAATAAGATCCTTGCTATATTCTGAGATAATTGCTTTTAAAATCTCCCCATACTAGTCTATGAGAGCTGTGACGTTCGGTTTCTCCTCTACTACTCTGCCATTGACCTCAGCATCACTGATTCTTCTAGGTTTCAATTAGGTGGTTTCTCTGGTCTTGCTATTCAATCTAGGAGGTACGAGGTGCGAGGATGATGGTGGATAAAAACAGAAGAGGGTTAATGGACATAGCAGGAAGATGTTTGTCGTGAAGAAGTCACATAAAAGAAGGAAGGAGATAGAATTAAAGGTAAGAGGTTAAAGGTGAAAAGGGCTAGACAGGAAGAGGTGGGAAGTGACGAAAAAGGAGAGGAAGTGCGTAAATATGAAAGTACAAGAAACAGAAAGTACATGGTGGGATTAAGAAGGGAAAAGAATTTAAGGTGGTCAGGGAAGGATGTATGGGTGGTCATGGGGTATGGGGAAGTAATGGGTAGGATTAAGTTAATGGGGTTTCAGGTGAATGGGAAGGTTAGAACTGTTGAGAATTTGACCACCCAACCTATTCCGAATCTTTGCTCTCCGCCCACTCATAAATTGTGAACCTGAACCACACATTCTGAACCTGTTCTACCCATTCACCCACCCATTCCTAACCCATTCCACCCCTATTTACTTATGAATCCATTGGGTTCACATAGCCACCCCACTCTGAACCCTTAACACCCCCCACCCCACTCTGAACCCTCAGCATACCCAAGTACCCACCGGGCAAGCAATAAGCTCAATTTACCCCATACCCCCAAGCTGCCCCGGGACACAGCCACACAAACTCCACCTCATACAAACTTTTCAGTGTATTTTTCAACGTACAAAGTTGAGGACTTGCAAATTAACAGAAAAAAAAGAAAAAATCTGGGTTTGCTTTCACTGTGTCTACCACAAACTGGGATGCGGGTCTTTCTGTTTTTTTATGGGCTGTTTTTTGTGTGTTTTTTTGTCTAGTAGAATAAACAAAGTGTGTTGGTGAGAGATTTTCACTGGGATTGTGTGTTTGTGTATGGGAGGTACTCACCTGTACTTACTTATATGTGGTTCCAGGGGTCGATTCATAGACCCTGGCCCCGCCTCTTCGCTGGTCGGTACTAGATCCACTCTCTCCGTGTTCCATGAGCTTTATCGTACCTCTTCTTATAGCTATGTATGGATCCTTCCTCCACTACATCACTCTCCAGACTTGTTGGTTCATCTCTCTCTCTCTCTCTCTCTCTCTGTGGTAGTGTCCCTAACATGTTGATACATCAGGTTTTCCAATACCACCTCCATCATCTTGGCCCTCCACGTTTTTGGTCCCCTGTGTGGCTCCAAAGTTTCCCAGTCCGTCTCCTTGTGATTGAAATCACCAACAACTAGTAGCTTTGCCCTGCCCACGTGGGCCCTTCTGGCCACCTCAGCTAGTACTCTTGTCTTGGCCTCCTGCTCTTCAGTGACGAGTTGTACATTACTGCAATCACCACCTTGCAACCCCTAGTCTGAAGTGTTCCTACTGTGTGTGTATATGTGTGTGTACTCACATATTTGTGGTTGCAGGGGTGTGGTAGGTACGTTTGGGGTGCCAGGTGTAAAAGATAATGGGGCCCTTTGATTGAACTTTGTATAGAAAGGGGTTTGGTTATATGTAATACATATTTAAAAAAAAGAGGATAAATAAGTTGAACTACATATTAGTAGATAAAAGACTGTTGGGTAGACTTCAAGATGTACATGTTTACAGAGGGGCCACAGATATATCAGATCACTTTTTTGTTGTAGCTACAGTGAGAGTAAAAGGTTGATGGGATACAAGGTAAATGGAAACAGCAAGTAAGAGAGAGGTGAAGGTTTATAAGCTAAAGGAGGAGACAGTTAAGGTAAGATATAAGAGTTCCTAACTTTATTTACAGGCTAAGAACTGTTACCTACACCTCTCTCTCTCTCTCTCTCTCTCTCTCTCTCTCTCTCTCTCTCTCTCTCTCTCTCACTCTCACTCTCTCCCTCCCTTTCTCTCTCTCACTCTCCCTCTCTCTCTCTCACTCTCCCTCTCTCTCACTCTCTCTCTCTCTCTCTCTCTCTCTCTCTCTCTCTCTCTCTCTCTCTCTCTCTCTCTCTCTCTCTCTCTCTCTCTCTCTCTCTCTCTCTCTCTCTCTCTCTCTCAGCAGTTAGTCTTGAGGTGCTGAAGACGTTAATTAAGAAGCCTGCAGATGTGTACACTAGTTAAAGGTTACCTTCAAATTCATGCTACTCGACCACACTTTTCACTGCCTAGTTATTCTTCCTTGATTACCAACACTTTTATTGTTGCTTCTTCTTTAGTCTCATCAATATTTCTTGAAGATATTTGCTATGATGAATGATTTGTCAAACTAAGTGCATTTCCGTCGCCGTGTCTCAAAACCCCAGCCCTCTCTACCTCAAGACTACGGTACTCTATCCAACTCCATGGCTGAGGGACTGATTACCTCGTATTTGTAATAGTTCTACAGTCTTCTCATTATGTCCTTGAATTTGTACCGATAAAGCCAATGGAGGGCGAAACGTCTACAAATAAAGATACGCAGATGTTGCACACGTGTCTAATTCTTCATCTTGTTGGTTTTGTATACCATGTACAGCTATATCAGAGGTATATACCCTCCCTGAGAGGTTATACTTCCTAGGTATATACCTTCGGATATATCCCTTTGAGTATATACTTTCTTAAGAGGTGTATATTCAACCTTCACTGAGAGGTATATACCTTCCCTGAGAGGTATATACTTTCTCTAAGAGGTGTATACTTTCCCTGAGAGGTATATACCTTCCCTGAGAGGTATATACCTTCCCTGAGAGGTATATACCTTCCCTGAGAGGTATATACCTTCCCTGAGAGGTATATACCTTCCCTGAGAGGTATATACCTTCCCTGAGAGGTATATACCTTCCCTGAGAGGTATATACCTTCCCTGAGAGGTATATACCTTCCCTGAGAGGTATATACCTCCTGGTATACCTTCCTGAGAGGTATATACCTTCCCTGAAGGTATATACCTTCCCTGAGAGGTATATACCTTCCCTGAGAGGTATATACCTTCCCTGAGAGGTATATACCTTCCCTGAGAGGTATATACCTTCCCTGTCCTCTGACTCTCAGCAGTCTGCTTCAGAGTCCACTTATGTTCGGAGTCCACTTCTATCTGCTGATAATATTATCTGCTGCTCTTGCTGCTGCTGCTCTTGCTGCTGCTGCTGCTGCTGGGGAGTGGTGGTAGTGGTGGTAATCGTGGTGGTAGTGGTGGTAATCGTGGTGGTAGTGGTGGTAATCGTGGTGGTAGTGGTGGTAATCGTGGTGGTAGTTATGTAGTGCTGCTGATATGAAAGTGGCAGAAATTATTGTGCATCAGCAGCAGCAGCTTACTGTTGATGTTACTGTTGCTACTGCTGCTGTTGCTGTTATTTCTGCTGCTATTGCTGTTGTCGTTGGTGGTGGTGCTCGCGTTGGTGGTGGTGCTCGCGTTGGTGGTGCTGTTGCTCCTGCTGGTGCCGCTTTTGCTGCTGTTGTTACTGCTGTTTCTACATGGCGTTAGTGGTGCCGCCGCTGCTTCTGTCTTGCTGCTGCTGTTGCTACTACCACTGCTGCTGGGAGCATGCAGCTGCTGCAGCTGCTAACCCCCCCTCCCCCCCCACCACCAGGAGAGAGCATAGGACATCACCAATATTCCCAATACCACTATCATCTGTGCTGTGCACCGCTGCCAGACCCAGCGCCACCAAATCTGAAACCAACTCCTTTGTTGAACTAAACGAAATTTTTCCTCTGCCATGTATTGTGGAGTTGCGAGGTGGGCGGAAGATGAACACAGGATGAATGAGAGAGAGAGAGAGAGAAGGGAATAAGGGAAGGTATACGGGAATGGGAATTAATATTGGATGGTAATATATTGTCTTTGTGATATACATATCCGTTAGATGTCACTACTTTGTTATTATTATTATTATTATTGCTGTTATTATTATTATGATTATTATTATTATTATCATGATTGCTGTTATTATTATTATTATTAGTATTAGTATTATTGTTGTTATTATTATTATTATTATTATTATTATTATTATTATGATTATTATTATCATTATTAGTAGTTGTAGTAGTAGTAGTAGTAGTATTTTAATCATTATTATTATTGTTGTTGTTACTGTTATTATTATTATTGCTATTATTATTATTATTATTATTATTATTATTATTATTATTATTATTATTATTATCGTAAATGGGAAGCGTTATACCCGAAAAGAAAAAACAGTTGAGTCTCAAAATCAAGAGTCCTTCATCAGCATCAGTGTTGCTCCAGTGACCCTCTGTCTTGTGTGTTGAGAATGTCTTGATACCCTGGAACACTCTTCTGCCTTGTGCCCTGCTTGTGTTGCTAACTAGTGAACAGTCTCTGGTCAGGGGTATAGTATTAAATGCTTTACTGCAGTCCAAGAATGTGCAGTCTACCCATCTTTGTCGTTCTTGCTTGAGCTCTGTCAATTAGTCATTGAGCTTAGGTTCGCCGGTACTGCCGGCCCTGGTCTCTGCCAGTTAGTACTTCCCACCTCCACTCCTCCTTCAGAGCACAGGCACTCTACTTCCCACCTCCACCCCTCCTTCAGAGCGCAGGCACTGTACTTTGCACCTCCAGGACTCATGTCTGATGTGTCATTCAATAATATGATTTTTCTTTAATTATAGTCAAGATTAACGTCTTTCATATTTATTCCTACCATTTCTGTTTGATTTTTTGTTCTCTGTTATCCTCTGTGTTCTGTGCCTATCTGTACCCTTTTGTGCCCTGGCTCTCTAAACCTCCGGTACAATAAAGACCTATGAATTTTAGATGCAAGTATTTGCGTGTGTATTGAGAGTGTGTACAAGTGTGAATGTAAGCTATTATTGTGTATGTATTAGAGTATACCAGCATGTATGTGTGTATTTGTGTGTTCAAGAGGACTTGTACTCATACTTTCTGAGGGTCACTTCACAATTCCTTGTTTCGCCTCTTAACTCTTATCAAAGAGTTTCATCAGCGAGTATAAGTGTGTGTTTGTATACGAGCATTTTTCCCGTGTGCTCAGATATGTAATCTATCTACATAGACGTATACATAGTGACAAATATGTGTTATACATTGTGTATGTGTCTTACATGATTGTTGATGTTGCAGGTTTCACCGTGGTGTTGAAGTCGAGATGGTGAAGCAGGATGGCTGGATACTGTACACACTGGATCCTTCCAGCGGCGGCGCTCTGGGTCCTCTGCGCTCTCTCTGTCCTAGGAGCCGTGGTCAGGGCACAGTCGCTCTCAGCGGCAGCTGGTGCGTACGACGACTCCGCAACGACCACTGCGCAGGATGCATCAGTGGTGGCCACTGTGCAGGATGTCATAACGATGAAAATTGGGCAGAATGTCTACACGACGACCACTGGACAAGATGTCTTCACGATGCCCACTGCGCTGGATGTCTCTATGAACACACGAGATGTCTCGGGGAAGAGCCCTGGGCAGGATGTCTCGCAAGTGGCCACTGTGCACCACAACCCATTGACTATGACAGCAACGATCACCGGGGATATTATTCTCATGTTTGGCAGTGTAAACAAAGCACCCTCAGCAGCCGCTGTACACTCAACTCCCACGATGGTCAATGTCTCCACTCGGGGAGATTCTCTCACCGCTCCACTTTCTACAGTTACAGATGATCGTTGGCCGGAGCCTCAACTGGCGTTTCAACTACCTCCTTTACCTCCTGACACTCTGAGTGACCCGGGGATAGAGGAAAATGATCGTCTAGCATCCTCTAGCACAGCCAGTGATGGAGATGCTAAATTAACAGAGAAAGATTCTATTCCAGATTTTTCCTCTGGGCCATCGTCATATGCGGCTTCGAGAACTACGTTGAGAAAGGCTGGTTGGAATCTTTTTGATGCAAGAGAAGAATCAGAATCTTTCAAAGCAAGTAGCATTAAAACAGCGAGTAGGAGTAGGAAATATTCGGATAAAAACATTTCAACATCTCGGGATACTGAATCTTCAAAATCGGAGGCGTCTTCAGTGCCACGACCACCATCTCCCAATCATCTTTTATTGTCGGCTGTCAAGAATCAAGTGGTTCGCCGATCAGCTGCCGAAGACGTCCTGCCATCAGTCCCCCTCCACCGCCACCGTCACCGCCACGGCAACCGCCATGGCAACCGCCACGGCAACTCAAGAGTGCCCTCTTGGCTCAAGGACCAGCCTAGTGAGTCACTAACAGGGAGACGGAACCATTTCAGAATACAACAAGAGCTCGAGGATGATATTGCAGAGGTGTTCAGGGACGTGGCGTATAGAGGCTCGTCATCCAAGAGTTACCCACCAGTCAGACAGCATAAGTTATTGACAGTTCTGAGCAATCCAGGAAGCAGCAGGATTGAAAGAACGACAGTCCTCAGCAAGAATCCACACTACGACTACATGGCTGATGGCAGAAGAGACATTTTGATGCCAGTGCAAAGAAATATATCAGTTCCTGATGATTCAAACTCAAAAAAAAGTGAGTCTAGAAGCTCACGCCTTGAACCAGGAAGTGATGTTCACTCATACAGCAATTCTAGCAGTAAAACTAAGAACAAAGACGGGACTTCGGTCATTGAAAGAATCCTTGAGCTTCAGGAATACGATCATGAGCTGTATGACTTGTATGAAGGTCACTATATTGACTCTCTCGAGGGGAATGGGAAGTCAGAAATTGCCAGAAGTGGCAACTCTGAGGATAATAAAACATCAATGCGAAAGTTTTCTGCTAGTCAAGGCTCCAGCGAGCCGAAGAATGGAACACAAACAAAAACGGAAAGAACCAAGAAATCTGGTGTATACAAACACGCATCTCAACTGTCTTGGTTTGATGCTTTGCTATGCAGTAATAGAACCTTAGCCTGGATATTTGTCAACTTCACTCTTGGCCTGCTGCTCCTTGGCTTGAGTCTCTTGGCTGCCTTCCGTCTCTTGACTCTGAAGTCTTGTACACATCTGCTCCCACGAACACACTTCGTCAGCATCCATTTGCTTGTGTTCATTGCTGCGTTCCTCAAGGCACTATACTTGTTTCACCTGGCTTATGGGAGAAAGGAAAGACTTCCCCTTGTTCTTGTTCTCCTACTAACCAATACTGGTTTTCCTTCTTTCTCCTCCTCCTTTTTAATCTTAATGATAATGATGTTTCTTACTGCCGATGTACACGTTTATAAACCAAAGCTCTTTACTATGCATAATATATCCATTTTTGTTATCATGAAATTTTCTTTGTGTTTTGTTGCAGATATTATCGTTGGGTGTGCACATAGTAAGAGTGTGTTAGTGTTGTCTAGAGTTATGTTGATTGCTATCACTGTAGCTATGATTGTGTTTTACGCTCGGAAGCACCAAATGGTCCTACAGGTGTCCCAGATGTTGAAGAGGGAATTCCAGGGGGAACTTAAGTTGCTGGTGGTTCCTTCAAAGGATTTATCACAGGAGAGACAGATGGGAATCAAGCACATATTAAGAAACCGTCTCAATATGTGGTGTAGGATAATGAAGCTCTCTGCTACAGCCCTCGCAGTTCTGTGTCTTGTTCATCTCTTTCACATTGTTTTTCTCATCAGTTCGAACGTACCTGCCTGGGGGTGGTGGACGTTCCATATCTCTGGATGTTTGGTTGAGTCTTTGTTGTCTCTCTCTATCTGTGTGGCTGCAGCACTGACTCAGCGCTATGATGAACAAGTAAGTTTCTTCTACAGTTTTATGGTCCCTTCATATCTAAAGCGAAGTCACAAGGAAGGGGAAACGAAGGAGAGAAATGGGAATGTAATATACCAAAGAGTTTCCTTCTCCAGTGGAACTGAGAGTACTCAATATACCTCCTGCTTTCCCGAGACAGGAACCACAGGGTGTGAACCAATTTCAAGAACTCCAAAAGCACCTAAAAGACGGGGTGTTACCGTCAAAAGATCAGCCACATTCAGCTACGGACCTCCACACCAACCAGCAACTGGTGATACATATGGGCCTCCCATAGCTCTTTCTCAAGTGTTGCGAGCAGGTTCAGCCTCCCAGATCCCCATGTATAGGAATGCTTCAGGTTCTCATGTGTCTATTTACGGCCCTAATCTAGTCTCTCGAGTCCCCATCTACAGCCCTCCCAGCGCTGCGTCCATGCTTGTTCATGAAGATGGTTTTGTTAGGATCAAATCTCAGTTGGATCCCCTTCAAGGGAATTCACACTTGCATCATTCACAGGGTACACGGCATGATCCTAATATTCAAGAGTTTAATCCTCAAATTCACAGTTGTCCTTTACAGCAACTTAATGGTCTTGGAAGACAAGAAAGTTTTTACCAAAGCCTTTCTCGTAGAAGAAGAAGAAACTCACGTTCTTCAGATATTCATAATAACATCGATAGTCCTGAGAGTGATTATACTTCCTCTCCGGGTAGCAGAAGTGGCTACCAGTACTCTCCAAGTTTTCCATCACCAACAGCACAAGGGAGGACAGACTCAGACTACCAGAGTCTCTCTAGAAGGAGAAACATCAGAGATCCCAATGTCCAGCATCTTAACAACATTGAAAAACAGGAGAATAACTACCAGAGTTTGCAGAGGCGGAAGGGAAGAAACAGCGGACACGATCTCCAGCTACAGCACATGAACAACCTGGACCGAGGTGAGAACGACTACCACAGCCTCACGAGACGGCAGGTCTCTCATGATGACAACAACTACCCTGGTGGTGACTGTGATTACCACCACACTGCGCATGTTACTAGGAAGAGCTTTCGTGAGCCCAGACTCCCTTCTTTGAACCTTTATGATGAACAAGGTCTTTATCGTCTGCCTCCCCAACGTGGCAGTCCCTCGATGCAACACAAAATTTCCAACTTTCCAGCCTCGCCTTCCGTCTCTACCGTCCACAACACCTTTATGAGCGTCTCACCTGGAAGTTCAAGGAGAGAAGCACACTTTCCAAAGCCTTTCGTGCGCATAGGCAGCAATGTAAGCCTTCAAACTGAAGACAGCTACTGTCCTGACTACTTCACCAGGGGTAATCCTGTGAGGCGCAATCATTCCTCTGCGGGCTACTTTCCCTCCAGGAATATAGCCCCTCACAGCCCTTCCCTTACAGACGCCCTCAGATACGGTTCTCTCAGGCTGGGAATGACCAGGAAGCGCCAGCCTGGCTATATCTTCAACACCAATGCAAACAAGCTGTTTGATCAGAACCGCGACAGGTATCCAAAGAACTCTGATGGGAATGGAAGAGCAAGGGACTTCAAAGACAAAACCAATGTGAATGAAGCTACAGAGAGAGCACCGCTAGAGGACTTGGACACAACACAAGCCACAAATACAAGAGCGAGTCCAAGCACACACAGCCAAAGTCCAGGGACAAAAAGTGCGAGTTCGGACCAAGACTGGGCATTAGAACTCATCAAGAGCAGTTCCATTTTGACGGATTTTTACTCCCTCGAGGAGCCAGAAGAAGAGGACAGAGTACCAGAGGAAGACAAGACGTCAGGAAGAAATAAGAAGCCACAAGAGGCGAACAAGATGCAAGGGAAAGAGGAAATGCCAGAAAAGGAAGACAAGACGCCTGAAAGGAAACAAGAAAATGAGCCAGTGAAAAGGGAGGACAAAATGCCAGTGAAGAAGGAAGAGATACCAGGGAAAGAGGACAAAACGCCAGGAAAGGAGAACACGACGCCAGGGAAGGAGGACAAGACGCCAGAGAAAGAGGACAAGACGCCAGAGAAAGAGGACAAGACGCCAGAGAAAGAGGATAAGACGCCAGTGAAGGAGGACAAGGTGCCAAGGAAGGAGGACACGACGCAAGAGGCGAGAAAGGCGTCTGATAAAGAAAATTAACAAATAAAACACGTGCGAAGCAAAATTTCCATAGTCTCGTATCCAAAGAAGTATTCTGTAAAAAAAAATCTGTGAAAGTGTACTGGAATATGTAGTGTGTGTGTGTATGTATGTGTGTGTGTGTGTGTGTGTGTGTGTGTGTGTAAGCGGTAGTAGCAAGATGTACCTCTCATCTTATGTATTTATGAGACAAGTGACACCAGAGTATAAAACAAACACAAGTTTCCTTTTATACTATATATATATATATATATATATATATATATATATATATATATATATATATATATATATATATATATATATATATACATTCTTGTAGGTACAAACCCCTGGTGGTGTGTATATTTACTATCATCTGTGTCAACAAACTAGATATTTTCTTAAGTCTTAATGCACAATTCTTGAACCAAAGCATTTTTTTTTTTTTGTAATTTGTGTAATCTATTCTGTTTCCTAGTCATTAAATCTTTGTATTACCGCGTTGGTTTTATTTATCAACCCTGTGTGTTAAACCCAGTGACCATGATCACCAGTGACCATGATCACCAGTGACCATGATCACCAGTGACCTGATCTGACCAATCACCAGTGACCATGATCACCAGTGACCATGATCACCAGTGACCATGATCACCAGTGACCATGATCACCAGTGACCATAATCACCAGTGACCATGATCACCAGTGACCATGATCACCAGTGACCATGATCACCAGTGACCATGATCACCAGTGACCATGATCACCAGTGACCATAATCACCAGTGACCATGATCACCAGTGACCATGATCACCAGTGACCATGATCACCAGTGACCATGATCACCAGTGACCATGATCACCAGTGACCATGATCACCAGTGACCATGATCACCAGTGACCATGATCACCAGTGACGTTGATCACCAGTGACCATAATCACCAGTGACCATGATCACCAGTGACCATGATCACCAGTGACCATGATCACCAGTGACCATAATCACCAGTGACCATGATCACCAGTGACCATGATCATCAGTGGCCATAATCACCAGTGACCATGATCACCAGTGACCATGATCACCAGTGACCATGATCACCAGTGACCATGATCACCAGTGACCATGATCTCCAGTGACCATGATCACCAGTGACCATGATCACCAGTGACCATGATCACCAGTGACCATGATCACCAGTGACCATAATCACCAGTGACCATGATCTCCAGTGACCATGATCACCAGTGACCATGACCTCCAGTGACCATGATCACCAGTGACCATGATCACCAGTGACCATGATCTCCAGTGACCATGATCACCAGTGACCATGATCATCAGTGATCATGATCACCAGTGACCATGCTCACCATTGACCATGATCTCCAGTGACCATGATCTTCAGTGACCATGATCTCCAGTGACCATGATCACCAATGACCATGATTTCCAGTGACCATGGTCTCCAGTGACCATGATCACCAGTGACCATGATCACCAGTAACCATGATCTCCAGTGACCATGATCACCAGTGACCATGATCTCCAGTGACCATGATCTCCAGTGACAATGATCACCAGTGACTATGATATCCAGTGACCATGATCACCAGTGACCATGATCACCAGTGACCATGATCTCCAGTGACCATGATCACCAGTGACCATGATCACCAGTGACCATGATCTCCAGTGACCATGATCACCAGTGACCATGATCACCAGTGATTATGATTACCAGTGACCATGATCTACAGTGACCATGATCACCAGTGACCATGATCTCCAGTGACCATGATCTCCAGTGACCATGATCACCAGTGACCATGATCTCCAGTGACCATGATCTCCAGTGACCATGATCACCAGTGACCATGATCTCCAGTGACCATGATCACCAGTGACCATGATCTCCAGTGACCATGATCACCAGTGATCATGATCACCAGTGACCATGATCACCAGTGATCATGATCACCAGTGACCATGATCACCAGTGACCATGATCACCAGTGATCATGATCACCAGTGACCATGATATTCAGTGACCATGATCACCAGTGATCATGATCACCAGTGATCATGATCACCAGTGATCATGATCACCAGTGACCATGATATTCAGTGACCATGATCACCAGTGATCATGACCCCCAGTGACCATGATATTCAGTGACCATGATCCCCAGTGACCATGATATTCAGTGACCATGATCCCCAGTGGGCCCTATCGTACGTAGTCTTAGAACTGCGTATGGAGTCTGCCTCCACCACTTCCTCACCCTGTGGTTCATCTATGTCTTTAACTTCCAGCTGTGTCCCTCTAGTTCTTGTTTCTCTCCTTATCAATTTTCCCCCTGAGTATTTTGTATGTTGTTATCATGTCTCCCCTGGTTCCTCTATCCTCCACTGTTAGATTAAGTTCTATTAGCTTCTCCTCGTAGGTCATGTCCCTTAGCTCAACAACAAGCCTTTTCAAAACTACATTTCTAGACTTTCTCCAGTTTCTTAACATACATCCCAGCCACGCAATTGAACCTGACCTCAAAGTGACCTCAGGAATCCCCCCTCGACCACCAGGTCAATGATCCTCTGGGAGGTAATTCACCATTCACACGTTCTGTAGTTTGCAACTCAGGTCATCAAGTTCTGAATGGACAGTTCCTGTTTAAATATCATTATTTGATTTAAAGGTTTGTTCACAAGTTTTCAGAATTAATAGTGAGGTTGTAGTGTCTCATTTTATGCAATAAATTATATTTTATACACGAGGTGGTGTGTTGAAGGCAATGCCCACGTAATAGTGATTCCAGAACAGCTGCAAGACAAGCCTTCACTTACTGAACCTGTAGTGGAACACCTGTAGTTCAACCTGTAGTTGAACGCCCTCCAGGTAGACTCCAGGTAAACTGCAGGTAGACTCCAGGTAGACCTACATAAATCCTCCAGGCCAAGTGGATAGATTTCAATTTCTGACGTATGTAAGTTGTGTTGTGATGCAATACAAGCGGAAAACACAGTAAGTTTTAATGTTATCTGTGTAACCACCATCAACATGACGCTGCCTGGTGGTGGTGGTGGTGGTCAGGGTGGTGGTGGTGGTGGTGGTGGTCAGGGTGGTGGTGGTGGTGGTGGTGGTCAGGGTGGTGGTGGTGGTGGTCAGGGTGGTGGTGGTGGTGGTGGTGGTCAGGGTGGTGGTGGTGGTGGTCAGGGTGGTGGTGGTGGTGGTGGTCAGGTGGTGGTGGTGGTGGTCAGGGTGGTGGTGTGTGGTGGTGGTCAGGGTGGTGGGGTGCGTGGTGGTCAGGGTGGTGGTGGTGGTGGTGGTCAGGGGTGGTGGTGGTGGTGGTCTGGGTGGTGGTGGTGGTGGTGGTCAGGTGGTGGTGGTGGTCAGGGTGGTGGTGGTGGTGGTGGTCAGGTGGTGGTGGTGGTGGTGGTCAGGTGGTGGTGGTGGTGGTGGTCAGGGTGGTGGTGTGGTGGTCAGGGTGGTGGTGGTGGTGGTGGTCAGGGTGGTGGTGGTGGTCAGGGTGGTGTGGTGGTGGTGGTCAGGTGTGGTGGTGGTCAGGTGGTAGGTGGTGGTGGTAGGTGGTGGTGGTGGTCAGGGGTGGTGGTGGTCAGGGTGGTGGTGGTCGGGTGGTGGTGGTGGTGGTGGTGGTGGTAGGTGGTGGGTGGTGGTGGTGGTGGTGGTCAGGGTGGTGGTGGTGGTGGTGGTCAGGTGGTGGTGGTGGTGGTGGGTCAGGGTGGTGGTGGTGGTGGTGGTCAGGGTGGTGGTGGTGGTGGTGGTCAGGGTGGTGTGGTGGTGGTGGTCGGTGGTGGTGGTCAGGTGGTGGTGGTGGTGGTGGTGGTCAGGGTGGTGGTGGTGGTGGTGGTCAGGGTGGTGGTGGTGGTCAGGGTGGTGGTGGTGGTGGTCAGGTGGTGGTGGTGGTGGTGGTCAGGGTGGTGGTGGTGGTGGTGGTCAGGTGGTGGTGGTGGTGGTGGTCAGGTGGTGGTGGTGGTCAGGTGGTGGTGGTGGTCAGGTGGTGGTGGTGGTCAGGGTGGTGGTGGTGGTGGGTGGTGGTGGTGGTCAGCGTGGTGGTGGTGGTCGGTGGTGGTGGTGGTGGTGGTGGTGGTCAGGGTGGTGGTGGTGGTGGTCAGGGTGGTGGTGGTGGTGGTGGTGGTGGTGGTCAGGGTGGTGGTGGTGGTGGTGGTCAGGGTGGTGGTGGTGGTGGTGGTCAGGGTGGTGGTGGTGGTGGTGGTCAGGGTGGTGGTGGTGGTGGTCAGGGTGGTGGTGGTGGTGGTGGTCAGCGTGGTGGTGGTGGTGGTCAGGGTGGTGGTGGTGGTGGTGGTGGTGGTCAGGGTGGTGCTGGTGGTGGTGGTCAGGGTGGTGCTGGTGGTGGTGAGGGTGGTGCTGGTGGTGAGGGTGGTGGTGGAGGTTGTGGTGGTGAGAGAGAGAGAGGGGGAAATAGGGAGGGACAAACAGTTGGAGGGCTGTCAGGAAGTGAGAAGGGTAGGTGAGGAGTGACGCAGGATAAGAGAATTTAAAGAATGTGTGATACTTCAGCTATTGAAATCCTTTGCTTAAAAGCAGAGAGAGAGAGAGAGAGAGAGAGAGAGAGAGAGAGAGAGAGAGAGAGAGAGAGAGACTGATAGTCATACAGACAGACAGAAAATTCTACAGAGATGTAAGGATAACGCTGTGAAGCTTAATAGGTAACAGATAAAGAAGGAATGAGAGAGCGAGAAGAGGACATCAACGAGAGCAAGTAAATGGCAAAGTCATCAACGAGGCTTTTATGATCACAATTACAGTGAGTGCAGTGAACCCTGCCAGCCAGACCCTTCCTCCCCTGCAACCACCTGCAGTGAACCCTGCCAGCCAGCCCCCTTCCACCCTGCAACCACCTGCAGTGAACCCTGCCAGCCAGCCCCTTCCTCCCCTGCAACCACCTGCAGTGAACCCTGCCAGCCAGCCCCCTTCCACCCTGCAACCACCTGCAGTGAACCCTGCCAGCCAGCCCCTTCCTCCCCTGCAACCACCTGCAGTGAACCCTGCCAGCCAGCCCCCTTCCACCCTGCAACCACCTGCAGTGAACCGTGCCAGCCAGCCCCCTTCCACCCTGCAACCACCTGCAGTGAACCCTGCCAGCCAGCCCCCTTCCACCCCTGCAACCACCTGCAGTGAACCCTGTCAGCCAGCCCCTTCCACCCTTGCAACCACCTGCAGTGAACCCTGCCAGCCAGCCAGCCCCTTCCACCCCTGCAACCACTGCAGTGAACCCTGCCAGCCAGCCAGCCCCTTCCTCCCCTGCAACCTGCAGTGAACCCTGCCAGCCAGCCAGCCCCTTCCACTCCTGTAACCACCTGCAGTGAACCCTGCCAGCCAGCCCCTCCCACCCCTGCAACCACTTTCAGTGATGTGCTACCTAGCAGTGAACCCTGCCAGCCAGGCCCTTACGTCCCTGTAACCACCTGCAGTGACGTGCTGGGGGTGCCCCTAGCAGTGAACCCTGCCCCTTCCTGCCCTATTGTACATATATGGTATACACGTTACGCCAGTATATAAGCGCCAACCTTCCTGTCTGTGGTTCAGATTCTTCAAGACTACGGCGACCTTCACCGATTCCAAGGCCGAGGGACTGATTACCTCGTCTTTTGTATATAGTTCTACAGTCTTCCCATTATGTCCTTGAATTTATATTGATAAAGCCACTGGAGGGCGAAACGTCTACAATAAAGATACCCAGATGTTGGACACGTGTCTAATTCTTCACCACACGGTCACAACATTCGACTCACAAACGCAAGGTCCGGGGCTCGATTCCACGGCGCTGGGCAATGTATGGGCCAGTGTCCATACACCCGTGCCTTCCTAGCAGTCAGATACCTTTGTGTGTCTGGCCACTGTTGTGGGGGTCACAGCCAGGAAAAAAAATAACTGTCGTTATTACATTTACGGGGGAAGCGCTGAAACTGTAGGGGTCCAACAGTTCCTGGAGAAAGGGAGTCAAGTTCGATCCATGGAAAGGGAAGGATAAGATCAAGTCCATGGATCGAGAGCCTCTCACTAGCATCAAGGAGCCTTTCATAAGCAAGTACTGCTGGAATGTTATATATTGTGTGTAAGAAAGCTCCAGTACCTGCTGGAAGTATTTAAGCGGTGTTTAAGAGGCATCCGGCTCCTTAACGAGGTGAATTTACAGCTCACCTGAGTTCCTCTGGTTCGTTACCACCTGAGGAACTCAGGTGGTAGCGAACCAGGTTATATACACAAGGTTATGTACACAGTGTTTTGTGTTTATGAGTGCATATACATCGAGAGGTGTTTACGTCTCCGTCTATATACACAGAGTTTACATTTATCTTGACTTTAAGGCTGATAATATCCTTGACTGGTGGTGAACAGGTAACTTGCTGCCTTAATGACCCACTTGTATTAATGAACTTTATGCCCATTAAACGAACCAGTTATCCCCGAACTGAAACTAGAAACTAGAAGCTGCGTAATAATGATCAAGACCAAAACGTCGTCTAGGCTTCGTTTCGAAATGGTAGTTTACTTGTCAAACGTTCCAGTCACGGTAGTGAGAGTTTCACTCTGAGTAACTCACCATCCCCACCAACGTCCTTCACCACCACCAACAACAACACCACCACCGCCACCAAAAGGGATGTAGTCACCAAGACTAGACTGTCTAAAGTGGGGGATCATTCTCGGTATGATTTCCACTCGCTTGACTGAACGCAAGTATGATCTTCAGACCGACTCTGAAACGCTTTAACAGCTGAAGAGGCAAAATTAGTCTTTGGAATCGTCAACCATACAGTTGGTCGCGCCTCCAGTCGTCATTCCCGTTAGATAATGTAATAAACATTTTAAATCTAATGCTATAAGGTAAAGGAATTGCTTGTTTATCAAAGCAAGGGAAGGTATAAGTCATCAGCAAGATTCAGTGATGAGAACGAAGTTAAAAGTTCCCAATTTGTTTTCAATCTCAATCACATTTTGAGCAATAATATGAATATGAAAGTCATATTTAATAATATTTACAATGCAGTGGCTGGAACATCTCACAACCCATGAAGCGGAATGGATATTAGATGACTTTTCGGTCTGTTTTTTACCATTATCAAGGCGCAAGGGACTTAGTTTTGGTCTAGTACCGAAACGTCGCAAGGTCTCCATTGACAAGATGAAAAAAGAAACAATCAAGTCTTCTGAAGATTTTGCATGTCGTTATCACATCTCCCATAGTTCCTCCATCCTCTGATGCTATCAGGTCCACTTTCTTTAGCCTCTCCTCATAGCCCAGCTGCAACTAACACTACACTTTCTTTTTTCAGCAGTAACTTCTCCATATACCTCGAGTCTTACCAATCTTTTCTCTTCCCCCTACGGCTACAGCCGTGTCATGACGGCTCACTCAGATTCCATCTCTTTCCTGTGGTCAACAGCTGCCTCTGCAGAGACACAAGTGCTCTTCAGGAAGCTTGGGCTCCCTCCTGGCAAGCAAAACACTCCGTAACAGCACCAGCAAGGGCAGGGGGAAGACAAATAGGAGACGCAGATAATCAACAACTGGAAACGCTCAAAGACTGGAACCTAAAGCTACCCCTACACACGGCGCCAGGGACACCTGCCAGGTTTGTGCCAGGGAGGGAGGAAGTAAAGATGGCACGGAGGGAGAGAGAGAGATTTAGCCCTTTCTCACTATTCTATATAATATATATATATATATATATATATATATATATATTTTATATATATATATATATATATATATATATATATATATATATATCGGTTAAGTCCTGGCTACTCTCCCTCGAGGCCCTGGTGCCTGTTCAGAGTGCAATATATGACCCTAATTTGCGAGTGCATGTGGGAGCACTCTTGCTGCGAACTGCCTCGCCACTCACCCAATAACAACCACTCAGCAGCAAGAACTCGAACTATTATTATTATAATTATTATTATAATTATTATTATTATTATTATTATTATTATTTTCATTATTATTATTATTATTATTATTATTATTATTATTATTATTATTATTATTATTATTATTATTATTATCATTACTATTAATGTCTTCCAATAGCTCCCGTAAATTGTTCTCTTGATCCATGGAACTGAAGCTGCCCTTTTATTCCTTGGATCAAATCTGAATACAGTACCTCCAACTGCCCCTAGGCGCTGTATGACCCTTATGGGTTTAGCCCATCTTTACAGAAATACCCACTGTACCAGCCTCGATGCTAGTACGGGGTTCTTGATCCAAGGAACTGAACCTATCTTTAATTTCCTACCAGTGCCCTCCTACGCTTCTAGCGCTTCACCAATGAATATGCCAGAGCAGCACAGTAAGGAACCCACCAGAGTGAGAGGAATGGACGAACCAGCAAGGCTGGTCCAGGTATTCTACCTAAGTGACTCGGACATGATTGAGGTTTCCCAGAGGCTTAAAAAAGGATGATTACCGAGGACTTAGATCGTTCCTCCTGTAATTTGAGTGAGACGCTGAGTTTAGTTGATAGAATGACCTTGAAATACATAGTTTCAAAGCAATGTTAGAAAGTAGTGGCGATATTTTCATGTTATTGATGGTTCTGTGTTGTTATCTTGTTCAGCATTTACTGTTCACTTGTTCAGCCTTCTCGGTAGTTCAACTTAATTGTTCACTCAGTCAAACATTGTCTCTCCGTTATTTGTTTTTTTTAATTTCTTGGTGTAAATTAATGTTTTATTTGGTTAAATTAGGTTAATTGGCATTAAATTAACCTAACCTGAAACACACACACACACACACACACACACACACACACACACACACATGCAGGAAGGCCTTTGACACAGTTCCTCACATGAGATTAGTAAAAAAGATGGAAGACCAAGCGTGTATAACAGGAAGGGCACTGGAATGGATCAGGGAATACCTCACAGGGAGGCAACAACGGGTCATGGTGCGTGATGAGGTATCACAGTGGGCGCCTGTGACGAGCGGTGTACCGCAGGGGTCAGTCCTAGGACCAGTGCTATTCTTGCTATATGTGAATGACATGACGGATGGGATAGACTCAGAAGTGTCTCTTTTCGCAGATGATGTGAAATTAATGAGGAGAATCACATCGGATGAAGACCAAGCAGGACTTCAAAGTGACCTGGACAAGCTTGACATCTGGTCTAGCAACTGGCTTCTCGAATTTAACCCCACCAAATGCAAAGTCATGAAGATCGGAGAAGGGCAAAGAAGACCGCTGACAGAGTACAGGCTAGGTGGACAAAGGCTACAAACCTCAACAAAGGAGAAAGACCTTGGGGTGAGTATAACACCAAGCACGTCTCCGGAAGCACACATCAACCAGATAACTGCGGCAGCATATGGGCGACTGGCAAACTTAAGATTAGCGTTCCGTTACCTTAACAAGGAATCGTTCAAGACACTGTATACCGTATACGTCAGGCCCATACTAGAGTATGCAGCACCAGTCTGGAACCCACACCTGGTCAAGCACGTCAAGAAACTAGAGAAAGTGCAAAGGTTTGCGACAAGGTTAGTTCCACAACTCAGGGGTCTGTCTTATGAAGAAAGGCTGAGGGAAATAGGACTAACAACACTGGAGGAAAGAAGGGTCAGAGGAGACATGATAACGACATACAAAATACTGCGGGGAATTGACAAGGTAGATAGTGACAGGTTGTTTCAGAGAGGGAACACAGAAACAAGGGGACACAACTGGAAGCTGAAGACTCAGATGAGTCAAAGGGATGTCAGGAAACATTTCTTCAGCCACAGAGTAGTCAGGAAGTGGAATGGACTAGAGAATGATATAGTGGAGGCAGGAACCATACACAGTTTTAAGACAAGGTATGATAAAGCTCATGGAGCAGGGAGAGCAGAGACCCAGTAGCAGACAGCGAAGAGGCGGGGCCAGGAGCTGAGTCTCGACCCCTGCAACCACAATTAGGTGAGTACTGGAGGATAGGAGGGTTAGGGGAGACATGATAACGACATATAAAATACTGCGAGGAATAGATAAGGTGGACAGAGACAGGATGTTCCAGAGAGGGGACACAGAACAAGGGGTCACAATTGGAAGTTGAAGACTCATATTAGTCAAAGGGATGTTAGGAAGTATTTCTTCAGTCACAGAGTTGTCAGGAAGTGGAACAGTCTGGCAAGTGACGTAGCTTTAAGACGAGGTATGATCAAGCTCATGGAGCAAGGATAGAGAGGACCTAGTAGCGATCATTGAAGAGGCGGGGTCAGGAGCTGAGTCTCGACCCCTGCAACCACAAATAGGTGAGTACACACACATACACATTTCACCACCGGACTTGACGTATAAACAAGACCGACAAATTTAATCAAATTTTGACTAGCTAGATAAACATCTTCTCATGTTGACTTCCATATATAATTTCTCGCTCTCTTGCACGCCAACAGAGGTGTGCAAACAACGCCATTTAAATTACAGGCAAATTGCGAAGTGACGCGTGCATAAAGTGCGTCTTTTTTGCGACGATACCACCGGACTGGAGTCCGGTGGTATCGGCGGCAAGTGTACCTCATTCCACCCAAAATAATACACGCAAGACTAAATTAGGACAAAAGAAGAAATAATAACCAGACGGCATCCAGAGCCCTTAGAGAGCAGGTTCAGTAAGTTTATTTAGGTTCAGGTACATGTAAGTACAGTTATACGTAATGTAAATTACCCACCAGGATAACCCAAAAATACAATGATCCCCACTGGGGTCCTTGTATTTTCCACTGGGGTCCTTGTATTTTCCACTGGGGTCCTTGTATTTTCCACTGGGGTCCTTGTATTTTCCACTGGGGTCCTTGTATTTTCCACTGGGGTCCTTGTATTTTCCACTGGGGTCCTTGTATTTTCCACTGGGACCCTTGTATTTTCCACTGGGGTCCTTGTATTTTCCACTGGGGTCCTTGTATTTTCCACTGGGGTCCTTGTATTTTCCACTGGGGTCCTTGTATTTTCCACTGGGGTCCTTGTATTTTCCACTGGGGTCCTTGTATTTTCCACTAAGGTCCTTGTATTTTCCACTGGGGTCCTTGTATTTTCCACTGGGGTCCTTGTATTTTCCACTGGGGTCCTTGTATTTTCCACTGGGGTCCTTGTATTTTCCACTGGGGTCCTTGTATTTTCCACTGGGGCCCTTGTATTTTCCACTGGGGTCCTTGTATTTTCCACTGGAGTCCTTGTATTTTCCACTGGGGTCCTTGTACTTTTCACTAGTGATACAGTGTAACTTGAACCCCGCATGTATTGTGAAGAGTACGTATATCTTTATGTGAATGCATTGAGAGCAGCAGTGTACACCCGTAGGGGGATACGTGTGTGTGTGTGTGTGTTAGGGATTAAAGTATTCCTGACCAGTATAGCGCTGTTGGCATCCTGGTTTATTAACTCTCCTGCGGTTGCGAGGTATTTCGCCTACTGAGTCAACCATTGCAACATTATATATATAGTTTTCATTTACAAATTGTGGGTTAGTTGTGAATTGTTCCAGCCACGGTATTGTTGGTTTGTTGTGATTTATGCTAGCTACAGCATTGTGGGTTAGTTGTGAATTGTTCCTGCCACGATATTGTGACTTTTCCTCCTCAAATTAGACAAGGACGATGAGTTCTGGTCTAAATCACAGCCTGCTGCGTCAGATTAATTTTCTGGACGTAATCCGTCCTAGAGTCATTCCATTAATCTTTGGAATCTTCCCAGATATATGTCATTCTCTTTCTCCAGCTCTTTTTTTCGCTTGTATCGCCTGTATTTCGTATCCCTCATTCACTTTTATTAGCAATTTACATAAATATGGCTTCGCTGGTACTTCGCTGAAAAAAACAATCTGTCCAGTGAGTGAAAGTTAATTTTTTTTTTTATTACACTGGAGAGAATTTGCCCACGCGGTAGAAGAGATAGGAAAGGTTTGCAAAAGTATAAAGCCTAAATAATTTATCGGCTATTGCTGTTTTAGAGATAGCCCTCAGACTATTGCTGTTTCAAAGATAGCTCTTAGGCTATTGCTGTTTTAGAGATATCCCTCAGACTATTGCTGTTTTAAAGATAGCTCTTAGACTATTGCTGTTTTAGATAGCTCTCATACTATTGCTGTTTCAAAGATAGCTCTTAGGCTATTCCTGTTTCAGAGATAGCCCTCAGACTATTGTTGTTTCAAAGATAGCTCTTAGACTGTTGCTGTTTTAGATAGCTCTCAGACTATTGCTTTAGAAACATCTCTCAGGCTCTTGTTGCTACAGTAATAGCTTTCTTAGTCTACTGACGCCGAAGAAATCAATCGATTTGAGTATGGTTGACCAAGATTGTGTTATAAGGAGACTACCAATTATTTTTGGCTATAATAATACTGCTGGAACGAGACCACTTTCTTCTGGAACAAGACCATTTACTGAAACAAGACCAATTACTGCTGGAAGTAAGCCAGTTACTACTGAAACGAGACTAATTACTGCTGGAATGAGGCCAATTACTACTAGAACGAGGCCAGTTGCAGCTGGAACGAGATTAATTATTGCTGGAATGAGATCAGTTACTGCTGGAACGAAACCAATTACTGTTGAAACAAGGCCAATTTCTGCTGGAAGTAGACCAGTTACTACTGGAACGAGACTAGATGCTACTGGAAGAAGGCCAGTTACTGCTGGAAAGAGGCCAATTACTGCTAGAACGAGGCCAATTACTACGGGAGCGAAGTCAATTACTGCTGGAACGAGACCAAATGCAGCTGGAACGAGACCAGATGCTACTGGAACGAGACCAGATGCTGCTGGAACGAGGCCAATTACTGCTGAAACGGGAATCAGTTGGATTATTTGCTGGAGGTAGATTTGTACAGTTTTGTGTACAAACTGTGCCCAGCTGTTGTGAAATATGGCATTGTTTCTTGAAGGGAATGGAGATGAGTTTCCTAATTTCCATTCGCTTCTGATTTTATGAAGTAGCGAAGGACGTACATAGTCTTCGTGTATTGCAACAAGAGACGTCCAGTTTGACGATCCTGTATTGCAGTTTTTTCCGTCATAAGCTTGTTAAGGGATACTGAACAGACCTCGTATGCTTGTCAAGGGATACTGAACAGACCTCGTCTGCTTGTTAAGGGATACTGAACAGACCTCGTCTGCTTGTTAAGGGATACTGAACAGACCTCGTCTGCTTGTTAAGGGATACTGAACAGACCTCGTCTGCTTGTTAAGGGATACTGAACAGACCTCGTCTGTTTGTTAAGGGATACTGAACAGACCTCGTCTGCTTGTTAAGGGATACTGAACAGACCTCGTCTGCTTGTTAAGGGATACTGAACAGACCTCGTCTGCTTGTTAAGGGATACTGAACAGACCGCATCTGCTTGTTAAGGGATACTGAACAGACCTCGTCTGCTTGTTAAGGGATACTGAACAGACCTCGTCTGCTTGTCAAGGGATACTGAACTGACCTCGTCTGCTTGTCAAGGGATACTGAACAGACCACGTCTGCTTGTCAAGGGATACTGAACAGACCTCGTATGCTTGTCAAGGGATACTGAACAGACCTCGTCTGCTTGTCAAGGGATACTGAACAGACCTCGTATGCTTGTCAAGGGATACTGAACAGACCTCGTATGCTTGTCAAGGGATACTGAACAGACCTCGTCTGCTGAACGTTCACCAGTCGATGACTTCCCACGATACTGGTAGGTAAATGAGTAAATAAGTAAGTTTAATGAGGTACAAGTACACATATGTACAATTATAATAAATAGTAACATACATATGTGTAATTTACCTAGCTATGACAACCCAAAAAAAAGAGTCAGCCATTGTGACTTATTTCCATTGGTTTCACTCACGCCAGAGTCTAAAAACGATAGTAATTGAAACTTTTGCTCATTTTTAATATCATGTACTTATGAAATCGTAATAACACGATTACAACAAACCACGGTACGGGTGGGGTTAGAACCCATGGCAAGTGAGGCCCATGCTAAGCTCCCTACGGTGTATAAATACACCTAGTTGGATGAATTTTATTATAGCCAGCTGGCCCAGTGGTTAACACACTGGCCTGAAGTTTTACGACCCACCATGGGTTCTAAACTCACCCGTACCGTGGTTTATGTCATGTAGTTTGTTACCTTTCTGGAATAAGTTATTCCGAAAATTATTTCACTTGCAATTTGCTAAGTACGACGTCACAGACTGACGTAGCTGCCAACCATCTCATTGTAAAGTTTCTATCTACTTTAAACAACAATCATCGATATAAGTGGTCGGGATAATAATATTCCTGTTTGCATAGCGTATTCAATACTGAAATAAGTCACTTTAGTAAGTAAGTAAGCACAGGTGCACATAAGTACACTTATCATGCATAGTGTAAATTACCTAGGATAATCCCCCCAAAAAGTCAGTGATTTATTTCCACTGGGGTCCTTGAATTTTTAGGGTAAAGTAAGTTTTATTCAGTTTTACATGAATACAGTTATATAGATTATCATACATAGCAGCATATGTGTAGAGAACTTAGGATAACCCAAAAAAGTCCCACAAAGTGACTTATTTCCATTAAGAATAATAATAATAATATCTTTATTTACTACAAGTACATGTACAAGGACATCAATGACATACTACTATATAGAAAGCCCCTTGTTATGCTGAGCATTTCGGGAAAATTAGGTCAGTTTTGTCCCAGGATGCGACCCACACCAGTCCACTAACTCCCAGGCACCCTTTTTACTGATGGGTGAACATAGACAACCGGTGTAAAGAAACACGCTCAATGTTTCTACCCTTGCCGCGAATCGAACCCGGACACTAGCCGTGTGAAGCGAGAGCTTCAGCCACCAGGCCACGGGGCCACATTGGAGAAATAAGGTAATTTACATATACGTATGTTACTAAACAACGCTCTCACCACACACACTGAGTATCCATGGTTGAATCCCGGCATGAGTGGAAAGCTTGGATAGTCGCCTGGTGTGGGTGGCATCATGGGGACAAGATTGAAGTACCAAAATGTAAATACGACAGTATTTTATTTGTATTTTAGTCAAACACCCAGGTGTTTGACTAAAATACAAATGTTTCCCCTAAACTGCGAATGAATAGAAAATGGGCAATGGAGCAATGAATTTTTAGAGGTAACTCTGGTAACTTGGATTGATCATAATAATATTCCTAAAACTAATGATTGTAGTTAAGTAATTTTTTATATACTACATTTTGTTTACATAGCATACGTTTTTCATTGTGGTCTTGATGGCAGACAGATGTTTTGGACACATAAAAATTACATTTTTTAGATAACCCAGTAAAGCCATTTATACCCTAATGGAAATAAGTCACTTTGACTTTTTTGGATTATCCTAGATTCTCTAGACATATGCTGCTATGTATGATTGTCTATGTAACTGTATTTGAATAAATATTAGTAGAATTACCGACAATATGCTAAGTAAAAGGACACAAATGCAACTAATGTGACATTTTATTGTGGCAACGTTTCGCTCTCCAGGAGCTTTTTCAAGCTTGACAAAGCTCCTGAAGAGCGAAACGTTGCCACAATAAAATTTCACATTAGTTGTATTTATGTCCTTTTACTTAGCAAACTGTATTTGTGTATACCTGAATAAACTTACTTACAGTATTTATTCCCCCTAGATGTGTAAAGCGTATAAATACTTTAATTGCTCTCTGGTGGTAAAAGGTTAAAGTGCAGCCTAAATGACTCATGTACACTGTGGCGGACCTGCATTTTTGGGCCCTGAAGCTTGACCTGTTATGGGGGCCCCTTCGTAACCCCTTCTCATACAGTAGACCCGAAAACTTTAAGCAGTGTGACCTAAAGTCGCTTATGGGGCCCCTCCAGGATTAGGGGCCCTAAAGCTAAAGCTTTAGTTTCATAGCAGATCCGCCCTTGCGTGTACATAAGAAAGGAGGAACACTGCAGCAGGCCTACTGTCCCATATTAGGCAAGTCTTTCTCAAACCCAAAACCCACTAACAAAAATATTCTCCCAACCCGATAGGCTTCAAGCCCAATTAACCGACTAACTAGCTGAGAAGCTTCACACCAGATAAACCAAGCATTAAATCACTCCCTCCCAACTTTCATTTCAAATTCACGAATTAGTTTTGGAATTATTCCAGCCACGTTATTGCGACTTTTATTCTTCATTTTAGACAAGGAAGATGAGTTCTGGTCCAAGTCACTGCGTCAACATGATTATATGTTGGACAGAGTAAGTCCGGTTGTCATTCCATGGTTTTTTTTTTGTTTTTTTTTGGGGTGGGGGAGAATTTTCAAAGATAAAAATATTGTTCCGTTTCTCAGGGACGCCAATGGAAATAAGTCACTTTGACTTTTTGGGGTTATTCTAGGTAATCTACACATATGCTGCTACTGTATTTATGTGTACCTGACCTGAATAAACTTAGTTCTTTCGTTTCTTTGGTCGCGTCGAATGCTTTCCGTTTCCTTATTTACTCTGTTTTAATAATTTACAAAAAATGTGGCTTTGTTGGACTAGGCTTATATGGTTCGTGGAAAAGTGTGTTGTCGAGTGAGTATATGGAGATTTTTTGTTACTTGTTGAACACTAAAACAGACAGACCACACGAGAGAAGAAAATGGGCGCGTCGGCAAAAATAAATGGCGTAAATAAACTTTTCAGTTGTTGGTGGTTTAGAGGCGGCGCTCAGGCTATTATTGGTGCGGTAATGACTCTCAGGCAGAGAGTGCTCTTAGGCTATTAACCGCTGAAGGAATCAATCGATTTGAGAAGGGTTGGACATGATTTTGTACTGAGGAGACTGCCATCTATTGTCGGCTATAATAACACTGCTGGAATTAAACTGATTACTGTTGACACCAAGCACACCTGTGTAACACATCTGTGATCGGTCTTAAGAGACTTCCTACTCCCACAGCCCGGCCCGGGGTCGTTTTATTTGGTGCTTTCCTGGTCAACCAGACTGTTGCTATTGCCGACCCGGTGGCCCTCGTATCCATCACAGTTTGGCTGATCTGGCACCTGTCGGAGGTAATTTTGTTTCCTCTTGAAGACCTCTACACTTATTCCGGCAGTGTTTCTCATATTTTTGGTAGTATGTTAAATAGGCTAGGCCCACGGATGCTGATACAGTGTTCTCGTATTGTTCCCATGGTTCCCTTGCTTTTCACTGTATATTTTACATATTCTCCCATATCTCTCACTTCATTACGCTATTATATCTGAGCTGTTGTAATTCGCCACCATTGAACATTACGGTTCACTGAAAGACTTTGTTGTATCTTCTTGCAGTTGTTCCGTATTTGCTACAAGGGGGATTTTTATGCTTATTTTCATATCGAACGCAAATTATGACACGAAGCAAACGCCTAGCGCTATTATATATCTATATTTGATACTAGAATGACCAACCTGAGAGCTGCTAAGCTTTTCACTCTACTTTGGCTAGGTTTCGCTTTGTTTACTGCTGCTCTTTAAATTCTACAGAAAGTTGAATATCCATTTGCCTACTTTATCTCGCTATACCTTCATCTTATGAACATCACTATATGATCATAATGTGTCAAAAGCCTTCACGAAATTCGCGTAAATCACATCTGTATTTTGATTTTCCTCCAAAGCCTAAGTAATCCTGTCGAAACTTTTTGGTAGAATTACCGACAATATGTTAGGTACAAGGACTCAAGTGCCAATAATGAGGACATAAATATCTCATTAGTTGCACATGTGTCCTTATACCTACGTAATTCTGTCGTAACAGTTCAACAGTCGTGACAAGCATAATCTTCCCGTTCTAAATCCACGTAGGTTCTGCGGGTCATTATACCTAGCATCCACGTAGGTTCTGCGGGTCATTATACCTAGCATCCACGTAGGTTCTGCGGGTCATTATACCTAGCATCTACGTAGGTTCTGCGCCTTATTATACCTAATATCTACGTAGGTACTGCGGGTCATTATACCTAGCATCCACGTAGGTTCTGCGGGTCATTATACCTAGCATCCACGTAGGTTCTGCGGGTCATTATACCTAGCATCTACGTAGGTTCCGCTATATACCTAATACTACGTAGGTACTGGGTCATTATACCTAGCATCCACGTAGGTTCTGCGGGTCATTATACCTAGCATCCACGTAGGTTCTGCGGGTCATTATACCTAGCATCTACGTAGGTTCTGCGCCTTATTATACCTAATATCTACGTAGGTACTGCGGGTCATTATACCTAGCATCCACGTAGGTTCTGCGGGTCATTATACCTAGCATCTACGTAGGTTTGGGATGAAGGTTGTTGCTTGATCTCTCATCAGCCTTAGAAAGTAGCAGTCCAGTAGCACTTAGTAAGTGCTACTGGACTGCATTTTTTTCCAGCTCTCAACTGTCTCCTCTGTGCAAAGGAGTTATGGCTGCACTTTTTAAGGCTTTTGGGATCTCGCTTAGATCTAAGCGCATTCTCTAAATAATACCGAGTGCTCGTGCTAGTGGTATTTTACCCTTCTTTATAAGCAAGGAACTCCTTAAATGCGGTCTAGGTGCTGTATTTGTGGACGCGTTTTCTATTTTTTTTTTCGAATTCTGTGGGATTATTGCTTATCTCAAATATATGATTTACAGAAAATTCAAAAGTTTTCTGTATCCTCCACTCTACTATCACTTAATGGATTGCATATTCATACAGGTCTTTCAAAATTTCGATAATTTCTCTTTGGTCATCATTGTATGAACCTCATTTGAGTTATGGGCCAATTCTACAATTTTGCAATAATCACGAACAAGCTATACAAGATGCAACCTCCTGATGATGTGTTGATTGAAGCACGAAAGGCCTAGTACTACCATTCAACTCCCCCTGTGGTTGTTTTGCATCTTATGTAATAATATTCTTCAGGAGACGTGACAAGTGTCTCCTGACACGGGTCTTAATCGTATAGATGACTCGTTTAAGATTAGTTGAACAGCCAATTACAGCTGTACTGTATTTTTATATGAACCTTACATCCAATATATAAGTCTTCTCATTATTATTATTATTATTATCATTAATTATGGAATATGAGATATCTTTCTTGGTTCGTTGAGGTAGATAGGGCTGGGCTTATGGGATACTGGTTACTCCTCATGAATAGGGCAATGACTGAAACAAGTCTAGTTTTTATACCTAATTATTGACTTACTGTTAAGAGATGTGTGAAAATCCAACATAATCGAGGATAATAAACCAATCAGAGTAATTATTCAATCTGAATCACCCATCACAGCCTCAACACACACAAACTTTTTATTTTGGCTAAAATTTTAGTTATTTTTTCATATATAGCTTCTATAACTATACCGTTTTATTAAATATATACACGAGTACACACACGATCCTAGTATTGGAAATAAGGGAAGTGAACTATACAGAAAAGCTGAAGGAATTGACACTGACAGTATTAGAGGACGTGAAAATTTCTTAGTGGATCTAATTCAGTGAACAAGGATAAATTCAGAGGCGGGACATGGGATACACATGGACACAACGGGAATTTAAAGACAGATGACTTGCTGGGATGTCAGGAAGCATTTCTTTAACCTTTAGCTTAGGGAGTGGAATGACGTGGACGGAGAAATGTATGTTTACAAGCCAACACTGCCATTCCAAATATTAGCTTACAATAAGGAACAGAAAAGGCACAATGTCGTGACTGGAACAATACACAAATAACCCACTTGGACCAATTAACTAATTAATGGTCCGACTCGGAGCGAAACGTCGTCATAAAGTTTCTTTCTCCTACGTGTGGGTTGTGTATTAGTTTTGAAGTATATAACAGATATATACTTCAGATTTGATCACTCCAGCGCCCCCGTCTCACACCAGGACTCATAAAATACGTAAACGGGGTATTAGAAAAGTTATAACTGTTAAGAAGTGCACAGGAAATTAAACCTAAGTGTATTCTTGAATGTAAGTGGAAGTTCGTAAGATTTAACTCTCGTCTTACATATTCACGAGACACAAAGGAAAGACCAGCAGTAGTGCCAGAAAAAAAAATTAAGTTTGTTTTTACATTAATGTGGCAGGCCACGATCTACACACGCTATCAGCTGGACCAGCAGTCATTATATATATATATATATATATATATATATATATATATATATATATATATATATATATATATATCATAGAAACCAAGGACCACAGGGCGACCAGTTTCCTCTTTCAGAGACTCAGTGTTGCGATCCAGAGGGAAATGCCTGCAGTATTCTGGGCACGCAGCCCACTGCCGGGAGTTGGACGAAGTATTTGACATGTAGCTCTGAGTTATCTATGTTGTTTTACTCCCCATTGTATTTTGTCTATATATATATATATATATATATATATATATATATATATATATATATATATATATATATATATATATATATATATATATAGATTTTTATTTCTGCGTAATAGCAACAGTTGGTTGCTTTATTGGGTTGAAGACCTATCGACTATTCATTGATCATTTAGGCTGCATGTTACCTGCATATCACCAGCCAAGGAATATTTTAATTTCTAAGATTGGTTAGAATGGTTTAAATCGGACCGAAACGCCGTCGTCTCTCTCCTATGAGTGGGTTATTTGTGCATTGTTCCAGTCGTGGTATTGTACCTTTCTGGTCTTTAAAATAGGTTAGTTGACATCAATGTAAAGTTTAATGTTGGTGTTGCTGTAAAACTTAATTCATCTTAAAGACGTAGTGTTTTTCACCTGACGTACGATACAATCTTGAACTGTAAAGTTAAAACTTACGACAAGTTACAAAAAGTACAGGTAAAAAAATAACACTAAAAATCAGTACGCAGATGTTAGGCTTGGTTATATTATTTTCAACGCCTCAAATAATTCTCAAAGAGCTGACAAGACACTTAGCCATCTGAAATTTTATTAATTCTCAGAACAACTGTTAATTCGTGTTAATAATCCACTATAGTTCTTAGTTTATTTTCGAAATCAAATGTGAAAATCTAGAACTCTTGACAATTTGAAAGTCTAACAGTAGTAAGACCTCCTTACAAGGCATTACATATAAACAGGTAACACTGTCTAACCTAGCCTAGATATTCTGGTTAAACTGACCTAACTAAGCTATAAAGAAAATGTAGTGTACTTTGTCAAACCTATAATACTACACTTACAACTAAGTTACACGTAAACTATATTTTGTATACTGTAGACAGAAATAGTTTGTTTATTGGCAGTAATAATGACAAGAAGCGCCTGGTGGTACAGAACACGCAAGCAAAATACGAGGAGAAATATATGGAAGAAAATACAAATTTAACCTTCCTGCAAAGGCTCAGAAATCACTCTTTCTGCATTGAATGGAAGTATTCGCGTCCTTCTACTCTGTAAGTCAGTGGACACCCAGGTTGACAGTGCGTGTAGACAAGTTGACTAATTTATCACAGCTGCTCAAGATTTCCCAGCCTTAGTAAGTCTGTACGATCACTCCAAAATGTAAGTTCAAGCAACCCTGAAGACTAACTTAATTTACGTGTAAAAACAAAGGTGCTTCAAGGGTAATTGCGAGCATGATTCATGACACACACACACGAACTTGGAACAGCTGGATTGAGTATGTCATACGTGTTTATCAATTTTCGTTAGCGCAGCGTGACGTCCGTCCAATATAGTTGACATGTGTAAAGTCATGTGAAATATCACATGGTTACCAGGCCGCCATGCATCTCTCTCTGCCTAGGATTCGAATCCATGACGTTGAAAATTGTGAGCTGGCTGTTCTGACAGCTGAAACACACAACTACTGATATGGGAAAATTGTCTGATTCAAGCAGGTCAGAATGAAGAATGACTGGCTACACTAGACCCAAATAAAATATGTCAGAGTTTATTAAGTCGAAATTCAGTTTCTCTGGGTGTGATGGAGTCGACTAATTTGTTGGTTCTGGGAGGCCTGGTCATAGACCGGGCCGCGGGGACGTCGATCCCCGGAATGTCCTCCAGGTAGAGGGAGACTCCAGGTACACCCCCTGGGTGATGTAGTACCCCCTGGGTGATGTAGTACCCCCTGGGTGATGTAGTACCCCCTGGGTGATGTAGTACCCCCTGGGGGATGTAGTACCCTCCTGGGTGATGTAGTACACTCCTGGGTGATGTAGTACCCTCCTGGGTGGTAGTACCCTCCTGGGTGATGTAGTACACTCCTGGGTGATGTAGTACCCTCCTGGGTGGTAGTACCCTCCTGGGTGATGTAGTACCCTCCGGGGTGATGTAGTACCTCCCCGGGTTATGTCCTAACCCTTTGGATTTAGCCTTACTCTTTGGGCTATTCCCTGATCCCTGGATTATTCGCTGCCCAATTGGTTGATGCCCTTTCCCCTGGGTAGGGCATAAATCTTGGGTAATACCCTACCCTCTGAGATATTCCCTTCCCTCTGAGTTACGCCAGCACCGTCGGAGTCTCACTCCTGCCTACCTTAAGGGTGTTTCAGGGGTGGGGGTCAGCGCCCCCCGCGGTCCTGTCCTTAAACAGGCCTCCATTTCAGATGGTGGGATTAACTAGAATCTTGTAGAGGATACCACCACTTCGGGGTGGGATCCTCTATAAGACCCCAGGACCCTCTACAAGACTACACTATCCTCTCCAAGACTCCAGGATCCTCTACAAGACCTCTTCATCTCAGAAGACGGGGGTTATTATAATCCCTAGGACCATTCCCTTCTGCGGGAATTATGTTAGGATCCTCCTGCAAGAGAACCCCAAGATAACTCCCACATACTGAACCCATCCATTTTACAATGGATGTAGTTCCCTGTATCCACTCGAGACCTCAAGACTTTTCGAAGTTCACCTCATGTTGTGGCAGGATTTGATGAAATAACTGAACACAACCCTGGTGTTCAGGGGTATGGGAGTGACCGTCTAGTTTTAGCTAGGCGCCCATGTTTATCTGGGATCTGCGACCTTGATGCAGAGTGTGCAAGTTGGAATCCTGCTGTGGAGTGAGAGATTATATATATATATATATACCTGACTGGTGGTGAACAGGTTGAACAGGTTGCATGCAGCCTTATTGACCCTCTTGTAGTCGGTAAACATAAGCCATCACTAACCAACTAAAAAAACTGTATATACACTGGAGCTCTCGGTGTATTCACAGGAGATAAACTTCCAAATATATAAAAATTCTACCAAAACATACTGCAATACTCCAGTATGGCCTGGTCACGGTCCGGGTAGCTGGGGCGTTGATCCCTGAAACCCTCTCCACGTATACTCCAGGTATACTCCAGGTATACTCCAGGTGTAACATGCGAGAAAAATCCATCATTCTTATGAAGGAAAAAAAAACTTAAAAATAAAGAATAAGTAAACAGCGATGCAAGAGCAAAATGGATATTCAGTTGACAGAAATTATCAGTCAAACAGCCAAAATATACCACCATAGATTATTATATAGCGGTTTTTTTTGCGGCGCTGATTGGTTATTCAGAAAACAAATGCAGTGATTGGCTTATTATTCTCTATTAAGCCTGTTATGTACACATCACTTCAAAATAAATTTACAGTTAATAAACCAATTATCCTGTTAAAAGAAATATATATATATATATATATATATATATATATATATATATATATATATATTATTACATTTTAGAACACACGTAAGCATCTGACACAGCAGATAAAAATCTTAGAGAAAATTCAAAGGTTGACATAAGGGTTTGTTGGTGAACCCAGAGAAACATGATACCCGCCTAGGCTCAAAGAACCTCATCTGACGACCATAGAAGTGTGGATATTAAGGATTAATAAGTTTATTTAGGCTCAGGTACACATAAATACAATTATCATAAATTGTGTAAATTACCCACCAGGATAACCCCAGAAAAGTCAAGACTTACTTCCACTGGGGTCCTTGTTTAAACAGCTAAGTAACCGTGTGAAAATCACTTATAATCGAAGGAGATATACGAGGAATAAGGTCACGACATTTGTAATCCTGAGAGAAGTGGATTGATGCTAAGAAAGGATGTATGCGAGGAGGGAAATAAGAACCCATGATATAAATGGAAGCTGAGTATTCACATGAGCCAAAGAAAGGCTAAAAACACTATAGTTCTGTAGCCCCAGGGGTGTAGATAAATGGTTCAGAGAACCGACGAGTTGATAATTTAGACACATGTGTCTAAATTATCAATTCCAAGGTACTTCAAAAGTCCCAGGGTGCTTCAAAAGCCCCAGTCCAGGAGGCTAGGGTTCAGTAGATGTCGACCAGGCCAGTCCAGGAGGCTAGGGTTCAGTAGATGTCGACCAGGCCAGTCCAGGAGGCTAGGGTTCAGTAGATGTCGACCAGGCCAGTCCAGGAGGCTAGGGTTCAGTAGATGTCGACCAGGCCAGTCCAGGAGGCTAGGGTTCAGTAGATGTCGACCAGGCCAGTCCAGGAGGCTAGGGTTCAGTAGATGTCGACCAGGCCAGTCCAGGAGGCTAGGGTTCAGTAGATGTCGACCAGGCCAGTCCAGGAGGCTAGGGTTCAGTAGATGTCGACCAGGCCAGTCCAGGAGGCTAGGGTTCAGTAGATGTCGACCAGGCCAGTCCAGGAGGCTAGGGTTCAGTAGATGTCGACCAGGCCAGTCCAGGAGGCTAGGGTTCAGTAGATGTCGACCAGGCCAGTCCTGGAGGCGGGGTCAGGAACACGAACAAATTAATACACATACTGTACATACATACACATTCATATATACACATGCATTCATACGCATACAGGCATATATACATCACACACACTAAAGTGAAAAAAGTATAATAAATTCTAACAAGTGTCAGAAATAAGCCCAAAAACCGGATTAATATAATTTTCTGAAGGTCTGAGTGTGAGGGTGAAAAACAGTGCTCATTGTTTTCTCGCTTTTTTGTTTTCGTGTTCCCTAATATATGCTAGTTTTTTTCGTATTTTTTTCTTTTAAATTAATGAACATACAAGTTATGGGTAAATGTACAATGTCTGGGAGTAAATAATCGTATGTGAAGTAGCTATTGTTAGCACGTAGTTAGTAAACACTCCTTGTCAACAATAACGTTAGTGGTTGTTGTTAGTAGTGAGGTTAGTGGTTGTTGTTGTTAGTAGTGAGGTTAGTGGTTGTTGTTGTTAGTAGTGAGGTTAGTGGTTGTTATTGTTAGGAGTGAGGTTAGTGATGGTTGTTGTTAGTAAGGTTAGTGGTGGTTGTTGTTAGTAAGGTTAGTGGTGGTTGTTGTTAGTAAGGTTAGTGGTGGTTGTTGTTAGTAAGATTAGTGGTGATTGTAGTTAGTAAGATTAGTGGTGGTTGTAGTTAGTAAGATTAGTGGTGGTTGTTGTTAGTAAGATTAGTGGTGGTTGTTGTTAGTAAGGTTAGTGGTGGTTGTTGTTAGTAAGGTTAGTGGTGGTTGTTGTTAGTAAGGTTAGTGGTGGTTGTAGTTAGTAAGATTAGTGGTGGTTGTTGTTAGTAAGATTAGTGGTGGTTGTAGTTAGTAAGATTAGTGGTGGTTGTTGTTAGTAAGATTAGTGGTGGTTGTTGTTAGTAAGATTAGTGGTGGTTGTTGTTAGTAAGATTAGTGGTGGTTGTAGTTAGTAAGATTAGTGGTGGTTGTTGTTAGTAAGATTAGTGGTGGTTGTAGTTAGTAAGGTTAGTGGTGGTTGTTGTTAGTAAGATTAGTGGTGGTTGTAGTTAGTAAGATTAGTGGTGGTTGTTGTTAGTAAGATTAGTGGTGGTTGTAGTTAGTAAGGTTAGTGGTGGTTGTTGTTAGTAAGATTAGTGGTGGTTGTTGTTAGTAAGGTTAGTGGTGGTTGTAGTTAGTAAGATTAGTGGTGGTTGTTGTTAGTAAGATTAGTGGTGGTTGTAGTTAGTAAGATTAGTGGTGGTTGTTGTTAGTAAGGTTAGTGGTGGTTGTTGTTAGTAGTGAGGTTAGTGGTGGTTGTTACCACATTAATGAAAACTCTATGCTCCTTCCAGTATTCTTACCTACTCAAACTCCTCCCACAGTTACATTCTTACCTACTCAAACTCCTCCCACAGTGTATAATATTAAGGTACTAAAAGGACCCTGGGTTCTCTACACATATGCTGCTATGTATGATAATCTATGTGAGTGTATTTGTGTATACCTGAATAAACTTACTCCCACAGTTACATTCTTATCTACTCACACAGTGTAGTGACAGACCCAGCTCATAGTACTACATAATATAGCGTGCTGCCGTATGTACGTGTGTGTATGTGTGTGTATGTGTGTGTGCCCACTCAGAATTATTTATTACGTTTGTAAGAATATAATTACAAAGTAACCAGCCCATACGTGTATGTGTGTGAGCCAGGAACAAGTGTGGCATTTTTGATGAAAGTTCAGTTTTCTTTGCCATTCCCGTTACCTTAAAACTTCTTTTTCATTCTTTCGTGCTTGTTTCCTCTCCATCAGCTTCTTTTTATTCTAGTTTCCCCTTCCTTTTCTTCTTCCTATTCTTCCTTTTCTTCTTAATGTCATGGTTACTCTTTTTACCGATGAGTGGACAAGGTAAAGTGCGTTGTCACTCTTGTTGTGTTGGTCGTCTGGTGTTTGTCACCTCCCTGGCTGGTCCCACTCACTCGCTGGCTGCCCACTCACTCGCTGGCTGCCCACTCACTCGCTGGCTGCCCACTCACTCGCTGGCTGCCCACTCAGCGAGTAGCGCCGCAGACACTGACCTCGTTCGCTTGTACACCGACTGTCTAGTCTACAGGATACCTTCGACGGGAAGTTATCCTGCCCCCACTCACATGATAATGAAGCTTCAGATTGTGTCCTGCCTGGTCGTGGTCCTACTCCACTTCTCACATCAGGCAACAGTGCCCTCCACCATGTATCAGTTAGTCTCCTCATACTTGCTTGAAGGCACCATGACCTACAAGAGCACTGGTAAGTGTATTACAAATGACTTCGTGTTGATTCTCAAACGTAATATTTACAATTATTATTATTATTATTATTATTATTATTATTATTATTATTATTATTATTATTATTATTATTATTATTATTATTATTATCAGAAGAATATAATTATTGATTTTATATAATTATTATCACTTATTATTATTATTAGGATCATTATTATTATTATTAGTAGTAATAATAGTAGTAGTATTAGCAGTAGTAATAGTATTGGTAGTAGTAGTAATTTTTATCCATCTTCTTGTCTCCCATCGAGGTAGGGGGTCACAAAAAAAGACGCATTCACCATCATTCAGTCAATAGTTGTCTTGCCAAAATTACGGAAACATCACAGTTCAAATGATACTCCGAGCAGTAACATCCCCACCCCTCCTTCAGAGTGCCGGCACTCTATTTCCCACCTCCAGGACTCGAGTATGGCAAACTGATTTCACTGAATCCCTTCATAAATGTGACCTTGCTGGCACTCAAACAGCACGTCAAATTCTTAAAAAAATACGTGTCTCCACTCAATCCGATCTAACACAAGCGTGGCTGGTGTGGGATTCATCTGTAAAAACTTGCATTTGTAGTCACAGTGGTGGCCCATGCTAACCTCCGTATGGTGTATAGAAATATACGTAGTTGGAAGAATCCTATTACAGCCAACTGGCCCAGTGGTTAACGCACTGACCTGGAATTTTAGGATTCACTTCCGATGGGTTCAAGTCTCACCCACTCCGTGATTTGGATGAATAACGTTTTTATTGGTACAACGTTTCGCTCAGGGTTGAACTCAAAGCTCTATCAAGCTCTTGATAGAGCTCTACCCTCAGAAGTTTGTTTTCTTATAAGCTTAATTCTGCAGTTTGTTTTGACTGCCATATTTTAATTAATTATCACTGCAAAAAAAAAATAATTTTAACATGTGTTTGTTCATGTCCAGTTAGTGAGAGTCTGTGCGCCTTAAACTGCTTGATAAACAGTCAGTGCCAAGCCTTCAACTGGGCCATCAACACCTCCATCAACAACTGCCAGATGACACAGTATAAGTTTAACGTCATCATCTCTCCCAACCCTGACTACAACATCTACATGCTCATGACAGGTGAGTCACAAAATCGTCTTCTGGTCTGGCTAGTTAGTGGTCCACGTCGGAGCGAAACGTCGTCCTAAGTTTCTCCTACGTGTGTGGGTTGTGTATTGGTCCAGTCACGGTATTGTGGTCTTCTTGTTTTGGTCTAACCTTCAGAGATAGCTTGTGATTTGCTGGTAAAGTATTCTTGGTCCTAGAAAGTGGAGTTGCCTTCTCATTTCATGGAGCAAACTAGATTACCTCACATTCCACAGGCGTTGCATGATTCTCTACGGGTTTTGCGCTTCTTCATGTGTTATTTTCCGGTCTAACATCACAACCACTCAGTTTACAGAATGTATTTAATTGTATTTCACGAAGCACTTAACCCGTGTTGGTTATTCAGCTTCTGGAGCACTGGAGGCTCGACCCTCCGTCCGCTCAGTCTCCGATCAAGCAGTCTGTATGGGCTTTACAGAGACTTCTATCACACCTCGTTTCAAATTGTGGCTCTTGCTTAGGTTAGGTTAGGTAAGATTTGTCAGGAAACTGGACAAGTGTCTCATGAAGCGACGTATGAGACCTTCCGCTGGCTTACCCGTCAACCCTTCTAAAAATTACGATTATAATTACAACCATTAGGTTATACTTTGGGTTTCGCGTGATGTTAATGGTATGGTTTTAAGGGATGGCCACGCTTGAACTAGTATGGTTTTAAGGGATGGCCACGCTTGAACTAGTATGGTTTTAAGGGATGGCCACGCTTGAACTAGTATGGTTTTAAGGGATGGCCACGCTTGAACTAGTATGGTTTTTAGGGATGGCCACGCTTGAACTAGTATGGTTTTAAGGGATGGCCACGCTTGAACTAGTATGGTTTTAAGGGATGGCCACGCTTGAACTAGTATGGTTTTAAGGGATGGCCACGCTTGAACTAGTATGGTTCGTACAGCTGCTGGAACATACGGTGTAAGGAGGGAAGGAGGAGACTCAGATTTAATCCTAGAAAGGGAAGGGTAGTTACAATTTCATCCACCAGGATCCCAGTAGCAGACTACTCTACCATACCGACTCTCACACTGTTAAATACATCCTATATACCGCTACTTCTTTTTCTTCCTCTCTTGTTCAGTAAATCGTAACAACACAATTGCAAATAAACCAGTTGTTTACGCACTGGCCTGAAGTTTTGCGACTCACTCGCCATGGGTTCTAACCCCACCCGTACCATGGTTTACTTTTTAATGTATCTGAATCTCTTAAGAACATCCGTTAACAGTAAATTACTAAAAAAAAAATCACTAAATGTTCACTAAGGACCTGATAGTCTATCTAATAGTTATCTTCATTGCCATAGTTCATCTGAGTGCCATAAAACACTGGAAAAAAGAGAAGGGAAACAGGAGGATGGGGAACAGAACAGACAATTACCACTGCAATAAACAGGGAAGCGCTTAACTCGTAGAGGATTTATGCAGCGCCTCAGATACCTGGAGTATACCTGGAGAGGGTTCCAGGGGTCAACGCCCCCGCGGCCCGGTCTCTGGCCAGGTCATATAACAAAGACAGGAATGTGAAACAGTCTCGCTTCCCCATCATCATCGTTAACTTTTTCGTAGTAGATTTAAAAAGGTGCAGGTATGCCAGGGATAATGAAATACACACTAGAGCAGTTTTTGCGCGAGCTGTGACGCGCTATACACGAAGAAATGTCAGAAATTTATTTTAGTTATCCCTGTTTGCTATTCTCTCTCTCTCTCTCTCTCTCTCTCTCTCTCTCTCTCTCTCTCTCTCTCTCTCTCTTTCTCTGGCTTTTCAATATTCACCAATAAATCTACCTCATTATGCCGATAACTGGTTTCCTTAAAACTCACAATATCGCTACACTGAAAAGTCATCCTGCCCAATTCAATTGTATGGTAACTCATTGTTTTCCCCCCCCAAAAAAAAACCATTCTGCTGACTATTTCTAGTTTAAACCCATAACAACTCCCTCCACTCCAATGGCCAGTGCCCCCACGCCTGCCCTAGTAAATGAACCCCATCCTTGGTTTACGTGTCATTTCTGCCATAGAAAAGGTCCCAGTTGTCTACAAATGCTACTGCAATGTTCTTACAGTGTCCGGCCAGCAGCTAACAACAATTGCCCTGCACTAGCATTCATTTCAACTGTTCTCCTTGGTAAAATGCCACATATTACAGTGTTTCCTTCCTTCCTGACCTATACCTGCTAATCAGGTCCTCACTCCTATGTCTGCCAACATCGTTGCCTCCCATATTCAGACAGATAACTGGATTGCTTCCATTACCTCTCATAATATTGTTTGGAAGGCTAACAATATCCTCCATCCCCGCCCCAGGAAAACATACCCTCTGCCTCCTCTTCTTATCTCTAAGACAAAAAGCCCTATCCATAAACTTAACCTGACTGTCCCCAACTAAAACAATGTTCTTACCTTCACTGGCGGTATTCGTTTTGACTTCTCAATGGGATGGTCTTCGCTGGGGTGTCTATGGTCGTCAACTCACACTCGTCTGCCCACACTGAGAAGGAATTACTGGTTACCACAGCAGGTTCCTGGACCTTCCTTACCTTAAGCATCATTCCTTCCGTTCCAACCAGCATCCAGTCGTTGGTCCGATCATTGACACAGCTGTTCTCGACAACGTTGTTCTGGGGATAATCCTTACACATACCTTTCAGCATTGAACCTCTCTTCTAGCTTCTAACTTCTTTAAGCTGAAGATATAGCTGCTCGTAGTCGAGGGAAACCATCATCACAATCTCAGTAAGCTAAGAACGGAGAGCACACCAGTCACGTCTTCACAGGAGTAAGTCCACATCACCACTGTCTCATGTTTTTGGTTTAATTTTGCACGTAGTTTAAAATTTAATAAAAACACAATTAAAAATATTTTTGAAAGACTGACGTTTCACTAACAAAATTCCTCTATCAACAGTACCAGTGCCAGTGGAGCAAAACATGCCAGGGGTATGGGGAAGTGGACAGCCAAATTGACGTGCGATACAGGCAGCTTTGTCTATGGTTACACATTGTGGGTAAGTCAGGGACCTATAAGGAAAGGAATGCTTGATGTCCGATATGTTGAGGTGTGGTAGCTGATATGTGGAAGATGACTAATGTAATTCTTGTTTTTAAAGTAGGAGATAAGTCATTACCGTCAAATTACCGCCCAATAAGCTTGACCTCAATTGTCGGCAAATTATTAGTCAATTACAGCTGATATTGTAAGAAGCCATCTTGATAAGCATAATTTCATCTATGATACTCAGTATGGATTCACGAGGGGCCGCTCCTGCCTAATTAATTTACTAACTTCCTTCTGTAAAGCATTTGAGGCTGTTGATCACGATAAAGAATTCGATATTATTTATTTGGATTTTAGTAAAGCTTTTGGTAGAGTACCACACAAAAGACTGTTATAGTGGCAACTCATGGCAATGAGGAAAAAGTCTTGTCATGGATCGAGTCATGGCTCACCAACGGAAGCAGAGTGTATAAATGTGGTAAAATATGAGTGGCATCTGTAACAAATGGCGTTCCACAGGGATCAGTTTTAGGCCAATTGTTGTTTATAATATATATCAACGACCTTGACGAGGGAATAACTAATAATATGAGCAAATTAGCTGATCACGAAAATAGGTAGGATAATTGATTCAGAGGAAGATGTCATTGAACTTCAGGAGGATTTAGACAAACTCATGTTGTTGTCAGAAAAGTGACAAATGCAGTTCATTGTAGATATCTGCAAAGTCCTGAAGCTCGGGATTGTACATAACCCTTGCGTTTAAACTAAATGTGGAACTTGGCCATACAGAATGCGAACAGGACTTAGGAGTTATGGTAAGCAGAAACCTGAAGCCGAGACAACAAAGCCTAAGCGTACGTAATAAGATTACTGGGATTTATATCTAGAAGTGTTAGCAACAGAAGTCTAGAGTTTGTACTACAGCTCTACACATCATTAGTAAGACCACACTTAGATTATGCAGCTCAGTTCTGGTCTCCATATTACAGAATGGATATAAATTCATTAGAGAACAATCGAAGAAGAATGGCAAAATTAATCCAGTGCATAAGAAATCTTCCTTACGAAAAACAACTGAAACCCTTTAAATTACATTCTCTTGTAAGACTAATAATGTGTGGAGACGATTGAAGTGTATAAATTGAAGATGGAGGAGATATAAATAAGGTCTTGAGGATATCCCTCCAAGAGAGAACCCGCAATAATGGATTTAAATTAGGTAAGTTTAGATTTAGAAAGGATATATAGAAAATTATTGTAGATGAATGGTTCAGAGAACCGACAAGTTGATAAATTAGACACATGTGCATTACTTGGGTATCATTATTAAGGAAACGTTTCGCCACACAGTGGCTTCATCAGTCATACACATCAGTCCCTCAGCCTGGAATCGATATGTTCAGTCCATCAATCTTGAAGAAAGTACAGAATATGGTCGAAGAAGTGACTTATATAGTAATATACTTACACTAGTGGATGGTTCCACTGTGACTCAGCCTCCTTCTGCTTCCACTCCCCTGACTACACTATATAAGCCACTTCTCCGACCCTATGCTGTACTTCAAGATTGATGGACTGAACACATCGATTCCAGGCTGAGGGACTGATTACCTCAAACTCCTCCTGTACACCGTTCTTCTTTGTACAAGACTGATGAAGCCAGTGTGGAGAAACGTTCCCTCAATAAATTTTCCCATAAGTTGCATAAGTATTTTCTAAACTATCACAACTCTTCCTTAAGCTGAAGATTCATCTCCTCGTAGTCGAGGGAAGTCATCACAACTAGGTGACTACACACGACACATATTCTCACCTGACGTCTATTTTCGACAGTATGCACCATACGCGGGTGTCAACCTGGCTGTCGACGACTGTGGAGTGAGTGGAATAAAGTTGCTGTGTATGACCCAACAAGGAATACAAACTACGTCTATCTTATTCAATCAGAATTACAATCTCAATTCTCAGCAAGGTGAGTACAGAGGAGGGGAGGGAAGCAAGGCAGGAACTGGTAAGTAAGACACAGGTGCAACAATTAGGTATCTTTATTCCGAAACATTTCTGAATAAAGATACCTAACTGTTGTATGTTACTTACCAACTTGTCCGTATTGTATACCACTTATATATCCAGGAGTTAAAACGAATCAGATAAAACATCGTTGAGAGAACACAAGACACCGTCTCCATAACAGGGTTATCAAAGCTTGTTCCCTGGGTAGCACTGTACATGGGTTGGGCAGACATGACTGAAGTGTGTAAGTGGAATATGGATATTAAGAAAGGAGATATAAATAAGATATCCTGAGGATATCCCTCCAAGAGAGAACGTGTAATAATGGATTCAAATTGGATAAGTTTAAAATTAGAAAGGATATAGGAAAGCATTGGTTTTGAAACTGAGTAGTAGATGAATGGAACTGTCTGCCTAGTAGGGTTATTGAAGCTAAAACCTTGGATAGCTTCAAATTTAGATTAGATAAAAACATAAGTGGGAAGGGTTGGATTTAAGTGGGACTTGCACATAAGTAACAGAGTTATCAAAGATTATTGCTTGGGTAGCATTGAAATTGGGTTGGGTAAATATTTTTGTTAGTTTGGATTTGAGAAGGACCTGCACAGTATGGGCCAGTAGGCCTGCTGCAACGTTCTTTGAAAAAACAGGTTTAGAAACCAGACAAGTTGATAAATGAGACACTTATGCAACATTTGGGTATCTTCATTCAGAATAATGATACCCAAATATTCATTGATCTTCCTAAGTTTCTATAGTCTTTCACCACCAGTTCTGTACATACATGGTATGAAATACTGACGAGATGAAGTCAAGCATAGTCAAGACTACGGTGCTGAGAGACTGATTACCTCATCTTTTGTTTATAACTCTTCACATTATGTCCTTGTATTGATAAAGCCACTGGTGGGCGAAACGTCAACAAAAAAAAGGATACCCAGACGTTGCACATGTGTCTAATTCTCCATCTTCTCTGTACTATACACCATTTATATACACCAGTTCTACTGACCGTCACCACCGTAACCCTCACACCATAACACATCACAACACTGTCATTCTCGCCCACAGGTAAAGCGACCTGCAGCAGCAACACCTTTGTGCAGGATATCCGTGCGAGGTTCCACCTTACCACAGGAAGTGACGATAAGGATGCCTTGAACCAAGTCCTCTTCCGCTGTCAGGACTCCACTCAGCTCTCAAGTTATACCTCCAACGATACAGGTATAATTATGATCAGTGAGTAAATACCTTCTACGATAGAGGGATCAGTGAGTATATACATCGACAGGATGTATATGAACTGTCTATACAGAGATGGTATGTCTCTCAGTATGTAAACTGAGAGGTATATGTCTCAGTATATTAAGTAATAGGACACAAGTGCAACTAATGTGACATTTTACTGTGGTAACGTTTCGCTCTCCAGGAACTTTGTCAAGCCGTAACGGCTTGACAAAGTTCCGGAATTTTGAGTTAGTTGTGAACTGTTTCAGCTACGGTATTGGAAGTGTATCTCTCTCTCTCTCTCTCTCTCTCTCTCTCTCTCTCTCTCTCTCAATCAAGGACATAATTTTATATTGTTTCACTATTTTATATTTACTCTTGCGTTGTAAATTACAAATTGACTTTTGTTTTGTACAGGAACCTGGGGAGTGTGGACGTCGTGTGTGCCAGGCAGTGTCATGTGTGGTGCCAGGATCATGTACGACCCTGTGGCACCATATTCCGACAACACTTGTTTCAATGAAATTTTAATGCTTTGTTGTTTCCTATAGACGTTTCGCCCCTTGCCCTCCCAGTAGCCCCTTGCCCTCCCAGTAGCCCCTTGCCCTCCCAGTAGCCCCTTGCTCTCCCAGTAGCCCCTTGCCCTCCCAGTAGCCCCTTGCCCTCCCAGTAGCCCCTTGCCCTCCCAGTAGCCCCTTGCCCTCCCAGTAGCCCCTTGCTCTCCCAGTAGCCCCTTGCCCTCCCAGTAGCCCCTTGCCCTCCCAGTAGCCCCTTGCCCTCCCAGTAGCCCCTTGCCCTCCCAGTAGCCCCTTGCCCTCCCAGTAGCCCCTTGCCCTCCCAGTAGCCCCTTGCCCTCGTGAGTCCCTTCATCCAGGTTACAGACAGGAGTATGTTCCAGTTATATTTCTGGGTACATCTTAATTCTTTTTAAAGAGAGAAGTAAGCAAACACTAGGGCATATTTACTGGAAAACGTTTCGGTCCTGGGACCTTGATCAAGGTCCCAAGATCGAAATGTTTTCTAATATGTCTTAGTGTTTGCTTACGTGTCTTTTTAAACCAATCTGTCGGTATCAGCTACCAAGGTTTATACTAAGTATTAATTCACTAACTTTATCCTATGTTGAAAATGGCGTAATATACCGACAAGTTGAGCTGTCTGCCAAGCGGCACTACAGATGAGCTGTCTGCCAAGCGGCACTACAGATGAGCTGTCTGCCAAGCGGCACTACAGATGAGCTGTCTGCCAAGCGGCACTACAGATGAGCTGTCTGCCAAGCGGCACTACAGATGAGCTAATATTGGTAGAATTACCGACAATATGTTAAGTAAAAGGACACAAATGCAACTAATGTGACATTTTATTGTGGCAACGTTTCGCTCTCCAGGAGCTTTGTCAAGCCGTACTTGAAAAAGCTCCTGGAGAGCGAAACGTTGCCACAATAAAATGCCGTATTAGTTGCACTTGTGTCCTACCTATATGTGGTTGCAGGGGTCGGGTCACAGCTCCTGGCCTGCACATAGGCAAGGACAGGCGATCCTCTCCCGCAACATTTCTAAAAGAAATGACTGATCTAGGCCTGGGGATGTGTTGCTTTTCACGGAGCGCTAAATCCGTACGAAGCTGGCCCAGCTAGGGCCCAGCTAGGGGCCAGCAAGGGTTCCTTGGAGCCCTGAGAGGAAGAGGGACCTAAGACGTTAGACTTTGCTTCATTTTTCCTTAAACTGAACTCGATTACATCCCATTCCTCCACACACTATATGATCCCTACGGGTTTAACGCTACACTCGTGAAAGTAAAAAATTAATCCCCGAATCACGATGCAGATTAACAGTGATCTGGCTGATCTAAATCCTCACAGAATTAAAGCCTTATTCGGATCAGTCTCGTGTGTAAGAATATATATATATATATATATATATATATATATATATATATATATATATATATATATATATATATATATATAATCCAGGTTATTCCACTTTCTGATTATCGTGTTTTTAACTATCAATTATACCCTCGAGTGTGTGTGTGTGTGTGTGTGTGTGTGTGTATGTGTGTGTGTGTGTGTATAACGCCTGGTTACTTTTGGAGTTCAGTCGTGGTGTAAATTGTCAAGTACTAATATTGAAAGTTAAAACTCAAGTTACACTATAAAATAAGCACTTCGTTCATAGCCAGTGGCACTGAGGTCACCCCTGAGGTCACCTTAGTGCCAGTGCCACAGGTATGCCAGCCATGTTCCCATGTTTGTCAGGAAACAGGACAAGTGTTTCCTGAAGTGGGTCTTAGTCATATGATAACCCGCAGCTGGAGCTTTTGGTCATCTGACCGAGGCCTTCCGCTGGCTTACCCCTCCACCCCTTTAAAAACTATAGTTATGATTCACACACAACCCGCACATATAAAAGAGAGGAGCTTACGACGACGTTTGTCCTTTATTTGTCCTTTATTTTTTTTTTCGCCTTTCCTCCCTCTGTGTTCTCGTCCCACCCTTGCGGGCCGCTAGCCCCATTGCAGTGCTCCTCTAGAATATGACTGTCTCCACTACTACTTTTACTACTACTACCACTTCCACTACTTACTCCATTATTACCCCACTCTCTGGTACCCTCCCCTGTCTGCCTGCCTATAAATACCCCTTCCCCCGTCTTTGTGTGTTAGTGTGACTTTGTAAATGGTCCAAGTCGGGCCGAAACGTCGTCGTAAGCTCCTCTCTTTTATATGTGCGGGTTGTGTGTGTATTGTTCCAGTCACGGTATTGTGTCTTTTTGTTATTTATGGTTATGATTATAACCTATTATCTTCTTAATATATCTGGGCCCTATGTTGTGGAAGTCAAACTTACTGCATGATCATGACGGTTGGGTTAGAACCCATGGCAAGTATATAAATATACCTCGTTAGATGAATCATATTGTAGCCAGCTGGCCCAGTGGTTAACACACTGTCCTGGAGTTTTACCACTCACCTGCCATGGGTTCTAACCCCACCCGTTATTTAATTGCATCATCACACGTTACAAGAATGATCAAGCAGATGGCAATGATCAGGATGCAGATGGAGATAATTTAGTTGAAGGAAAGACAGTGTTACTGTGCTGCTGGTTCCTTGGAGGGTGAGGAAGCTCTCTTGATGCCTCTCAAGAACCTGCAATACAGGGAACAGAAGCTACCCTCCTCCTTGAATAATTAATTTCCGTTCCTCTGGCACTGTCGGGCCCCTTAGAGTTTAGCTTTTCCTCTTGAGTGTAATAATAATAAGACTACTACTACTAGTATTACTACTAGTGCTAGTATTATTACTACTAGTAGTAGTATTACTACTACTACAAGTATTACTACTACCAGTAGTATTACTACTAACACAGTTGTGCCCTGGAGAGCACTGGGACTCCACTTTATCATCCATGGTAACACAGTTGTGCCCTGGAGAGCACTGGGACTCCACTTTATCATCCATGGTAACACAGTTGTGCCCTGGAGAGCACTGGGACTCCACTTTATCATCCATGGTAACACAGTTGTGCCCTGGAGAGCACTGGGACTCCACTTTATCATCCATGGTAACACAGTTGTGCCCTGGAGAGCACTGGGACTCCACTTTATCATCCATGGTAACACAGTTGTGCCCTGGAGAGTACTGGGACTCCACTTTATCATCCATGGTAACACAGTTGTGCCCTGGAGAGTACTGGGACTCCACTTTATCATCCATGGGAACACAGTTGTGCCCTGGAGAGCACTGGGACTCCACTTTATCATCCATGGTAACACAGTTGTGCCCTGGAGAGCACTGGGACTCCACTTAATCATCCATGGTAACACAGTTGTGCCCTGGAGAGCACTGGGACTCCACTTTATCATCCATGGTAACACAGTTGTGCCCTGGAGAGCACTGGGACTCCACTTTATCATCCATGGTAACACAGTTGTGCCCTGGAGAGTACTGGGACTCCACTTTATCATCCATGGTAACACAGTTGTGCCCTGGAGAGCACTGGGACTCCACTTTATCATCCATGGTAACACAGTTGTGCCCTGGAGAGTACTGGGACTCCACTTTATCATCCATGGTAACACAGTTGTGCCCTGGAGAGCACTGGGACTCCACTTTATCATCCATGGTAACACAGTTGTGCCCTGGAGAGCACTGGGACTCCACTTTATCATCCATGGTAACACAGTTGTGCCCTGGAGAGTACTGGGACTCCACTTTATCATCCATGGTAACACAGTTGTGCCCTGGAGAGCACTGGGACTCCACTTTATCATCCATGGTAACACGTCACCTAACAAGACTGACAACTAAGATCATCAACTTTTCACTCTCTCACACATGCAAATTTGCGTTAGATGATTTGTGAGCTTAGTTATTTTTATATTAGCTAAGATAGTTATTGCATTGTTAGACAAGTTAATTGTTATAATGTTTGGTTGCCTGCTGCTGCCACGTCCACTCCTGCTGCAAGTTTCATATTTTTAACATTTATCACGTCTCTTTTAAATATTAAATGTAATATTGTCGTGTAAACCAGCTGTTCTCTTTGGTAATTGTTATTTTATCATTTTAGTACTGATGATGGTGTATGAAATTACGAAATGTTTCAAAAATATATGAAGATTACTCCTACTTTCATATTTTTATTCCTAACATATATATATACTCTTATACATATACATATATATACTCATATACATACATATATATATATATATATATATATATATATATATATATATATATATATATATATCAGAGGAGAGTGGCTTATATACATTTCCTATTTCACGAGTCGTAATTGCGAGGTGGTAATCACCGGTGGTCAGGTCGTGAGAATTGTTAAGTAACACACATATAAAACTCTTGGATATCTACATTGTCGAAACTTTTCACCTTCTCAGCAGACTTCTCGGTGGAACACAAAGGTGTTCTGTACCTTTGTTATAATGAGTGGCGGCGGGAATGATGAGTCTGGAGAGGGAACGTGTTTCTCTACGATGAATCCTGAAATCACATTAGGTATTCAGTTCTCTTTGGAACTGTTGAAATTGGATTTTGTTGCAGTGTGAGCAGCTTCTGTGTTTTTTTTACTCTCCGAGTGTCTCTTTAGTGCAATATTTCGGCTACGTCCCAATTTATCCCATGTTTGTGATTTTTAAGGTGCTGGAATTAAGCTCGGCTCTCCTGGCAGTATTTCACAGTATTTTTGAAATTACCGCAATTCTAGTTGGAACTTATAGACGAAGTCTTGGTCAGGGACATACAGTGAACTGCACATTTAACCCCCACATAGAAAAAATAAACTAATGGCAACGTTTCGGTCCAACTTGGAGCAAGAACTAGTTACACTAGTGTGACTAGTTAGTTGTAAAAGTAATAATAATAATAATAATATAATAATATTTTTATTTCATTGCAAGTTTACATCGAGATTTTGTAATTACAATTATGAATTGCAGTGCAAAGAGCCACTATCATGCCATGGCATTATGGGCACACTAAATCTAATGGCTTATAAACTACTTAATACTAAAGAAATTGATTAAGTTTGTTATAGTTAAACATTAGCTTATGTTTACAGCAGATAAGTTTACTCAAATTTCAGACCGAAACGTTGGCATTAATTTCTCCTATCGTAGTTTCTTATGTCTGAGTATTTTTTTGAGTAAAAATTCCCCGTTTTATTGGGATAAGAGAAAAATTATGTTGGTTAAATGTGTACTGTTGTTCTTATGGGAGTGAAAGATTAATTTCTGTTTGGTGACTTTTGTGAGGCTGCCCACTTAAATAAAAGTAGCTGTGTAAACCTTATTGGTGTGGTAGTGATACTTTAGTGGCGGTAGTGGTACGTTAGTGATGGTGGTGGTGGTAGTGGTAGCTTTGGTAGTGATGGCAATGGTGGGGGGGGTAGTATTGTTGGTGCTGCTGTTGTTACCGTTACTACTACTGCTATTACTACTACTACTACTACTACTACTACTATTACTACTACTACTATTACTACTACTACTACTATTACTACTACTACTACTACTACCACTACTACTACTACCACTACTACTACTACCGTTACTACTACTACAACCACTACTACTACTACCACCGCTACTACTACTACCACTACTACTACTACACCACTACTACTAGGCCTCCAGATAGTGGTGCCTCGCTACAGCACCTCCCATGCCCTCACGCTAGTGTTGGTCTCTGATGAACGACTGTCCTCACACCAGTGACGGCACCACCTGGCAGCACCACCTGGCAGCACCACCTGGCAAAACACAAGCCAGATAGCCACTCAGGGGAAGGGACCTTCGTTTTCGTGACTGGCTCTTGATCCCAGGCTGTTGGAGCTACGCTCCCCTTCCTCGAATCAAAGATTATTACATAAATACTTCAGGAAAATATAACAAATTTTCCGCTCAAGGAAGACTTAATGTATTTAATTTTAAGTCATTATAGAATGGAAGTCACAATACCGTGGCTGAAACAATTACAAAATAATCGAAACGTTGTAGAAGAAACTCTAGACGACGTTTCGGTCTTTACTGGACCTTTATCAAATCAATTTAAGGACGAAAAGTAAAAAAAAAAAAAACAGTAACGTGGATAGAACAATTTACCAAATAAAAAGTTGTGTCTTGACGATGGTCCGCGAAGACGCGAAACGTCGACATAAAGTTCCTCTCCAAAAAAAAAAAAAAAAAAAACACGAAATAATTTGTGAAGGAGAGACTTAAGTTAATACATGAGGATGGGGAGAAGAGCCCAGGTTGTTGCAACTGTCTCAGTTGATTTAGGTGCAAGAAATGTTGCAGTAACCCAAGAACACTCCCAGATTCGCAGAAATGGAAATTTGCATACAATAGATGCTACCCTCCTTTCCCTTCCATCTTGTAATGCAATCACGGCACACCCGTGAGGGCAAAGGTATTACTTGGGCACTGGGAGAGGAGCGAGAAGAAGCAGAGAGGGTGAGAGACGAGAGAGGAGGAGGAGGAAGAGACAAAGATGGAGAGTTATTAGTCGGTTACAGGGGAAGAGAAGGTAGAGATGAGACAGAGATAAATAGAAAGTTTGTGTAGTAGTAGCAGGTGTTGTCAAAGGCACTTGTCGATAGACACTTGGCCTGTTGTTTTTTGGGGTATGTGTGTGTATACTCACCTAGTTGTGGTTGCAGGGGTCGAGTCATAGCTCCTGGCCCCGTGTGTGTTTGTGTGAGTGTATACTCAACCCGTATGTGGTTGCAGGAGTCGATTCGCAGCTCCTGTGTGTGTATGTATGTATTTGAAAGAGCTAGCAAGGAAGGGAGAGAGAGAGAGAGAGAGAGAGAGAGAGAGAGAGAGAGAGAGAGAGAGAGAGAGAAGAGAGAGAGCAAGAGCCAACAACACGAACATTTAACTCTCACATGGTGAAACTCAAGACGAGGCTGGCACACCCAGGAGCCTCCCACCACACTGTACACACACCTTCAACACATGAAATACGAGGCCACGGTACACAAAATTATCCTCACCTTTCTGTAAGAGAGAGAAGAATCAGAGGAGATATGTTCACAATATATAAAATATTCAAGGTATTTTTGCGTGTTTCTAAAAAATAAAATTGCAGGTTCATGAGTGAGGATGTTTGAGACTAAATACGACCTGCCTAGCATGGTAGGCTTAATGTAGGCCTTCTCTATTCTCCTCTATGCACCTTCTGTCTGGAGTGTTCCTCCTCGTCATCATACCCCCAAGTGAGGGTAAGATCACACACTAACTGGCAGCCTCTCCGTGACTCCTGTGTGTGATCTTACCCCCAAGTGAGGGTAAGATCACACACTAACTGGCAGCCTCTCCGTGAGTCCTGTGTGTGATCTTACCCCCAAGTGAGGGTAAGATCACACACTAACTGGCAGCCTCTCCGTGAGTCCTGTGTGTGATCTTACCCCCAAGTGAGGGTAAGATCACACACTAACTGGCAGCCTCTCCGTGAGTCCTGTGTGTGATCTTACCCCCTAGTGAGGGTAAGATCATACACTAACTGCCAGCCTCTCCGTGAGTCCTGTGTGTGATCTTTCAGAGAATAATAAAACAGGATAACACCGAGATATAATAATAAAACAAAAACTAAGTTCAGTTAACAGCTTATGGAGGTTCAACCGAAGGTTTAATATTACTTCCAAATATTTCAGTTGTTATGACTCGTGTCGTGTGAGCTCCTCTTTGGAAGCTGTGATCTCCACGAACAAGCCAATTCTCCCTTGAAGCGTTTTATCTTGACTTGTTGATGAGGACTTAAAAGTTGACTGAGTCTGCAGATGCGTCCGTGGCAGGTCAGGTGGTTAGTGGTGTGTGTGTGTGTGCAGGTCACCTGAGGTTATCTCTTAGTCTATTGATGCCAACTGGTAAGCCAGCGGTCACTCTGCCCTGACACTCCATATGGTAATAGACTCGACGGTTCGCAGGTTGGCATCAGTGCCACTGGTCACCACCACCTGTAACAACATACTCTAGTGGCTGCCTCTTGCGCCCACCCGTCATAGGGATAAAAATAAGTATATTTACATCTGTTAGTAGACACTAATGCCTACAACAACGCACTCCTCCTCCCCCGTAGACACCAGTGTCTACGGGGGAGGCCCAGGGTCAGGCCCAGGGTTAGACCCAGGGTCAGATCCAGGGTCAGACCCAGGGTCAGGCCCAGGGTCATATTATACGTTGGGATTCTTACTAGAGAATAATGACTTGGATTATACTTTGAATATTCCCTGGAATTTCACTTGGAATTGCGTCCTGGAATTATGCCGTGAAATAAACTTGGAATTTAGAGAAGATCTGTTCTTGGAATTATCAGAGAAACTATATCCTGAAATAGATCTGGGATAATCTCTGCAACTTTAGATTATACCTAGATAAGAACCCAGATCTGTAGATCCAATCATGTTTGGAATTATACGGAATCGTCTTTGGATTCTTGTCAGGAATCATCTCTGGATTCTTGCATGGAATCATCTCTGGATTCTTGTTTGGAATCATCTCTGGATTCTTGTTTGGAATCATCTCTGGATTCTTGTCTGGAATCTGCTACCATTCCAATATTGTGTTTATTACACCGTGAAATCATGTCCTTGCTATTGTGTGTAAAACAAAGGGAGAAGAGAGACGCCTGTCTTATTTTGTGTGTGTGTGTGTGTGTGTGTGTGTGTGTGTGAGAGAGAGAGAGAGAGAGAGAGAGAGAGAGATAGAGAGAGAGAGAGAGAGAGAGAGAGAGAGAGAGAGAGAGAGCAGCAGCAGCAACCGCAGGTAACAACAGTGTCTGCAGGTAGTGGTAATCAGGGGCAGAAGACTTTGGGAGATAATATAGGCAAGACACAGGGGAGAAGATACTAACTCTGGCATCACGACACAAAGAAGCCACCAGGGTAGAACCAGCACGTGTATTATTGCCTCTTGTAAATACCTGCTGTATTGAGGGAAGGAGGAGTGACAGGAAGGATGAGAAGGAGGGTAAGTTGTGGGGAAGGTACGTGAAGTTGTGGGTACAATGAAAGGGGGTAAAGAAGCTGGGATTGATGGGATCTAGACAGAAGTGTTAAAAAGAACAGGTGGGGATATAGTTTTGGAAAGACTGGTACTTTTAATTAATAAATTTATGAGACAGGGAGGCCCCTGTCTCCCACGTACTTCCACATGGGAGTACGTGGGAAAGACATATAGATAGCAGAGGATTTTAATGTAAATGCCGAGGTTATTTTCTGAGGACTATCCACTATTGGGTAGTCCTTAATCTGTGGCATGAATTATGTAGATATCTGAGGCAAGGATAGGAAAGCAAAACTCTCTCTCTCTCTCTCTCTCTCTCTCTCTCTCTCTCTCTCTCTTTCCATTATTTCCTCTGGCTAATGACAGAATGTAATCAAGAGAAAAATGTCACATACCACATTGAAAAAATGTCATAGAATTTACAGAAGGGTTGATAGCGAGAAAGGTACGACAGTGAAAATGTATAGCAGTGAAAAAAGGGAAATGCAAGTGAAAATCAGGGGGAAAAAATGTCGGGTAAGAGGTTTCCCAACCACACGTCGGAATCCACCAGGGAATCGAACCCAGGTCCTTCCCTTTGCAAAAATAACCACCCTACCTTTAACCTTACAGATTATTGGATTCTCCTTTCTTCACATTCGTGAGAAGATCGTCACCTTACAGTAGTGGATTTTTCCTTCACATTCCTGAGAAGATCGTCACCTTAGAGTAGTGGATTCTTCTGTCACATTCCTGAGAAGATCGTCACCTTAGAGTAGTGGATTCTTCCGTCACATTCCTGAGAAGATCGTCACCTTAGAGTAGTGGATTCTTCCGTCACATTCCTGAGAAGATCGTCACCTTAGAGTAGTGGATTCTTCCGTCACATTCCTGAGAAGATCGTCACTTTAGAGTAGTGGATTCTTCCGTCACATTCCTGAGAAGATCGTCACCTTAGAGTAGTGGATTCTTCCGTCACAGTCCTGGGAAGATCGTCACCTTAGAGTAGTGGATTTTTCCTCCTTCACATTCGTGAGAAGATCGATGTTTTTTTTCACCGTGTGCGTGTGGGCGAGCTGTTTGTGATATGTGAGACAGGATTCTGCTTGAAGATAATATGATTGCTTCCGAGAGAGCGTCTGAGAGGATGAAACTGGGTTTGGTGCTTTCAGCTGCATGTAAGCGCTGTGAGCGGCCACTTGAAATGGGAATCAGCCATGAGCCGGTACACTTGTCAGTGTGGTGCGACTGTCAGTGTGGTGCAACTGTCAGTGTGGTGCGACTGTCAGTGTGGTGCAACTGTCAGTGTGGTGCAACTGTCAGTGTGGTGCAACTGTCAGTGTGGTGCAGCTGTCAGTGTGGTGCAACTGTCAGTGTGGTGCGACTGTCAGTGTGGTGCAACTGTCAGTGTGGTGCGACTGTCAGTGTGGTGCAACTGTCAGTGTGGTGCAACTGTCAGTGTGGTGCAACTGTCAGTGTGGTGCGACTGTCAGTGTGGTGCAACTGTCAGTGTGGTGCAACTGTCAGTGTGGTGCGACTGTCAGTGTGGTGCAACTGTCAGTGTGGTGCAACTGTCAGTGTGGTGCAACTGTCAGTGTTGTACAACTCCCAGTGTAGTACAACTGTCAGTGTAGCACAACTGTCAGTGTTGTACAACTGTCAGTGTAGTACAACTGCCAGTGTTGTACAACTGTCAGTATAGTACAACTGTCAGTGTTGTACAACTGTCAGTGTTGTACAACTGTCAGTGTAGTACAACTGCCAGTGTTGTACAACTGTCAGTGTAGTACAACTGTCAGTGTAGTACAACTGTCAGTGTAGTACAACTGTCAGTGTAGTACAACTGTCAGTGTAGTACAACTGTCAGTGTAGTACAACTGTCAGTGTAGTACAACTGTCAGTGTAGTACAACTGTCAGTGTAGTACAACTGTCAGTGTAGTACAACTGTCAGTGTAGTACAACTGGCTTTCTTGGTTGGTGCAAAAGAATATTTGAATAATTTGATTATAAGGGTTGCAGGGTAAACGAAAACTGAAGTCTGACATTCATACTGAAGTAAAAACTCTTGAAAGGAAGCTGGTCAGTGTAGAGCAGTTCAATGAATGTAATTTTTTACACATTTCCAACTATAAAGAATTATCGTCCAAGGAAAGACATTCACAGATCCCAATAGGAAGATACGACGAAGCACTAAGGCTCCTGCAGAGTGACCTCACGGGAAACTTTTGGTGACTCACTAAATCGTAATAACACGATTGATTTGGTGATTTCCAAGAGCATGGGCAGGAGGTAAGACTGTTCCATAAGTCACCTGAAATTTCAGCAGATGACCCAAGTGAAATACTTCAGATGAAGCTCGTGGATCTGAAAGCCAGTGACACACAGACATTTACAAGGATAGCAGACTGTTGAAATTATACAGACACCAGCACCACCACCAGTACTAACCACCACCAACACTACCACCACCACCACCAACCATCACCACCACATTCGTGAACCTAAAGAAGCATCATACCATCGATTTTTTACAATACCAACAAGTTGATAAATAAGAGACATAACACAATGCTGGACTTATTTTAGTCACTAATGATACCCAAGTGTTGCAAATGGATCTTATTCATCTTAAGAAGTTTGCTGCAAGAATGTTTACGTCTTCGGCATCTCGTACGTCCTGCCAGATATTATTATTTTTTTAATACTGTTCTTTGATGTCTGAAACTGTTGCACTGTGTTTCACTATCTCAGTCTATCAGGTCTGATTAGATTTCATTCCACAGGCGCTGTATGAATCATAAGGGCTTAGTGCTCAGAAGCGAATACAATAACAATATCTCAATCTATGAGGATATTTGCTAATGATATTAATACAATGGTTGTTCCAGCTGGTGAGTTAGTCCATCTTGTGTCTCAAGGTGCGGCCCTCACCGCATATTTGGCCCTCTGGTGCGGCCCTCACCGCATATTTGGCCCTCTGGTGCGGCCCTCAACGCATATTTGGCCCTCTGGTGCGGCCATCACCGCATATTTGGCCCTCTGATGCGGCCCTCAACGCATATTTGGCCCTCTGGTGCGGCCCTCAACGCATATTTGGCCCTCTGATGCGGCCCTCACCGCATATTTGGCCCTCTGATGCGGCCCTCAACGCATATTTGGCCCTCTGGTGCGGCCAGTTCATGCGGCGGAAACTTGGACCACATTGACCTAGCATCTATATCGCTTATAGAATTTTATGATGTATGATTCTCCTGACTTTAATAGATACTTTCTACACGACCCTTCAAGGGTAGTGCCTTGATTTCTGGTGAGGTTCCTTGATGTTGGTGAGGGGCTCTTGATCTAAGAAACTGGCTTCAGTTTCTTGAATCAAGCCTGAATGTCTTCCATTTCCCGAGGCAATGTGTGACCCCTATGGATTTAGTGCTCCCCCCATGAATGTAATAATAATAAGAGTCAGTCTCCAGCAGCTTCCTCCATCAATTCGGAATTCCTAGCTAGGCTGAGGTGATGGAGTGGTGGTGATGGAGTGGTGGTGATGGAGTGGTGGTGATGGAGTGGTGGTGATGGAGTGGGGGTGATGGAGTGGGGGTGATGGAGTGGAGTGGAGGTGGTGGAGTGGTGTCCCGTAGCTCGATCGCTAGCGCACTCAGCTCACACACTGAGGTCCGGAGTTCGAATCTCCGGTACGGCTGGAAATCATTAGGACGTGTTTCCATAAGACACCTGCTGTCCATGTTCACCCATCAATGTAAAATAAGTACCTGGGTGTTAGTCGACTGGTGTGGGTCGCATCCTGGGACAAAACTTACCTAATTTGCCCGAAATGCTCAGCATAACAAGTGGCTTTCTATATAGTAGTATGTCATTGATGTCAGCTATGGCCTGTATACCTTGTACATGTACTTGTAGAAATAAAGATATTATTATTATTATTATTATTAATAGAGTTGTGGGTGGCTGGGGACAGGAGTAACGAAGGGTAACTCTACACTGCTCTTAATTACCAAGAAATCCTCGAGTCATTGGTATCAGCAATACCATAAAAATCCACTAATGAGCCGGGCTAAGTTGACTCACTCCATAATAAGCTAAAGGAAAAAATCATCGCTCAGTTACGCACTTGCCAACTCATTTGCCTTTCGAAAATTGGACCGGAAGGAAGAAAAGAAAAAAAAACATATTGCATCTTGAAAAATCGTGTATAGAAATTCTCTAATAGCAAAAGTTTTGCTGAGAAGCTTTTTTTTATATATATAGATCGGAGTATAAAAAGTGAACAGTGGTTTAAATGCAGTTGAACGACAAAATTCACGACGGCCGAGTTTTAATTACTGAAAACTGCTGAAGTGACAGACCAGGAGAAACAAGTTTTAATGGGACGTCTCACACACACACACACACACACACACACACACACACACACACACACACACACACACACACACACACACACACACACACACACACACCACACACTCACACACACACACACACACACAAACACACACGCAGAAGCAGGATCCATGCATAGCTTTAGAAAAGGTATGATAAGGCTCTTGGAGCCGGGAGAGAGTGGCTCTACTAGCGACTAGAGAAGAGGCGGAACCGGGAGCTATGACTCAACCCCTGCAACCACAATTAGATTAGTAATTAGGCGAGTACACACACACACACACCTATACATACGGGACAGTTGCATATATCGATGGCTTTATAAGCGGTAAGAGAAGTGGCGACTCTGAGCCTGGTGGAACAAGAGGCAATCAACTTCCATCCAAAAAAACAGGGGAGGACAGATCCACTTCCTTGGATCATGATCCCCTCACCAGCGTCGAGGAACCTCCCTGGAGGGGGACGCAGACTCAAAGCGTCTGGTAATTACTGAAGAATACCTCAGTTCGTGTCCTCAGCTGCCTGAGGGAGTCGCGTCTCAGTAAGCTTTATGACGCTACTTAAACCAAGCTTATGCCTCGCTCTGCTTGCCAGCCTTACTGCAGCTTAAAACAAATTTCTAAGCTGTCTGAAGCCTTTTCTTTAAGAATTTCTAAGCTGTCTGAAGCCTTTTCTTTAAGAATTTCTAAGCTGTCTGAAGCCTTTTCTTTAAGAATTTCTAAGCTGTCTGAAGCCTTTTCTTTAAGAATTTCTAAGCTGTCTGAAGCCTTTTCTTTAAGAATTTCTAAGCTGTCTGAAGGCTCGTTTAAAGCTTATTCAGCTTGATAATGGCTCTCCCTCTCTCCTCCCTCGTAAATTATCTGAGTTCCGGCGAGATTATCTATCAGATCTGATTATCTCTAGGCTCCCAGGAACTATATGACTCATGCGGGTTTAGCGCTTCCTCCTGACTCAATAATAATAATAATAATTAATTATAGGCTTTAAGTGTCCCTTCTTCAGTGATTTCTTTACTTTGAATTTTGATCAGGGTTGCCAGCACCAACAGCCTAGTTGAGCAGGCAAGCACCATACCAGCCTGATTCAGGACTAGGAGTACAAGAACTTTTCGAAACCCATCTCAGGTAAATGTTAGATTATGTTATGCTAGGATAGGTTAGGTCAGGTTAAGTTAGGTTAGGATAGGTTAGGTTAGGTGAGGTTAAGTTAGGTTAGGTTAGGTTAGGTTAGGTTAAGTTAGGTTAGGTTAGGTTAGGTTAGGTTAAGTTAGGTTAGGTTAGGTTAGGTTAAGTTAGGTTAGGTTAGGTTAGGTTAGGTTAAGTTAGGTTAGGTTAGGTTAGGTAGTCTACTACGAAAACTGAAGGAAGTTCCTGAGACACACCTTCAGCATAACTATTTACATCTTTGACCTATGATTACCAATTTTCTCCTGCTGTTCTTTTCATATCTTCTACGTAGTTATCATGTTTCCTCCTTCCTATCAATCAAGGTTGATGTTTTTAAAGGCTCCCTGGCTCCCTTATTCGTATTTCTTAGTTTTAGAAAGTGTTTTTCTGGCATGTTGGTGGAGACATTCTGTTTGATGAATGTACTTTCAAAGGCACGATCATCATGCCTAGCATGCTTGTATCATCAGTGGGTTCATATCATCAGTGGAATTTAGAACATCAGTGGTGGGATTATAGCATCAATGGGATTTATATTTTCGGTGCCTTTAATGCATTGCTGGAGTGCAATTCTTGCTGTGCCTTTTATGTGTGCTTGCCTGCCTACCTGCCTGCCTGCCTGCCTACCTGCCTGCCTGCCTGCCTACCTGCCTGCCTGCCTACCTGCCTGCCTGCCTACCTGCCTGCCCGCTACCTACCTGCATTCCTGTCTACCTGCCTGTCTGACTGCCCGTCTGCTTGACTAACTGTTTACCTCAGTCCGTCGCTCTTCCCTGTATGTGTCCACAGAGATATATACAATAAATTATTTTTTTACCAAACTCATATTTTTTCCAAATATTTTAGGTTCGTACGTAAGACACGGTAACATCTTGAGGTCGCAACGAGATGAAAAGATGCTGCAGTAGCATCAGGCGCAGACAAAGAACCGTTCTCCCTGTTAACATCTTGAAGGAGGTGGCCAAGAAGCCGCGGCATCTTGAGCACTGTGGTGCACTCTAGCTCTGTGTCCCCCGGCCAGGAGAGCACTCTGTGTTATTGCCTTTACCGAGTATAACAAATTACTTTTATGATCTTGTCCGAATAGCAGTGAAGGACATTAAGAAGCTCTGACCTTTTTTCCCCGTGTGTGTGTGTGTGTACTTACCTAGTTGTGGTTGCAGGGGTCGAGTGTCGTGTGTGTGTGTGTGTGTGTGTGTGTGTGTGTGTGTGTGTGTACGTACACCGTGTGTATACTCTTCACCCCCCCTCTACCCAGCTGATACAAGCGTGAGGTGCCTGGTCCTGTGATGGTCATATTTCACAGAAATAATAACACTGATTGACCCACTGACACATTTCGTTTAACTTTGTAAACACGTTTTAATCCTGTATAATCTGACCAGTGAGAGTGTGTGTGTGTACCCACCTATTTGTACTCACCTATTTGTAGTTTCTGGTGTCGATTCATAGCTCCTGGCCCCGCCTCTTCACTGGTCGTTACTAGGTCCACTCTCTCCCTGCTCCATTAGCTTTATCGTACCTCTTCTTAAAGCTATGTATAGATCCTGCCTCCACTATATCACTCTCCATATTGTTCCACTTCCTGACAACTCTATGGCTGAAAAAATACTTCCTAACATCTCTGTGATTCATCTGAGTTTTCAAGTTCCACTTGTGGCGCCTTGTATGTGTGTGTGTGTGTGTGTGTGTGTGTGTGTGCGTGTGTGTGTGCGTGTGTGTGTGTGTGTGCGTGTGTGTGTGTGTGTGTGTGTGCGTGTGTGTGTGTGTGTGTGTGCGCTGATGTTTGGCGTTATTCAGATGATTGGGTTGATTTGTCTATCTTGAGTTGGGTTGTTCAGTTAGTTGTGATTTTTTTTAGGTATTTAGTATATACATTGATAATTTGCATAAGTCTATCTGTGCTTGTTTTTGTTTTTGTTATTATGAAGCAATAAATACAAATGCAGTGTAATGCGTTCCTTTACTGACAACGTTTCGCCCCTCACAGTGACCTTCATCAAGTCACAAACAGATGTGTGTGTAACTTTATAAAGGCCTCTGTGTGGGCGAAATGTAGTCAATAAAGGAACGGATAATACTTCTTTTGGGTTAAGTTTCCCATTATTACTTTTATTATCATTATTTTTAATAGAGAGGTGAGGATAATAGCGTATTTTTAAGGCAGCTGAAGGAGGGCAGTTGTTAGAAAGCATTTAATAGCTCTGGTCTTCAAGGATACAGCAGTTGGGGTTCACACCCTCGCCAGAAGTCTCTAATTGAAGCAACAACTGCAATTATCTCGGGTAATTGTGCACCGGAAAGTTGCGAAGAGTGGAAGGAACAGACAGGTTCCGTGGAGCAAGAATAGCCTGGTTGATCACGGCAATAACAGCCAAACTCTCATTAGCCACACCACAGCACGCAGGGATAGTTGAACAGCGAGTTGTTCAGTCTTTCGTTCAATTTAGTCTGTTCACAAAAGCACCCATGCCGTGGTTCGATCTCCGGCATGGGTTGATACGGTGGGAGTGTTTCCTTACCTGCTGCCCCTTTTCATCTAGCAGTAAATAGGTACGTGGGTGTTAGTCGACTGGTGTGGGTGGCATCCTGGGGGGTGGTAGTATACCTTAGATAGAACAGTGGAAAAAAATATGAGGAGATCAGTCCCTAGTATTCGACTGAAGAAGCCTGCTATGAAGGAGAAAGGTTTCGATAATATAAATACACAAGTATTCCACGTGTGTCTTGTCCTTTAAATCGTTTATAAACACACGTTCGCCTTAGGACAACTTTCAAAATTTGTGTGATTGGGTTGTGTCACCCTTACAGTCTCCATACACTGCTTTAGGAAAGGTACGACTTCATTTCCCGAAGCAGTAAACCCGTGTGGAGGCTCGATCCTCCGTCTTTGCACTGGCGATTCACTACTACAAAATAAGCTCAAATCTAAGTCTTTTTAAGACCTAAAGCCAAGACATAGTCTTTTTATTAGGATTTTTTTAAGACAAGCATCATGGAAGGTTCCTTGATCCTAGGAATTGGAGCTACCTTCCTCTGCTTTGCCTCAAACCTAATTTGCCATCCATTCCCTAATTCTCCACATGACCCTCACGGGCTTACCGCTTTCTGAGAAGATACTGAGAGGGAGCAAACACGTTCATAGCCAGAGGAGGGGACAGGAGCCGAGACTCGACCCGTGCAAACAAAAAATAGACATAACAGATAGATTAGACAAGGATTAGGCGGAAGTAAATAGCTTTGAGCATCGCTCGACACAACTGACTTCATTTATTGGAAAATCAATTAAAGTGTCATGAATACTGATAAGGAATGTATAAGAGATCATCCCAACTTTTGTGTTGTGGCTCTGAAAACTAGACATTGGTGAGTTTTGTGTGTGTCTATCTCTCTCTCTCTCTCTCTCTCTCTCTCTCTCTCTCTGTGGATAATCATGAGACGTTGCAATAAGAGTAATTCTCCTCTCTTCCACTCCTTTCAAACCCATAAATCACCTCCTCCTCCTTCTCCTTCTCATCGTCCTCCTCTTCCACCTCCTCATCTTCCTCCTCCTTCTTCTCCTCCTCCTCCGTTGTACCTCCCACGTATCATGACGTTACAACCTATGGTTGTAACGTCATGATACGTGGGAGGTCCCCCTCGCCGGCGTAAGGTTGTGTTTACATGGCTGACATTGCTCGTCACTCCCACTCTCTTACCAAACTTCCATCATTATTGCTAACGTAAATGAACTTCAGCATGTTAATTATTCTAAATGCAACCTTTTTTTTTTTGGAGGAGGTTAAGCATAGTTAAAGAGGTTGTTTAAACGACTCTAGAGAGGTTTACTTCTGGGGTGCAGAGAATTAGCGTGGGAGTCTACACCCCAAGAAGGACTCCAGATGAAGCCTCGGGTAACAGTGTTTATGTGAGACTGACACTTAGACTACCACAGATTTAATAGTGTTCATGAGAGACTACCAGATTTAATAGTGTTCATGAGAAACTAACACAGATTTAATAGTGTTCATGAGAAACTAACACAGATTTAATAGTGTTCATGAGAAACTAACACAGATTTGATAGTGTTCATGAGAAACTAACACACAGTTAACAGTATCAATGAGAGACTATCGTAGTGTTAAAAGAGTTCATAAAGTTAACAGTGTTAATTAGAGACTAACACATCATAATTAACCTTCTACCTGGAGCTACTCTGTTTACCAACAAGTTTAAGGTTAGTTTTAGTTTTCATCAAAGTTGTCAAGACGAGATCAAAATATATCACTCACTTCATGTAGTGATTTGAGGCTGACAGTTGACGCTCTGATTGACATAGTTGACGCTCTGATTGACATAGTTGACGCTCTGATTGACATAGTTGACGCTCTGATTGACAGAGTTGACGCTCTTATTATACTGCCGTAGTGGTTGACTTTCAATTTCATTTTTTCGTATAGAAGTTTAGATCATTTTGGTTAATTGAATTTCCTCTGTCTCTTTGTATCTTGTTTTAAATCCACATCTCCTCCTCTTTCTCCTCCTCCTTCTCCTTTACCCCCTTTCTCTCCTTTTCACCTCTTCCCCCTCTTTCTCCTCTTCCTTCTGATCTCTCTAGGAGTTGTGGATGAAGAGAGGGAGGGAGGAAGGAAGGAAGAAAAGAAGGGAGGGAGGAAGGAAGGAAAGAAGGAAGGAAGGGAGGGTGGGGAAGAAGTAGTGAGGGAAAGAGTTTTTCGTTACATCTCTCTCTCTCTCACTCCCCTTCCTCACTTCATATATTTCTCACTACCTCGTCTCTCTGATACATTATAACTCACTCGTACAACAAAAATAGAATGGAACGGCAGTTTGATCTGCGGCAGCATCAATATTCATGACAAACTGACTCCCGATCTGTCAGAGTGGATTAATTAATTTCTGACAGGAGCACATATGTACGAACAATAACATGTGGAATTACACACATGGGGTTCCCATGATCTTGCAGTTTTTTATGGGATTTTTTAATAATGTGTGTGTGTGTGTGTGATTGTTTATGTGTGTGTGTGTGTGTGTGTGTGTGTGTGTGTGTAATCTGTGCATTTTGTTTCGTAATTCTTCGTATATTATCCTTATTTATCCCTTGCAACTATTTATGTCACTGAGTTTCTTTGCAAATCATGTATGGCATCAATGTAATTTGCTATTTATAAGAGAGATTGTTTTGTTTTCTTCCCTAAGTCATATCTTGCAATTGACTTTGATGGTACGTTCATAACAAGTGAATGATGAGGGCAGGTGCTTTCATAGTGCAAGTCCAGCAAGTTCAATTTCACTAGTACTCTGACCAACTGTGATATACGTATATATATGCCAGGGTTCGACCCCACGACACACTGTCCCGTCCCACTGAATCTCCAGCGACTATTGAATCTCCAGCACACACCCACGCTAAGAGGAATGGTTTTATAAGGCTTTTATCCCAAAAACTCGTTATTTGACTTTCGTTCTCCGTGTCTTCGCTACAATATGCTGTCAATGCAGTGACTAATTCCTATCATCCGACCCGGGTGGGTTCCGACAGTCTTGATCAGAACGAGTACCACCTCCTGTGAACTCTCATTCCAGCCCTGATTGTCAATTAACACCGGAGTGATCAGGCAAGTGTTCGCGTCACCTCTTCTGCCTATGATGTAAGATTCTTGTTATCTGGGTAAAGCAGAGAATGAGAACGGGGAATAGGTAGATCTGGATTGTGTAACTTGCAGGTTACGTGGGTGAGTTAGGCAGTTAGATAATATAAGATTTTGTTCGGATTTTTTACCCTGGAGGGTTAGCCGCTCAGGATAACCCAAGAAAGTCAATGCGTCATCGAGGACTGTCTATTTTATTCCACTGGGGTCCTTTAATCTCGTCCCCCCAGGGTGCGCCTCACACCAGTCCACTAACACCCAGGTACCAACTTACTGCTAGGTGAAAGGGGACAGCAGGTGTAAGGAAACACGCCCATTGTTTCCACCCGGCCGGAGATTGAACCACTGACACTTAGTATGTGAGGCGAGAGCGTTGCCTACCAGGCCACGGAACAGCAGTTAGTTATATGGTCATTAAATCTCTCGGTTTAGCTCACCTGATAAGTCAGACAGTCGGTTAATATCTTAAAACTGGTCCCGCCTACGGCTGCTGAAAGATTCCTTTCTGTTGCTGGAGCCTTCAGACTGCTGGAAAATGCCTTCAGGCTGCTGGAACCTTCTTCAGGCAGCTGGAACTCTCCTCCCGGCCACGGGAACCCGCCTTCAGGCTGCTGGAAGATGCCTTCAAGCCTTTCAAAGATGCGTTCTAACTGCTAGAATCCAACCCTCTTCAGGCTGCTGGAAGACACCTGGAACTTTCCTCCATGCCACGGGAATCGTTCCTGAGGCTGCTGGAATCCTCCTTCCGGCCGCTGAAACCCTTTGCAGGCTGCTGGAAGACGCCTTCAAGGTGTTGAAACTCTCCTCCCGGTCATGGGAATCCGCTTTCAGGCTGTGAATCCCACTTTTTTGTCGCTGGAACCCGCCTTCAGGCTGCTGAAACTCTCTTCAGGCTTCTGGAACCCTCTTCAGGCTGCTGGAACCCGCCTTCAGGCTACTGAAACCCGCATTCAGGCTGCTAAAACTCTCTTCATGCTGCTGGAAGCCTTCTAGTTGCTGGAACTCTCCTCCCGGCCACGGGAAGCCGCTTTCAGCCTGCAGAAAGACTCTTCTAGCTGCTGGAACCCTCTTTAGGCTGCTGGAAGTCTTCTAGCTGCTGGAACTCTCCTCCCAGCTACGGAAACCAGCCACGGCGGCCTTGCGACTCTTCACAGTTTCAATCAACAACAAACATTAACCTCGGCGTGGCGCTGCTGGGTCGTAATTCACTCTCTATTGCATCCTCGAGACCTTGCAATAAGACGGTTGCCAGAGTTTACCGTCAACAAACAGGTGATTCCAAGCAATATAGGCCGGCTGAGCCTCGATGATTGTGCCGCAGCGCCTTACACCCTCCACCTGTAATGGAAGGTGGCGGGTTGGTTGAACTCAAGACAACGGCCACCTTCTTCACGCTCCTGCAGCCACAACTACACACCTGAAGTCCCAGCCACTTTCTATTAGCTACAGTCACTCTCCTGCAGCCACGACGACACTTCGGGAAAATCATTTACTACTGAAGGTAAAAGACAGACAATGGGGTTGGAAGATAAGCTGTGCATTTTGTATCTATTTACTAAAGGGGGTGAGCCTTATACCCCTAGGAGTCATAGAACGTTTTTGATGAATAGAAAGGAATTTAATTTGATCGATGAAGAAGGGAGGGTAGCTTCAATGCTTTTCGTTCGAGAACCCTTCACCATAGGTGATGTTTCGCACAATAATGAACGAAACTTAACCTGCCTTACCTGGCTCTGCACGTTCGTCGCCCCAGCCAAATAGTCACAGGGATAGAAATATTATCTAGCTTTGTGAAGAATGAAGTAAGGGGATGGCACCGAGAACACACCGTGGATAGTGAACGGGGCAGTGAATAGACAGTGGACGGTGCTGTCAACACACCATGGACGGTCCCGTAAAGAGTGAGACCAGAGGTCGTCCAGACCAGAGTCTTCCTGAATGCCTGAATGCGACAAGGTGGTGGGGAGGAACTCGGGTCATTTAGGGGAAAATGTCTCCTATACGACAGCGACGGCGGGGAAATTCTCAGTAATTTAGGGTGCAGGAAGTGTATTAGTGTAGGAAAGACGAGGGAAAATTGTCGCATTAGGAAGGTTTCTTCAAAGAATTCTTTTGATGACTGGAGCGAGTGATGTGACTGTTGGGAGACTGTCTCCTGGGTGAGATATGGAGGACCACTACTATTATGAGGAGATGACAGGGAGGAAATGACCAGTAGTGGTGCTGATCTAGTGTGTGTATGTGTGTGTGCGTGTGTGTGTGTACTCACCTATTTGTACTCACCTATTTGTGGCGACAAGGGTTGATTCATAGCTCCTGGCTCCGCCTCTTCGCTAGTCACTACTGTATGTGTGTGTGTGTGTGTGTTGGTCTGCTACTATTACTACAGAAACCTTGACACAAGACATATAACACCAGCCAGTCTCTCACATTGATGACCCAGGTCAAAAATCACTACCTCCTCTAGATCCGCTCCTGCTCTCTCTTTCCTCACAGTTCCTGTGGCCTTTGTCCTCACCCTCACCGGTGTAAAATGTGTCCTTGCTGGATCCTTCACTGCCCCTGCTAGATCCTTCAGTGTCCTTGTTGGGTCCTGTAGAAACCAAACCTCCTACGGTCCTCATTCAAGGTTGAGTTCTTCAAGGGACAGCGACGCTGGGACTCATACACTTACCTCTGAGGTCCACCAATAAACCCACCACTGAGACCCACTAATAAACCCACCACTGAGACCCACCAATAAACCCACCACTTAAACACACCAGTAAACCCACCACTTAGACCAACCAATAAACTTACCACTGAGATCCGCCAATAAACCCACCAATGACATCCACCAATAAACCCACCACTGAGATCCACCAATAAACCCACCAATGACATCCACCAATAAATCCACCACTGAAACCCACCAATAAACCCATCACTGAGACCCACCAATAAACCCAATTTTGAGACTGCCAGGTAACTGCATTATTTCCACAATATAATAGATAAGTCCCTCAGATCCCTCTATATCCTGTTATTCTGAAGGCTTCAGTTAAAAATAAAAGTAAGTAAAGAACCGGTGATAAAGTGATTATCGGCTGTGTTTATTAACATGAACAGTGACGTACAATGAACAAACATAAAAGAACGACGAAGCAGACGTAGAACAACGTAAATATTCCACACGTTATCGTCGTTTTAATCCTCTATTAAAACGACAAGTCGCCTGGTATAAGGGGGAAACTTGCTGGACAATTGATGCATGTCTTTTTTCTATAGGTAATATTTTAGAATACAGTCGTTTCGACGTTGAAGGTGCGGTGCAAAGGTCTTTCACGACCTTGAGGTCGTAGCTGGTAAAGTTGAAGTACTCGCTGCTGGTATGTTGCCAGTAGAAGCTCCTCCTCCACGTCTTGCATTGCTGATCTCATCCTGTTCAGGAGAGGAAACAATATAAGCTACCACAGCTTAAGTAAATGACACCCGCTAATTCACAGTCTGATCCCTCCACAGACTGGTCATCGCAAATGAAGGAACCGTCTGCTTGCTAGCTGTGCCTTAAACGCCTTGATAATAGACGATAGTTCTAACGTAGACAGAAACTAACTCTTGTCACAGTTCTGTCATGTAATCCCCTGTAATACTACACGTGGTAAGGCGATCGAAGCTTCTCCCTCGCCTACCATGACCTCAAAACGATCCGTTCTCAAGCCCGTTGTAACAAGGTGGCGTGATGCTACCCCACCTGGCGACAACTTTTATCCTTTCGAGACATAAGATGTTATTCTCACATACATGTATCTTCCTCAGGGCATAAATCTTTAGCTCAGAGATGCTAATAGACTTCTCACGACCTTCAAGACGATCCATCTTCATGAGAGGAATAAATCTCAGTAGCGTTATATATGAGAGATAAGGAGCATGCCGACAGAGTAAGTCGTGGATAAAGACAATTTATGTACATTTCGGGTCACTTATTAGAGAAAACTTATCTGTAAGAGAGACTTTCACATAATACAAAACTAACATACTTATGTTTAATTGAATATATAACACAGCAGGTGTTATATCCTCAATTACATGTATATAAGTGTATTTATCATAACATTGACAACCGACAGAGTAAGTGGATAGAGAAACTCTCAATACAAAGATGGGCTTTAAACCTAACTGTCCAATCTTCTGGCTGAGGATGTAAGCACTGAGAGGTGTATGTGTCTCAGCGTGAGTGTGCTGAGAGTTTCTTAGTTACTGTTTTAAAGATTGAAGCATATTTGTCTGGTGCAGAACACCTCACACTTCACTTCACACCTCACACCTCACACTTCACACCTCACACTTCACTTCACACCTCACACTTCACACCTCACACTTCACACCTCACACTTCACACTCACACTTCACTTCACACCTCACACTTCACTCCTCACACTTCACACCTCACACTTCACACTTCACACTTCACACCTCACACTTCACTTCACACTTCACACTTCACACTTCACACTTCACACTTCACACTTCACACTTCACACTTCACACTTCACACCTCACACTTCACACTTCACACTGCACACCTCACACTCCCTCACACCTCACACTTCCACCTCACACTTCACACCTCCCACTTCACACTGCACACTTCACACTTCACACCTCACACTTCACACTTCACACTTCACACTTCACACTGCACACCTCACACTTCACACCTCACACTTCACACTTCACACTTCAAACTTCACACCTCACACTTCACACTTCACACTTCACACTTCACACCTCACACTTCACACCTCACACTTCACACCTCCCACTTCACACTGCACACTTCACACCTCACACTTCACACCTCACACTTCACACCTCCCACTTCACACCTCCCACTTCACACCTCACACTTCACACAACCATACACCCTTCTTCACGCTTTCCTATATTTTATATGTCAATAACTGCGTTAATTAAAGAGTGCAGCGAGCCAGCAGTAACAAGAGCGTAAACCAACAACTTTTCTTTGTCGAAGCAACGAATGAGTTTTGGGAATGTTTGGAAGAGAAGAATAAGGGAAGGCAAAGTGAGGGAGGGAAGGAGGAAGGAAGATAAAAATAGGTAAGAGGAAGCAGAGAAGAGATATCAAGAGATACGTCTTCATTCTTCAATTCCTTCCTTCATATATATATAAATATATATATATATATATATATATATATATATATATATATATATATATATATATATATATATATATATATATATATATATATATTTTGAGACAGAGAGATTAAGGTCTAAGAGTGAATAAAGAATGAAGAAAGTTGAAGTGTGAAAGGAGAAGAATGAATGGAGAGAAGGGAGGTAAAGAGAAATAAGAGAGAGGCTGGGAATGACGGTGGAGAGGACGCACAAAGGAGTGATAAAGATGGTGAGATAAAGCGAGACAAAGAAGACCGAGGGAGAATGAGGGGAACAACACAAACAGGAGAGGGGAAGGTGAGGCAAGATGACGTCACATAAACACTGTCTACCCCTCACAACACTGGAGGAAGAAGAGGAGGAAGAAGAGGAGGAGGAAGTGGAGGAGGAAGAGGTGGAAAAGGAAGAGGAAAATGAAGAGGAGCAGGAAGAAGAGGACCAGGAGACGGAGGTAGAGGCAGAGGAGGAGAAGGAGGAAGAAAAAGAAGAGAAAGAGGTACAGAAGGAAGAGCAAGAATAAGAGGAGAACGAAGAGTAGTGAGATAGTGAAAGAGTATAAGGAAAATGATAAAAAACAGAAATAGAGCGAGAGAGAGAGAGTCATGGAACCCTAAACATAATCTTGTAAAACCCTGTGTAAAGAGAGCGAGAGACAGAGATAGAGACCGACAGACAGAGAGAAAAAGAGACAGAGACACACAATGAGACAAAGAGACAGAGAGAACGAGACAGACAGACAGAGAGAGAGAGACAGACAGACAGAGAGAAAAAGAGACAGAGACACACAATGAGACAAAGAGACAGAGAGAACGAGACAGACAGACAGACAGACAAACAGACACAGAGACAGACAGACAGAGAGATGTAATGAGAATCCTACTCGTGTATTTCATCAAAAACGCAGATATCAGCAAAGTACATGGAATGGAAGGGGAAAGGAGAGGAGAGAGAAGAGGGGAAACACAGGAGAAAGAGGACACCGAAATTAGTGAAGAAAGAATACAAAAGGGAAGTGATTACAAGGGTGAGGGCGAAACATCGAGGAGGTCACAGATATGTGGAAATTGAGAATGATTGAGGAGGAGGAGAAGGAGGAAGAAGAGAAGGAGAAGGAGGGGGAAGATGAGAAAAAGGAGGAGGAAGATGAGGAGGAGGAGGAAGAGGAAGATGAGAAAGAGGAGGAGGAAGAAGAGGAAGAGGAGGGAAACACAGAGTGGGGAAACAAACACACAGCGTGGGAAACAAACACACAGCGTGGGAAACACACACAGCGTGGGAAACAAACACACAGCGTGGGAAACAAACACAGCGTGGGAAACACACACATCGTGGGAAACAAACACACAGCGTGGGAAACAAACACACAGCGTGGGAAACAAACACACAGCGTGGGAAACAAACACACAGTGTGGGAAACAAACACACAACGTAGGAAACAAACACACAGCATAGGAAAAAAAACACAGCGTGAAAAACAAACAATTCAGTTTTCAATACAAACAAAAATAGACACACTGGGAAACGATCGGAAGCGTTTTATTTACATGCTAAAACATTGTAAAACATTTACTGTGTTTTACAATGTTTAATCCCCACGTTTACACTTCCGGACGTCAGCACTAACAGTAGAAACGGCTGCCAAGGCCACTGTTGTACCAATAACAGTAGAAACGGCTGCCAAGGCCACTGTTTTACCAATAACAGTAGAAACGGCTGCCAAGGCCACTGTTGTACCATTAACAGTAGAAACGGCTGTCAAGGCCACTGTTGTACCAATAACAGTAGAAACGGCTACCAAGGCCACTGTTGTACCAATAACAGTAGAAACAGCTGCCAAGGCCACTGTTGTACCATTAACAGTAGAAACGGCTGCCAAGGCCACTGTTGTACCAATAACAGTAGAAACGGCTACCAAGGCCACTGTTGTACCAATAACAGTAGAAACGGCTGCCAAAACCACTGTTGTACCATTAACAGTAGAAACGGCTGCCAAGGCCACTGTTGTACCAATAACAGTAGAAACGGCTGCCAAGGCCACTGTTGTACCAATAACAGTAGAAACGGCTGCCAAGGCCACTGTTGTACCATTAATAGTAGAAACGGCTGCCAAGGCCACTGTTGTACCAATAACAGTAGAAACGGCTGCCAAGGCCACTGTTGTACCATTAATAGTAGAAACGGCTGCCAAGGCCACTGTTGTACCAATAACAGTAGAAACGGCTGCCAAGGCCACTGTTGTACCAATAACAGTAGAAACGGCTGCCAAGGCCACTGTTGTACCAATAACAGTACCGCTACGTTATACTACAGCGATAACAATAACAGTTACAACAATAGCAGCAACAACAACAACAGCAGTTACAACGACAGCAACAACTACAACATCACCAACAGCAGCAACAACATCAACAACAGCAACAGTATCAGTACCAACAGCAACAACAGTAATAACAGCAACAACAGCAGCAACATCTTCAACAGCAACGACTACAACATCATCAACAGCAGCAACATCAACAACAGCAACAGTGTCAGTATCAACAGCAACAATAACAGCAACATCGACAACAATAACAGCAAGAACAACAGCAGCAATATTAACAACAACAGCAACAATAACAGTAACAACAGCAACAACAACTACAGCCCCTGATAAATTCACTGTTATTCCATACACCATCAACAGGACAAGCTTTTAAAGAGAGTCTCCCCCCCCTCAAACAGCAGCAACAGGATATCCTGAACAAGTTCCCCGTTATGTAATGGAAGAGCAACAGGAAAAAACAGCTGACGATATCACCGTTGTGTTAGGTAGCAACAACAGGTAGAGTAACAGGGTTCCCGTTGAATCATAGACAAGCAACAGAAAAACCAGACAGGCTTCCCGTTGTATCATGCAACAGCAACAGAGAAACCAGACAGGATTCCCGTTGTACCATCCACCAATAACAGGAAACCTTCCATTGAGGCCTTTCCCCGTTGCCGAAAACACCTGCAAACAGAAAAACCCTACCGTTTCTTTCCCCCTGTTCCTCCAGCAAACAATCACAGTCGACCTTGACACAAGTCAGACGACAGATGTGCCTCTCCTCCCACATATCTTCGTTGTTTGTGTTCCCTGCAGCAAGGGCGATTTATTAAGGTTAATGAGCAGGAAAACGACCCTCTCTGAAGCTGTGCATTAACATTACCTTGTCACTGCTTACTGCTATGTTAGTCAGTTTCGTAAAATTTAAAGCATATCGACTGCACGAAGGCCATTAAGGCTGCTGATCACCTGGGGTTATTAAACCCCTATTGGACGCATTAATGGATGGTCTTAGTGTAAATGCAGTGAGGTGTATATACTCTGAGATATACGCTTCTCAGTGTGTACGGACTGAGATATACACCTCTTAGTGTAGTTGGACGATATGTACACCTACCAATGAGTATACACTGGAGTATATACCTCTCAGTATATATGGAAGATATACACCTCCCAGTATGTATTCCTGCATCTTGTAGTTCATCACAGACGAGATGTATGGTGTATGTTTGAGTATATCTCTTTTCTTCAACTTCTCCTGAGTATCTTTGAATTAGTATTTATGCGCTGGTGGGGAAGCACTAATGGATATACGAAGAAAAATTGATATTTCTGAGAGGAAGATATAGTTGCTGGATATCTGGATGTACGACCCTTTAACTCACAAGAAACAAAAGATGTACGACCCTTTAACTCACAAGAAACAAAAGATGTACGACCCTTTAACTCACAAGAAACAAAAGATGTACGACCCTTTAACTCACAAGAAACAAAAGACTAACATTGTTAGATAACAGTTGGCAAACCAAACTATTGTTTATGTTTGTGTGATATCAACTGCAGTATTGTGGAAACGAAATCGAATCAAGTATATATATATTATATATATATATATATATATATATATATATATATATATATATATATATATATATATATATATATTATATAATTATGAATAACATGTATCATATTATTAATGATGTCAAAAATATAAAGTAAAATTATGTTAAATCAATCGTTTCTCCATTACGTTTTTCAGACAGTCTAAGTTAATATACTATCCGAGGTTCTCTTCCATAGTAATTTTCTAGCCATATATTTTCTAACTGACATTAATATTAATCACAGTAATGAACGTGTATATTAAGTCAGTCATAAATATAATTTTACCGTGTTGACGTAATTTGTTGCGCGTCATTCGTACGACGTTGCAGAAATATAGTGATGTCGTGTTCGTTAGGTTCTTTGTTCAAGAGTACGTCACGAAAGTAATGGTTTGAACTTATGTTTGAGTATTGGAAGTTTTTTGTGTCAGAACTTATGTGTCGAATTGTTGATTGGGAACTTTTGAAAACATCTGTCACGCCATCACTATGACCACACCAGCTGTCACATCACCACACATCACACACATATCACTACACATCACCACACATCACCATACATCACCACACACCTCCACATATTATTACACATCACCACACATCACCATACATCACTACACATTACTAAACATAACCACAGACCATTACAGATAACCACACATCACTACACATCACCACACATCACACACATCACTACACATCACCACACATCACACACATCACTACACATCACACACATCACACACATCACTACACATCATCACACATCACACACATCACTGCACATCACTACACATCACCACACATCACACACATCACTACACATCACCACACATCACACACATCACTGCACATCACTACACATCACCACACATCATACACATCACTACACATCACCACATATCACCACAACAGTTACTGTCAGTCTGACATCGTTGGTGTTGACTTTCAATTATGATCGTCAGACAAACTCACCTGATCTTAAGATTTCCAATAATAATATTATCTTGTTTGTTTTAGTGTATGTTAGTGGTGGTGGTGGTGGTAGTGGTGGTGGTGGTAGTAGTGGTAGTGTTGGTGGTAGTGGTGGTGGTAGTGGTGGTGGTAGTGGTGGTTGTGGTGGTGATAATGGTGGTGGTAGTGTTGGTGGTAGTGGTGGTGATAGTGGTGGTGGTGGTGGTGGTAGTGGTGGTGGTGGTGGTGGTAGTGGTGGTGGTAGTAGTAGTAGTAGCAGTGGTGGTACTATCAGTAGCAATAGTAGTAGCAGTAGTGGTGGTAGTAGTAGTAGTGGTGGTAGTAGCAGTAGTGGTGGTAGTAGTAGTAGTGGTGGTAGTAGCAGTAGTGGTGGTAAGTATGTAGTAATGTGGTAGTAGTAGTGGTGGTAGTAGTAGTAGTAGTGGTAGTAGTAGCAGTAGTGGTGGTAGTAGTAGTAGTGGTGGTAGTAGCAGTAGTGGTGGTAGTAGTAGTAGTGGTGGTAGTAGTAGTAGTGGTGGTAGTAGTAGTAGTGGTGGTAGTAGCAGTAGTGGTGGTAGTAGTAGTAGTGGTGGTAGTAGCAGTAGTGGTGGTAGTAGTAGTAGTGGTGGTAGTAGTAGTAGTGGGGGTAGTAGTAGTAGGGGTAGTAGAGTGTGGATATATATATATATATATATATATATATATATATATATATATATATATTCATTATCTTGAAGCTGGACTCCAGAATCAATCTTTTAGTCTGTACTCGCTGGAATATACGCAAGATTATTCTAAGGCTGGGTACCAGAATCCAGTATTTCAGCCCCTCTTTCCTGGTATATACGTACGATTCTCTTAAAACTACCCACCACAGCATCCCAAATTTCACTCTGACATCAAATCACACATTTCACGATGGCGTGCAAATTTCCGCATTCGTAGGCACCGTGAGCTTTTATGTCCAACCTCCAGGCTTTTTTTTATTAATAGAGAGGGAAGAGGAGGCTAAGTGAGAGTGGTGTATGATTGAGCGAGTGTGAGAGACAGGCTATGAAACACACACGCTGGATGAAAGCCTGTGTCCCCAGGACACATGACACATTAGGTCTCTCTCATGCTACATTGACGGTGGTCACGAGGGAGATAAACACAAGGAAAGGACGGTGGAATAAACACAAGGAAAGGACGGTGGAATAAACACAAGGAAAGGACGGTGGAATAAACACAAGGAAAGGACGGTGGAATAAACACAAGGAAAGGACGGTGGAATAAACACAAGGAAAGGACGGTGGAATAAACACAAGGAAAGGACGGTGGAATAAACACAAGGAAAGGACGGTGGAATAAACACAAGGAAAGGACGGTGGAATAAACACAAGGAAAGGACGGTCGAATAAACACAAGGAAAGGACGGTGGAATAAACACAAGGAAAGGACGGTGGAATAAACACAAGGAAAGGACGGTGGAATAAACACAAGGAAAGGACGGTGGAATAAACAGGAAAGGAAAAAACTGAAAAAGAAAACTAAGGAGGAAGAAGAAGAGATGAATGACGAAAGGGAAATGATGGAAGATAAGAGGTTTAAAAAGGAAAATAAGAATAACAACAACAATAACAAGAACATCAAGAAGAAGAACAAGAAGAACAATAACAAAAAGAAGAAGAAGAACAACAGTGCTGATAAATAAGGCAAAAAAGAAGAAAAACAAAAGATAAGAAATCTAGACAAAAAAGAAAAATAAGCAAGCGATAATAAGAAAACAAGTAATAAGAAAAATCAAATAAAATAATAAAAATAAAATAAAAAGATATAATGAAGAAACATGAAAAAAACAAGAAAATCTGAATATAAAAACAATTAAAAACAAAAAAACAAAAAACTAAAAAAGTCTGGGAACAACAGAGCAGAGAAACTCTGGGACCAACAGAAAAAGTCTTAGAGCAATAGGAAAAGTCTTAGAGCAACAGGAAAAGTCTTAGAGCAACAGGAAAAGCCTTGGAGGAACAGGAAAAGCCTGGGAGCAGCAGGAAAAGCCTGGAACCAAAACGAAAAGCCTGGGACTAAGAGGAAAAGCCTGGGACTAAGAGGAAAAGCCTGGGACTAAGAGGAAAAGCCTGGGACTAAGAGGAAAAGCCTGGGACTAAGAGGAAAAGCCTGGGACTAAGAGGAAAAGCCTGGGAGTAAGAAGAAAAGCCTGAAGCAAGAGAAGAAGCCTAGGGAACGAGCAGCACGACACAGGATACGAGAGAGGGATCAGTGGGTCGAACAATTGGCCGGAACTTAGATTGTCAGGTGACGTTTGTTGTGGTCGAGCCATCTGTAGGTGGTGGTGGTGGGGATGCATCCAGCTGGCTTCCTTTTCCCTCCCCCACCACCTACCACACTGTAAAAGAGACGGCAGCTGGCCTAACTTAAATTACCAGGTGAAGTTGGTGTGGTTGGCCATTTGTGGCAGTTATGGTGGTACTCGCACGAGCACACACACACACACACACACAGGAGGGATAGGGGACACATGATAACGACATATAAAATACTGAGAGGAATTGACAAGGTGGATAGGGACAGTGTTTCAGAAATGACACACCAACAACTGGAAGTTGAAAACTCAGATGAGTCACAGGGATGTTAGGAAGCATTTCTTCAGTCTTAGAGTTGTCAGGAAGTGGATGTAGTGGAGGCAGGATCCATAAATAGGTGAGTACTAACACACACGATCAAGAGGTATGTGAGGAGCTCAACTTGAGGTTTAAGGAAGTATTCACAGTGGAGGAAGGAAGGCAGCTGGGTAGACAGGACGGGGTGCATCACCAACAAGGGATGTATCAAGTGCTAGAGGGCATACACACAACTGAGGAGGAGGTGAAGCAGTTACTCAGTGACCTCGATACCTCAAAGGCGATGGGTCCGGACAATATCTCCCCGTGGGTTCTTCGGGAAGGAGCTGAGGTACTGAGTGTGCCACTTACCATAATATTCAACACATCCCTTGAAACTGGGCAGCTACCTGAGGTATGGAAGAAGGCCAACGTAGTCCCCATCTTTAAAAAAGGAGACAGAAAAGAGGCACTAAACTATAGACCGGTGTCACTTACGTGTATAGTGTACAAAGTCCTGGAGAGAATCATCAGGAAAAGAATGGTGGAGCACCTCGAGCTGAACAGGATAATAAACACCAGACAGCACGGATTCCGGGAAGGCAAATCCTGTGTAACAAACCTCCTAGAGTTCTATGACAAAGTAACAGAGGTAAGGCAAGAGAGAGAAGGGTGGGTTGATTGCATTTTCCTGGACTGCAGGAAGGCCTTCGACACAGTTCCTCACATGAGATTAGTAAAGAAGTTGGAAGAACAAGCATGTATAACAGGAAGGGCACTGGAATGGATCAGGGAATACCTCACAGGGAGGCAACAACGGGTCATGGTGCGTGATGAGTTATCACAGTAGGCGCCTGTGACGAGCGGTGTACCGCAGGGGTCAGTCCTAGGACCAGTGTTATTCTTGGTATATGTAAATGACATGACGGACGGGATAGACTCAGAAGTGTCTCTGTTCGCAGATGATGTGAAATTAATGAGGAGAATCACATCGGAAGAGGACCAAGCAGGACTTCAAACAGACCTGGACACGCTTGACATCTGGTCTAGCAACTGGCTTCTCGAATTCAATCCCACCAAAGAAGACCGCTGACAGAGTACAGGCTAGGCGGACAAAGGCTACAAACCTCGGCAAAGGAGAAAGACCTTGGGGCGAGTATAACGCCAAGCACGTCTCCGGAGGCACACATCAACCAGATAACTGCGGCAGCATATGGGCGACTGGCAAACCTAAGATTAGCGTTCCGTTACCTGAACAAGGATTCGTTCAAGACACTGTACACCGTGTACGTCAGGCCCATACTAGAATATGCAGCACCAGTCTGGAACCCACATCTGGTCAAGCACGTAAAGAAACTAGAGAAAGTGCAAAGGTTTGCGACAAGGTTAGTTCCACAACTAAGGGGTCTGTCCTGGAGCAGGGAGAGCAGAGACCCAGTAGCGGACAGCGAAGAGGCGGGGGCCAGGAGCTGAATCTCGATCCCTGCAACCACAATTAGGTGAGTACAATTAGGTGAGTACATGACAGCAGCAACAAAGTCATATCAGAAGATAGGCGACAGTAAATGACCAAGTAATTGGACTGAAGAAGGAGGGAGAGTTCACGAGAAATGACCTGTCTATGAGAAGTGAAAAAGGTCATTTGATCTTGAACCTCACAGGAGACTGAAACAAAAATGTTGATGAGCAGGAAGGAATAACGGAAAATTGTACAGTAGATCAGAGAACACCTCATGGCAAGGCGACAAAGGGTGAGTGTCGATAAGGTCTGTCAAAATGAGAATATGTAGCAAGTGGAGTACCTCAAGAATCAGTATATGGACCACTTCTCTTTCTGATGTAAGTGAACTGTATACACATAGAGTATATATATATATATATATATATATATATATATATATATATATATATATATATATATATATATATATATATATATATATATATATATATATACAAAATACTCAGAAGACTTGATAATATGGACTTAAATAGACTGTTCGAGAGGCGGGGAAGAGGTAAACAAGGGTACATTTGAAAGATAAAGACACAGTTAAGTCACAGGTAAGTCAGGAAGTATTTCTTCAGTTTAAAGGTGGTCAGGAAATAGAACGACCTGGACAAAGAATTAGTTCTCTGACAGGACCCACAAGGCTACGACTAAGTTAATCCGGTAGGCAGCAATTCAGAAGCAGGGCCAGGAGCTGAGACTTGACCCCTTCCAACATAAACCGGTAAGTAGGCGACTATATATACACACAAACAGAGAGAGTGAGAGAGAGAGAGAGAGAGAGAGAGAGAGAGAGAGAGAGAGAGAGAGAGAGAGAGAGAGACTGACTAAATTAAGGCACCCAAGTGTATATACCAAGGCAGTTCACACAACACAAACGTATATTCACCAAATAATAACAACAGACACACGAGTAAGCGACCCCAGTATTGTCATGACACGGTGGAATATTTCACTGTAATAATTGACTCTATGACCTAACTTACGACGTCTCCTGTTACAAACACAATATTCCTAAATAAAGAGGTGAACTTTAAAACTGTGTAGAATATCCCGTCACGAACGAGTAATATGCGCTGCTCAATGGAGGAGATAAAGCACATGAAAGGAGTTATTATGCTTGTCGTATTTGATAGCTGGCTCAAAGCAATTAAAACACGTCTTGCATGAGCCTCTTGTTTCACACACATGTTGGCACAGTCGCTTTTGCATGAGCCAGTGAATGTTAATGGGGAGTGTTATGACTAAAGTCGCTGCCTCTTGACGAATATTTATGTAAGAGTAACTCTTATTTACATTTAAAAATAACGCAAATAATTATACGTGTAAGAAATTGACAAATAGTGATCTCTGGAATAAGACCCCAGACGAACTTCTGAAGATGACCTCCTCCCACAAGGTTCAATAGCCAGTGTGAGTCGAGGAACCAAGTGGAACTCATCTTAGTGGAAGCCCCATAGAAGGTGTCCGAGGCTTGAGGCATGATGGTGTGCTGAACATTTCTTCAAACTGTTAGCTTAGTTATACATCCTCATTTAGGTTTAATATAATTATGTTACCAATAATTAAGCTGAAACTTAATATTAAATCGAGCTTTGTGAAGTTACTCAGAGCTTGGTGAAGCTGTCCTGATAAGCTTTGTGATTTTTACACAAGATTATAAAAATTATCACTGACCTCAGCTCCAACAGTGTAGAGGAAGGGATCCTAGTCACACATGGGAGGGGCTCTAATCAGGATGACAGCCACAAAAAAACTACTAACACCTTTAGAGATTATCCAACACCTGGCGATGGAAAGAGAGAAAATCAGATTTGATCAGAGAAAGGAAAGCGCAGCTTCAATTTATGGGATTAAGATCCTTTCACCAGCATGATTCCCATTGAAGGGATACGTCTCACTCTGCACGAGAATCGAACTCTGGTCTGTTCGATTGTGAGTAGAAAGAGAAGAGTCCAACAGCCCAGTAAGGAAGGACTCTATAGGACAAGCCCCCCACTCCTCCCCTGAGAGAGGGGTCACAGGGGAGTGACACTGTGACCCCATCCCCCCTAGAGGGGGGATGGGGGTCTTTGGCAAGGACTCAGGAACTGATGTTCGGGAGATTTTATGAGTCTTCGGTTCAGTAAATATCGGTGTGAATGGCGGCGTGTTTGATGGTGAGGAGGAGAGGAAACGTGTGTTTTTGTGGCCTCTGTGAGGGATCAGGTGGAGGGATGTGTGGCCTGGCTGGAGGACAAGTGCTCCCGAGTACATATTCAAGTGGGACTATGAATAATTAAGAGTACACATTAATGTGGGAGTAAAAGTTATCTAGAGTACATATTGATGTGAAAGTAAAGAAACTCTCACAAGAGTACTCCCACACTGATGACGTAGTACGACTTGTCAACAATACACACCCAGGAGTACCATGGTAGTTATCTTGTGAGGGACTTAAGGTACAAATCCCCTCCCATTCTTTCTGCCTCTGGTTCTCTTTCTATCTCCCTCTCTTTCCATCTTCTATTTTCCCATTTCTCTGCTCACTTCCCTGCCACCACCAGCGAACAAGCCCATGTAAAATTCAATGGATTTCACAACCCACCTAACTGTCTCTGTTTCTCTCTTTCTCTATCTCACCGTCCCAATTTTTCTTTTCCCTCTTCCTCGACCTTCCTAAATCTCCATGCCCTTTCTCACTGTTTATCTCATCCCTCTTCTACCCTCTCTATTTCTCACTGTGCTATTCAATCGCCATTTCTCTCTCCCGTTTCTGTAAATTATTTCGACTTCACCGGATAAAACCCTACGGATAATGCAACCCGGGTTTCACTTACTTTGTTTCACCACAGAATTTTAATCACGGATTAAGTCTCTACGGATAATACATAGATGGACCCAATTTCAATCTTAATAAAACTACGGGTTATACAACCCAGGTTTCTCTTATTTATTAATAAAATTCTGCGGATAATTGAACCAAACGGACAATATAACAGATTTTATTTGTGTATTGATAAAACTCTACGATACTACAACCCAGATTTTACTTACTTTAATGACTCACGAAATGGTAATGACACGATTGTAAACAAACTATGTTACTGGGCCAGCTGGCTCAGTAGCATCGCCGCGAGTTCAATCCCCGCCCGTGATATGTATTTTTTTTTACTTTCGTCACAGCAGAATATTAATGCTACGTCGCCGCTGTCTGTAAATAGTACATAGATCATTTTTAAATAAATTACAAGATAAACTCATGACTAAATCATTTTGTTCAATAAATGTAATTATCAAGGCCTAGTCAAAGACCTGGCCGCAGGGGCGTTGACCCCCGAAACCCTCTCCAGGTATACTCCAGGTATCACTGCTCAAACTTGCTTGTGGGTTAGCTGTCAAGCTAACCCACAGAGGAAACATTAGAGGACGTTTCGATCCATCATAGACCATTATTAAGTGACTATCGTCTTAGAGAGGGAAGACAATACTGAGACGCTACCTACAGTCTCCTCTCCAGAATACAATATTTACTTTCATCAATATAACACTATTTTTGTCTGATAGCAAACTTCTGACAGTTAAATATTAACATTTTAGCCTGTAATATATCTTATGTTACTGTGATATATTTTATGAAGAACAAAGAGAAAAAAACGTAGATATAAGATTAAACCAACACACACACATTTAGCTTCAGATAAAACATGTATACCATTAAAAAAAGAATTACATATAACATTAGATAAAGCATTAGATAAATTTACAGTGGAATAAATATATTAACTATCATTTTGAGTTTTCACTAAACTTGCTTTTAGGTTAAATGATATATTTTTATAAAACGTTTGTGACGTTTTAATGTTTTTTGTTTTTTTATTGACCAAAATATTCATGGCCTTCTGTTTTTTTCACTATTATGTTCAGAGGACACTCGTTAATGTGACGGAGGATCGAGCCTTAACCCGTACCTGTACCAAATGACCCTCATGGGTTTAGCGCGTCTCATAAAGTATCAACTCGCCCTCCTAAATCCAAAAATATTTGTCTTCCACTACACGCTGAGACGGAAAGTTAATTTCAGAGTTTCATAACGTTGTTGAAGTTAATATCACGGTCCTCAGAGCGAAAAAAAGTATTGATACAGCAATTTAGTTAATCCTCGAGATAGTCTTCAGAGATTTGCGCCCCATCTCTCTCTCTCTCTCTCTCTCTCTCTCTCTCTCTCTCTCTCTCTCTCTCTCTCTCTCTCTCAGACACACACACACACATGTAATTGTTCATCACGCACACCAACGGGGAGGCAATTTCACGGTTGGTTCCACAGGGATTTGACACCATACTTGACACACTAGACATGACACATCATACTTGACACACTAGACATGACTCATCATACTTGGCACACTAGACATGACACATCATACTTGACACACTAGACATGACTCATCATACTTGACACACTAGACATGACACATCATACTTGACACACTAGACATGACACATCATACTTGACACACTAGACATGACTCATCATACTTGACACACTAGACATGACACATCATACTTGACACACTAGACATGACACATCATACTTGACACACTAGACATGACTCATCATACATGACACACTAGACATGACACATCATACTTGACACACTAGACATGACACATCATACTTGACACACTAGACATGACTCATCATACTTGACACACTAAACATGACACATCATACTTGACACACTAGACATGACTCATCATACTTGACACACTAGACATGACACATCATACTTGACACACTAGACATGACTCATCATACTTGACACACTACACACGACACATCATACTTGACACAATAAACATGACATACCATTATTGACACACTAGACATGACATACCAGATTTAAAACACCGGACTTAACAAATCGGATCTGACACACCACGCTTGACATAGTCAATCTGACACACCATAGCTGACAAACCGCTTCTGACACACCACATTTTACACACTGAATATGACACACCACACTTGACACATAAGATATGAAACACCAAATTTATCACACTGGAATTGACACACCAGATCTGACACACCAGATCTGACACACCAGATCTGACACACCAGATTTGACACACCAGATCTGACACACCAGATTTGACACACTAGATCTGGCACACCAGATTTGACACGCCAGATCTGACACACCAGATTTTACACGTGAAATTTGTGTATTTACGTGCGTGTCAGAACGCCGTCAATCCATCCACGGTTGACTGGTGGGAACGACCTGTGTTCTCATCCTGGATATCAAGAAACGTTCACTAAAACTGAACGCCCTGTCCTGGCTGTCTGAAAACGTTCATTAAAAATGAACGCCCTGTTCTCACTGTAACAAAACCAATTGTGAAACAACGCCTTTAACGCCTAGCTCTTAGCACTCTCAGTGTCAGTCCCAGCACTCTCAGTGTCAGTCCCAGCACTCTCAGTGTCAGTCCCAGCACTCTCAGTGTCAGTCCCAGCACTCTCAGTGTCAGTCCCAGCACTCTCAGTGTCAGTCCCAGCACTCTCAGTGTCAGTCCCAGCACTCTCAGTGTCAGTCCCAGCACTCTCAGTGTCAGTCCCAGCACTCTCAGTGTCAGTCCCAGCACTCTCAGTGTCAGTCCCAGCACTCTCAGTGTAAGTCCAAGCACTCTCAGTATAAGTCCCACCACTCTCAGTGTAAGTCCCAGCACTCTCAGTGTCAGTCCCAGCACTCTCAGTGTCAGTCCCAGCACTCTCAGTGTCAGTCCCAGCACTCTCAGTGTCAGTCCCAGCACTCTCAGTGGCAGTCCCAGCACTCTCAGTGTCAGTCCCAGCACTCTCAGTGTCAGTCCCAGCACTCTCAGTGTAAGTCCCAGCACTCTCAGTGTCAGTCTCAGCACTCTCAGTGTAAGTCCCAGCACTCTCAGTGTCAGTCTCAGCACTCTCAGTGTCAGTCCCAGCACTCTCAGTGTCAGTCCCAGCACTCTCAGTATCAGTCCCAGCACTCTCAGTGTCAGTCCCAGCACTCTCAGTGTCAGTCCCAGCACTCTCAGTGTAAGTCCCAGCACTCTCAATGTCAGTCCCAGCACTCTCAGTGTAAGTCCCAGCACTCTCAGTGTCAGTCCCAGCACTCTCAGTGTCAGTCCCAGCACTCTCAGTGTCAGTCCCAGCACTCTCAGTGTCAGTCCCAGCACTCTCAGTGTCAGTCCCAGCACTCTCAGTGTAAGTCCCAGCACTCTCAGTGTCAGTCCCAGCACTCTCAGTGTAAGTCCCAGCACTCTCAGTGTCAGTCCCAGCACTCTCAGTATCAGTCCCAGCACTCTCAGTGTCAGTCCCAGCACTCTCAGTGTCAGTCCCAGCACTCTCAGTGTAAGTCCCACCACTCTCAGTGTAAGTCCCAACACTCTCAGTGTAAGTCCAAGCACTCTCAGTATAAGTCCCACCACTCTCAGTATAAGTCCCACCACTCTCACTGTAAGTCCCAACACTCTCAGTATAAGTCCCAGCACTCTCAGTGCAAGTCCCAGCACTCTCAGTATAAGTCCTACCACTCTCAGTATAAGTACCACCACCCTCAGTATAAGTACCACCACCCTCAGTATAAGTACCACCACTCTCAGTATTAATCAACTGAACGACATTCTAAACCAAGAGTTTTCTCTTTTTAATTCAACCTAAAAATTCAGTTTAACACGAAAATACACCTGGCATTCGTGTCTCTGATTAATTCCAACATTTAAACTTAAAATTCATAAGCAAAAATCATTGTTTATATTGAAAAGCAGCGGGTAGTTGATGTCTCATTTAACATGCATGAAATGTACCTATTTGATGAGATGATTTCTCCAGTGCATATACGTACACTGCGCAGATAACATGGTGAAACTCTCTGAGAGTCATGAACAGGATGTTGTGATGTTGGAATTGATGGGTAGATAGATGAGGAAGCATCAGTGAGCAAATGTCTATGTGCTTTGATGTTAGCACGTTTGTGCCAAGAGAGTAATTGAATGAACGATGGTGAATGTGTTTCTTCTTTCTCGGGTCTCTCGAGAAAGGTGTGTTTAACACACACACACCCACACACACACACACTCACAAACACACACGTGTTTATTGCAACACGAGAGGACTAGAGCTATCATATTTGCATAATATATATTTATATAATATATATATATATATATATATATATATATATATATATATATATATATATATATATATATATATATATATATATATATATTTGAGAGAAAGAGAGATAAATAGAGAGAGAGCAACACAGTCAACTTTCTACTGTTGTAACTATAACATTACAACAGTAGTTGGGTTAAGCCTTGACAAAAATGTCACCCAAACTTTCCATCCGTGGAATTGCCTGGCAGCCAATATCGGCACATTCAATTTCATGGTGGCTCTCAGAGTGTCACTCTATAACAACGTCCCTTTTTGCTGTTGAACGGTTCTTCATCCAAGGGAATGGAGCTAAGCCTTTCCTCTGATCAGATCTGGTTGCCCTTTGCGCCGAAAGAGCCGTAGGAGCGATATATATGGGAATAATTTACACTATGTTAAAGATCTTGTAGAAGATGGGTCAGAGAGTTGCCACAGCCGGGTTTTCAAAGCCTAGGTTCCAAATGCCGGGGTTTCCCATGCCGGGGTTTCCCATGTCGGGGTTTCCCATGCCGGGGTTTCCTCTTCGGGCTCCACAAACTTGAATCCCGGGCAGCAGCTGTCGTACTGGCCAAAGAAAACCTCGAAATTCGGGAACAGGTGTGGTAGGGGAGAGGAAATATATATTAATGTAAATGCAATCTCTTTCTTCCTCTCTCTCTCTCTCTCTCTCTCTCTCTCTCTCTCTCTCTCTCTCTCTCTCTCTCTCTCTCTCTTCTTATCTATATATATATATATATATATATATATATATATATATATATATATATATATATATATATATATATATATATATATATATATATGAGACCTCTCATCAGTATTTATTTTAGTTATCTCTCAGCGAAGGTAAAAATTAAAAGTTTAACATCAGTCTAGGAAATCTGTTGAGTGAACACACCTGTGGGAGGGAAAAAAAAGGCTTTTTGTATGTGGACACAATTTTGTCAGCAGTTGAAAACCAAAAAAAAAAAAATAATGAAAACATGCATGCAGAAAACTGGGAGTTGAAAAAAAAAACGTACATGTATTTTTCATTTTGCTGAAAGAAATATTACGACAGATAAGATATTCATTGGCGTGGAGATATATCTCAACACCAGAACATTTAATTGTGTAGGATTTTAGAATTTATTCAGGCAGTTGAACTTACCCTCACCTTCAGTGTATTGATAATAAAGATAATAGTAATACTACTAATACTAATAATAATGATAATAATAATAATAACAATTATTATAATTATTATTATTATTATTATTATTATTATTATTATTATTATTATTATTATTATTATTATTATTATTATTATTATTTTTATTATTAATAGTAATAATAATAATAAAGTTTTAGTTGTATTTTTAATATAGTCATGGGGAAGGATAGTTAAAAGATATAAAAAGATATATTGCAATATCTAAAAAAAATATTGAGATATTTTTGAAATGCAAGATGCTATAAAATTCAATAATGAGCAAAATATAATATAATGCAACGATGAAAGTAAAATACACATTAATGGAATAATTCACAGCAAAACCAAACTCAGAAGAGGAAACTGGACACTAGGGGAGGGGGGTTGGTGGTGGTGGTGGTGATGGTTGTTGTTGTTGGTGGTGGTGGTGGTGGTGGTATTGGTTGTGATGCTGCAGGTAGGGTGGTGGTGTTTTTTTCGTCAGGAAAGAAAACGAGTGTTTTCCCTAACAGTACCAGCTGGTCTCCTGGTCTGGCGTCATCTCTCCCACAATAAGCAATTTACATTTACTAAGAACATTCACTTCGACCGCAGCTACAAGTGTAAATTGGCGTAAAACAGATGTAAATCATCAACTTAAATAAAGCAGAAACAGCTTTGAAATTACAACTTCCTGCTGTAAATCTCGAACTAACATTTAGCAGGTACAAACTAGTGAGCAGCTCTCTGGGCCATGAATGGGGCCATAAAGCCAGCAGTAGGGCCATAATTCAGGGAATCTCCCCAGAGCCACTCCCAGTGATGGGGCCAGACGCTCGGGAGGAAGGTGGGAGGGAGAATATGGCCCGCTGCCATCTATACTCTGAGGGAGGTGTGAGGGAGGTGTGAGGGAGGTGTGAGGGAGGTGTGAGGGAGGTGTGAGGGAGGTGTGAGGGAGGTTTGAGACAGATGATCAGGTGTAGCTTGAGGGGGAAATGTGAGGGAGATGTGAGGGAGATGTGAGGGAGGTGTGAGGGAGGTGTGGTGCGATATAATTACATTCAAAACTAAAGAATGCGCCTCGGTCTGTTGGCTTTTTTCTTTCAATTGTTTTCTTGTACACAGATGAGCCTCGCTAGTAAACAAACCCTTAGACATTACACTGACAATCAACAAACACACAGATGCCACAACAAAGCCAAGCAGACGTAAAATAACTAAGCAGAGGAAAAACTTTGCTCACACTGAGCTTATCGTAACTGGTGGAAAAGTTTAAGTCAGCTTACAACCAATAAAAAGGCTGGTATTTAATAGCTGGTAAGTAATAGTCAAAATGTCTACACAAGAGAGAAACATATCTGAATATTATTAAAGCCAGACGTTGCTACTAATTACACAATGTTAGCGCGACGGCATATTAAAATGGTATACTGTACCAACACACTGTAGAGTAAGACTTATGTGCAACATGTGCAACACCTAGGTGTCTTTATTGACGCAACACTTGTCAATAAAAATAGTGTTGCACATGTGTCTCATTAAGACAGTGATCTTCCCAAACTGAAGAACTAGAAACACTCTTCCAACTCAACCTGACGCGGAAGTGGGTCACTAGTGAGCATAGACCAATAGTGGGCGTTGACCTGAAGTGGACATTGAGCAGTGGTGGGAGTGAGTCAGTGGTGGGCGTGATAACGTCTCACCTCTGCCTCTGACACTGGGGATATTTATGGCCCCCACTGGACCCTTCTCAGGCCATTAATTGTACTACACCGACTCTGAATTAATTCTCCATTTTCCTGCTCTCCATCCCTTTGCAACAGACACCATTGTTCCTTACTCGGTAAATCACAAGTCATTTGAGCGTTGGTCTCGCTGTCGGGAAATATTTTTCTTGCCTTCCCGGCAAATTCTAAGTAGCAAATTTTTGTATACGAATTGTGTAATTAAAAACGAATATCTCTGCACAATACACAAATAACCAGGACATAAGAAAGAGGAGCTGAAGACGGCGTTTCGGTCCGACTTGGACCATTTACAAAGTTACTTTGTAAATGGTCCAAGTCGGACCGAAACGTCGTCGAAAGCTCCTCTCTTCTGTGCGAATTATTTGTGTATTCTTCCAGTCATGGTATTGTGTTTTTTTTTTAATATCTCTATTTTGAGGGTCATTCTCGCTACCGAAAAAAAAATTCTTGTCTTCTCGGCATTATAATTTTTTTTTATTTTGGTACTAGTAAGGTAAATGTAATGTAAATGTAAATGTAAATGGAATTCACTGTAGCATTACGAAGTTGTGTGGCGTTAATTACCATGACAATGATGCAGGAACTGACAGCTTCTCCATTGTCATGTTTTGATCTCAAGACAGTGTCACCAACAAGTATGTATACACTCATCATACACTCATGACAGTGTCAGCAACAAGTATGTATACACTCATCATACACTCATGACAGTGTCAGCAACAAGTATGTATACACTCATCATACACTCATGACAGTGTCAGCAACAAGTATGTATACACTCATCATACACTCATGACAGTGTCAGCAACAAGTATGTATACACTCATCATACACTCATGACAGTGTCAGCAACAAGTATGTATACACTCATCATACACTCATGACAGTGTCAGCAACAGACATGTACACACTCATCATACACTCATGACAGTGTCAGCAACAGACAAGTATACACTCATCATGCACTCATGACAGTGTCAGCAACAGACATGTATACACTCATCATCCACTCATGATCGTCAGACATCTTCAGGGATCTAACCTAAGGTTACTTTAGTCTAGGATAGATTAGGTTAGATATGGCTAGGTAACACTTGGTTAGGTTTAGTAAGATTAAGTTAGGTTAGGTTACGTTACGTGCTCGTTTATACAAAGTTACTTTAGGTTCCATTAGAGTCCTCTTGATTAGGGCATGTTAGAGAATATTTAATTAGATTATATTAGGTAAATATACGTCAGCAAAGGTGATTTTAACCCAACGTAATTCAACCTACGTTTGCGTACAGTCCCTCTCCAATAACAAACAAATTACGTCTGACAGTGGAAGACACAGTCTCTGATTGAAACGTTGCTAAACCAACGATCTCTACTTAAAGCAAAAATTATTCGCTTTACACCTGTCAAAATCTCACATACACATATGCAAGCCGCAAGCATTGATACTCAAATTGAAATTGCTTTATTGAAACGTCAGAGGAGAATTTATGGCCATTAAATTAGAGTGCACCATGTCCAGTTTCAATAGATAATCGGGAGAATTGGGGCGAATTTCTCATTATGGTATTGCACTTAATGGAAAATTAATTTCACTGAACTGAAGAGACTGCGAGAGTCAGGGGTACGAAAAATAGTGACGAGTATCCATGGATCTGTATAGCAACTCTGTAAGTGGCGACGAGTATGTGAAGAGTTGTATATTAATACTTAAAGTGGTAATGAGCATCTGAAGAGCTGTTTTATATATATATATATATATATATATATATATATATATATATATATATATATATATATATATATATATATATATATATATATATTTACACGCATATATACAACCTGGTCTATGATGGTCTATTCCAATTAGCCGAATAACAGGAATAAGTTGTTGCTTTCGTCTTACGGCTTTTACACGCTGCTATTGTTTATATTAAGCTAAAAGCTTTCAGAAGGTAAGTCAAGCGTCACCGCCTCGCACCTTCACTTTTTACTGCTCGATACCAATGTAATATTCAGTTTATTCCTTGATGCTGGTACCTTGTATTTACTCCCTAATACCAGTGCCTCAGTTTATTCTTGGGTTCCACTACAGTTACTGTAATACTTAGAGGGTAACGAGGAGGGCTAGAAGTGCCAGCTAGAAGTAGGATAATGCAAAACATGAAAATGAGTATAAATTAAAATAACATTGTCTATAATTATGGGAACACCGAATCTATAGGTTGTTTCTTGCGAGGTCTATATGAAGGGATCAAAACACCTCTTGCTATCAATACTGAGCGATGTATTGTCCGAGGAGCACTGCTAGACAGAGAGTTAAATCCTCTATCACCTCGCAGCGTCCGCCATATCTCACGACTATGTAAACTGGAAATAATATGTACACTTAACGAGAGTGAGAAGTGGAACTGACGCCAATAACTCACACTCGCACGCTTCCACGTACACACACGTACACACACGTACACATGCACACACACGTACACATGCACACACAGGGGGAGAGTGGAGTTAGTGGCTACCAGTGAAGAGGCGGTGCCAGGAGCTGTGAACTCGACCCCTGCAACCACATATAGGTGAATACACACACACACACAGTGCATGAGCTGGGTGATATATTGAGACTGCAGAGGACCCATACATCATCAGCAGCAGACAATATTCATCTTGTGTCTGCCTCAGTCACGGCACAAAGATCGTCACAGTGTTCTCTCTCTCTCTCTCTCTCTCTCTCTCTCTCTCTCTCTCTCTCTCTCTCTCTCTCTCTCTCTCTCTCTCTCCTTGACAATAACTGGCGTAGGTTCACTGATACGGGACACGTTTAAATGTTCTTAGGAGTTGCTTCGCACTCTTGTAAGATGTTTTGCTCTTTTAGAAGACGTTTCCCCTTTGGAACATATCTTAGGGTTATTTCACACACAAGAATAACATCCACCGGACTGTCTTGGAGGACTCCAAAGACTGGCTTGGAGGACTCCAAAGACTGGCTTGGAGGACTCCAAAGACTGGCTTGGAGGACCTCAACGTGTGCCAATAGAGAGAGAGAGAGTCAGTGAGCAAGAGAAGTGAGCTAACTTTCCGCTCCTGCCTTTCTAACTCGCACATTTCTGCAGCCAGAGTGACGAGTGGTGACGGCGGTGCCATCCATTGTGGCTGACAAATACTGAGGAAAACTAAAAAAAAAAAATAAGGAAAAACAAAAGAACTGAGGAAAAACGAAAGAACTAAGGAAAAAACAAAAGAGCTTCAGTACGTCACTGAGTACACATACGAACGCAACATGTACACATACACACACACACACACACACACACACACACACACACACAGCTTCTGGGTTGTTATTCTCTCCTGATCTCATTTTAAAATGATTTATTTCTAATTATTTGCATATGGATGTAAGGGAGAGGAAGACTGGAGGAAGGAAAGGTAGGGAGTAGGAGACGTGGTACACGAAAACCTGGGAGACAAGGTAGAGGAAGGAGAAAATGGAAAGATTGGAAAGATAGGTGAGAGAGAGATAAAAAAAAAGAAGAGATAGAATGTGAAAGCTAATGGAAAATGAGGTTAATGGAGGTGAGAGGAAGAGAAGCAATGGAAGATAAGCAAGTAACCTGCTCGTAGGAGAGAGAAACTAACGACGATGTTTCGGTCCGACTTAGACCATTTACCATGGTCCAAGTCGGTCCAAAACGTCGTGGTAAGTTTCTCTCACCTATGTGAGGGTTGTTCGTGTATTGTTCCAGTCGCGGTATTGTTCATTTATGTTCTTTAAGGAATGAAAGATAATGATAAACAGGGGAAAAGAAAAAGGAAATGGGAGAAGGTAAATATATGGAAACCAGATTGTTGGTGGTAGCTGCCTGCAGTCCAGCGCAGGCATAACAGCCTGGCTGATCAGGATCTCACGTTCACTCTTGAAGACAGATAAGAGGCTGTCAATAATTCCCCTGATGATAACTGATTCCCACGAGTCTCAGTTATCAACTTATTGGTTATCTCTTAGTGTACTCGTATCACTGCTGCTTTTCACTGTAGATATTTTATACCTGTCGAACTTCGTGGTCTCGTAGGGAGTAATTTCAGTGTGTAGATGTGGGTTCGAACCCGCCAGAATTTTCCAGGTGTAAATTATAGTGTGAAAAATCAGACACATGTACAACATCTGGGTATCTTTATTGTAGACGTTTCGCCTTCCAGTGGCTTTATCAATACAACCTCAAGGGCATAATGGGAAGACTGTGGAACTATATACAAAAGACGAGGTAATCAGTCCCTCAGCCTTGAAGATACCCAGAAATTGCACGTGTCTAATTCTTCATGCTGTTAATCTTGCATAGCATTCATGAGCAAATTATAGTGTCTACCTTACCTACGTTCGGAAGAAGTAGAAGGAGAGAGATACGAAAGGAACAGAACTAAAGAGCCACGAAGGGAAACTGGTAGAATGTGGAACAATGATAAAGGAAGGACAAGCAGATTAGAGAATATAAAGGGGAAGGGAGTGAGAATTACAGAAGCCAGGTGGAATATAATCCTCATCCTCACTTTAAAGCTCGAGAGGAGATATCAAATCTCACAATTACTAGTCTCAAAAAATAATTTACATTAAACACAGGTGTGAGGAGGGGAAATAGTTAATTAGATAATATAAGAGAGTTTAAACTACCTGTCTTTAGGAAGGGAAGAGAGAGTTTATGTGTCAGGAATGAGAGAGAGAGAGACCATAACACTGATCTTTGTTGTGTTAACTGGGATGTAGTTTTATTGTGTTCTATCAATTCTATGAACTGGAAGAAGAAGAAGGAGGATGAGAACAAGAAGAAGAAAGAGAAGGAGAAGAAGGACTGTCTTCTGGTAATTAACAGAGGAAGGTTGATATTCTAGGTTAATGAAAGCCCAGCAGTGCGCCGTATTTACAAGTCGTTGTTACTGAGTTCACGACCCTAGATAAGACCTCTTTGCTATTACGGGAAGAAGGGTCAACTGATTTAGTGAGACCTGCCCATACATCGTGCCTCGCCAGGGATCTAATAATGATAATAATAATAATAATAATTCTATTATTATTATTATTATTATTATTATTATTATTATTATTATTGTCATTATTATTATTATTTATTATTATTATTATTATTATTATTATTATTATTATTATTATTATTATTATTATTTATAATAATAATTAATAATAATAATAATAATAATAATAATAATATTATTATTATTATTATTATTATTATTATTATTATTATTAATTTTATTATTATTATTATTATTATTATTTTAATTAGGATTGTATATTTTTATAATAGGATCTAAGACAAAATATTGTTAATTAAAGAATTAATAGAAAAAAATTGGAGGAGGAGGAAGATGAAAAGGAGAAAGAGGATAAAGAGAACGAAAAGAAAAAGGGAGAAGAGGGACTAGAAGGAGGAGAATGGAGAATGAGGAGAAGAAGGAAGGTAGAGGATGGGAGAAGACGGACTAGAAGAAGAAGAATGGAGAATGAGGAGGAGGAAGGAAGAGGATGGGAGAAGACGGACTAGAAGGAGAATGGAGAATGAGGAGAAGGAGGAAGGAAGAGGAAGGTGGAACATGAGAAATAGAAGAAGACGAAGATATATAAAGTACAGACTCTCTGTCTCGTAGACTTCCAGTTTTTTTCCCTTTGAGTCCAGCTGAGCCGCTCCATTAACTCTCTTCCAGTTCCGACCCTTTGGAATCCAGAGGCATGGGAGAGCTCTTCAACGGCTCCCGGATAATTTCTTTTCACCCAGACTTCCAGAGGCTCCTCCGGTACCCCCTCAAGGGGGGTTCCAGTATGCAGGCTCGCTGGAACCTCCTTGGAACCGGAGTTCAACCCAGCGGAAGTAATTAATCCAGTCTTGAACGACTCTCAAAGTCCTGTTTAAAGAAAATATGTTCGAAGTTGGTTCACTGTCTGAAAGATTTATGTTTTATCGAAGTGTGTCAGTTGTGAAGTGGGTTAATTTTATTTAAAGTGCGTTAGTGGGAAGGAGAGAGTTAAGGAAGATGCAGTGGGCAGCCGCTGAGAGTCTTGGGTAGCCTAAGAAACTGTTCATTGAGGCTATTTTGTCCATTGGTTTGTTAACTTTCTAATATTAATACTACTGCTACTACGACTAACACTACTAATACTACTGCTGCTACGACTAACACTACTAATACTACTGCTACTACGACTAACACTACTAATACTACTGCTGCTACGATTAACACTACTAATACTACTGCTGCTACGACTAACACTACTAATACTACTGCTACTACGACTAACACTACTAATACTACTGCTACTACGAGACTAACACTACTAATACTACTGCTACTACGAGACTAACACTACTAATACTACTGCTACTACGACTAACACTACTAATATTACTGCTACTACTACTAGTTCTACTACTACTACTACTGCTACTACTTCTACTACTACTTCTATTACCACCACTACTACTACTCTTAATTTCATTGCTATATAGACTGCTTGTGGAGGCGGGTATTCAAACAGGAGGCAGAAATTAATCCTTGAGCATACAACTGCCACGAGTGTCTTCGCTACATGAAACAAGCCTAGTTCGCTAGGCTCATGTTGTTTGTAGAATCGATGACTCAATTGGTAAGGTGACATGTACATTGTGTGGCCTCTTGAGGCGGAACAATGTGTTGTGGGGTCGAATCCTGACCTGCCGCAGTTTGGTAAATGATATATATATATATATATATATATATTTATAGATGGGGTTGTAAGAGAAGTGAATGCGAGGGTCTTGGCAAGAGGTGTTGGGCTAAAAGATAAAGAAGCAAATACAAAGTGGGAGTTGTCACAGTTGCTTTTTGCTGATGACACTGTGCTTTTGGGAGATTCTGAAGAGAAGCTGCAGAGGTTGGTGGATGAATTTGGTAGGGTGTGTAAAAGAAGAAAATTGAAAGTGAATATAGGAAAGAGTAAGGTGATGAGGATAACAAAAGAATAGGTGACGAAAGATTGGATATCAGATTGGAGGGAGAGAGTATGGAGGAGGTGAATGTATTCAGATATTTGGGAGTGGACATGTCGGCGGATGGGTCTATGAAGGATGAGGTGAATCATAGAATTGATGAGGGAAAAGGGTGAGTGGAGCACTTCGGAGTCTGTGGAGACAAAGAACCTTGTCCATGGAAGTAAAGAGGGAATGTATGAGAGTATAGTTATACCAACGCTCTTATATGGGTGTGAAGCATGGGTGATGAATGTTGAAACGAGGAGAAGGCTGGAGGCAGTGGAGATGTCATGTCTGAGGTCAATGTGTGGTGTGAATATAATGCAGAGAATTCGGAGTTTGGAAATTAGGAGGAGGTGCGGGATTACCAAAACGATTGTCCAGAGAGCTGAGGAGGGGTTGTTGAGGTGGTTTGGACATGTAGAGAGAATGGAACGAGACAGAGTGACTTCGAGAGTGTATAAATCTGTAGTGGAGGGAAGGCGGGGTAGGGGTCGGCCTAGGAAAGGTTGGAGGGAGGGGTAAAGGAAGTTTTGTGTGCGAGGGGCTTGGACTTCCAGCAAGCATGTGTGAGCGTATTTGATAGGAGTGAATGGAGGCATATGGTTTTTAATACTTGACGTGCTGTTGGAGTGTGAGCAAAGTAACATTTATGAAGGATTCAGGAAACCGGCAGGCCGGACTTGAGTTCTGGAGATGGGAAGTACAGTGCCGGCACTCTGAAGGAGGGTGTTAATGTTGCAGTTTTATAACTGTAGTGTAAAGCACCCTTCTGGCAAGACAGTGATGGAGTGAATGATGATGAAAGTTTTTCTTTTCGGGCCACCCTGCCTTGGTGGGAATCGGCCGATGTGTTAATAAAAATAAAAAAATAAAATATATATATATATATATATATATATATATATATATATATATATATATATATATATATATATATATATTTATATCTGAAAATAATTTGGGATGATTTTTTTATAATTTATTTCGATTTAATGTTGAAGGAATTGAAAAAGACAACCACAGAAAAAAATCGTAGCCAAAATGTGTACCTAAATGCCTACTCTCCTCTCTCACCTCTCCTCCTTCCTATCCTACCCTTCTCTTCTTCTATCCCTCCCTCCCTCCTCTTTCTCTCCTTCCCTACTTCCCTCACTCTTCTCCATCACTACTTCCTCCTCCTTAGTAACCTTCAACGCGCAGCGACTCCAATTTGTATCGAAGAATTGGTCGTCCGTCGAGAATCCGTCGGGTTTATGGCGACTGTTGCCGCTCTCAAGGGAAGTATGGCATCCTGCGCCGCCGTTTAACGAGTAAATAATACGGCCGGGGAGGATATGGGGCAGGATTTAAGAAGTAAACGAAGGGAGTTCTACACCCTTCCAGAGGATCAGTGACCTAGAGCAAGGGATCCTACACTCTGAGAGTGTATACCAGACCTAGTGTGAGAGATCCTACACTCTGAGAGTGTATACCAGGCCTAGTGTGAGAGATCCTACACTCGGAGAGTGTATACCAGGCCTAGTGTGAGAGATCCTACACTCGGAGAGTGTATACCAGGCCTAGTGTGAGAGATCCTACACTCTGAAATTGTATACCAGGCCTAGTGTGAGAGATCCTACACTCGGAGAGTGTATACCAGGCCTAGTGTGAGAGATCCTACACTCGGAGAGTGTATACCAGGCCTAGTGTGAGAGATCCTACACTCGGAGAGTGTATACCAGACCTAGTGTGAGAGATCCTACACTCTGAGAGTGTATACCAGACCTAGTGTGAGAGATCCTTCACTCGGAGAGTGTATATCAGACCTAGTGTGAGAGATCCTACACTCTGAGATTGTATACCAGACCTAGTGTGAGAGATCCTACACTCTGAGAGTGTATACCAGACCTAGTGTGAGAGATCCTACACTCTGAGAGTGTATACTAGACCTAGTGTGAGAGATCCTACACTCTGAGAGTGTATACCAGACCTAGTGTGAGAGATCCTTCACTCTGAGAGTGTATACCAAACCTAGTGTGAGAGATCCTACACTCTGAGAGTGTATACCAGACCTAGTGTGAGAGATCCTACACTCTGAGAGTGTATACCAGACCTAGTGTGAGAGATCCTACACTCTGAGAGTGTATACCAGACCTAGTGTGAGAGATCCTACACTCTGAGAGTGTATACCAGACCTAGTGTGAGAGATCCTACACTCTGAGAGTGTATACCAGACCTAGTGTGAGAGATCCTACACTCTGAGAGTGTATACCAGACCTAGTGTGAGAGATCCTACACTCTGAGAGTGTATACCAGACCTAGTGTGAAAGGTTCTGCAGTAATAATAACAGCAATAATAATACCAACAACAGTAATAATAATAGCAATAATAATTCCAACAACAGCAATAATAATACCAACAACAACAGTAACAACAACAACAACAACAACAATAACACTACCAACAACAACAGTAACAAGAACAGCAACAACAACGACAACATCATCAATAACAGCAACTAAAACAACAGTAACATCAACAACAATAACATCAACAACAAAAACATAAACAACAACAACAGTAACAACAACAATAGCAAATAATAATAATTACAATAATAACGACAACTCAACAGTAATAACAATAAAACAATAACAATAATGACAAGATAACGATAGCAATACTAACAATTAATAACAGAAAGATAACAAGAACAGTGTTTCTTCTATCAAGTTATTTTTTTTGTCTGGTGAAAAGCCTTTTTTTTCCCACTCACAGACGTATTCAATATCTTTTATCTTGGAGTTTGTGAGCGAGAAAGTTGATTAATTGGCTGCGCTGTGGACGCAAGATCTGGACCATACCTGGCCAGGTCTGCGTCATACCTGGCCAGGTCTGCGTCATACCTGGCCAACACCTGGCAAAGCTCACTTCAAAGCTTTCTGCAGATTACTGCAATTAGTGGTTGTTGGAGGCACAGTGTTGGAGGCACAGTGTTGGAGGCACAGTGTTGGAGGCACAGTGTTGGAGGCACAGTGTTGGAGACAGTGTTGGAGGCTATGATGAAAAATGTTCGTGTGACAGCGAATTGTTTTTGCATGTTATGCAAATCATTTAAACAAGGTAAATACTTGCGCAATATGTCAAACACACACACACACACACACACACACACACACACACACACACACACACACACACACACACACACACACACACACACACACACACACGGAGGAAAGACTAAACATTAATACTCAACTTAATATATGACGAGCTTAGGGGTAAAAAAATTGAGAAAACTGAACAGTTTAGTCTCAGGCTTCCTGGGTCCCCCTTCTTGCTGTTTTCACGGCCCGTCGTGTTTTCCAGGGAATTCCTCAAACCCTCTTAAATCCTTAATAGGATTATGGATTTCGAGATTACCCACATCACGTATAAGTAAAGATTTTTTTTGGGGGTGGGACGATACTGCGTTATCCTGGCAGAGTTAGAGGGTTATCATGTTAGTGGGAATGATATCATGTTGGATTATGTCTGTTAAGTGCTTTTGTGTTGTGTTTTCAGAGGCAGAGTTCTCAGGTGTTGCACATATCTAAGTCTTCTAGCCAGAAGCTGACTGTGGTCACCTGAATGGCTGTTATGCAGCATTCTATTGGTGATACTTCTTCTGTTATACATTTGGAAACTGGTAGGTAACTGGGGTCAGTGGAAAAATTTATTTTGCATCAAAGATGTGTGGTTATTCTCACATATATAAATGAAAGTAAATATGGACGTTAACGAATTTAGCATAACATAAACAGACTATAAATTCCTTCTGGGTAAAACGCAGGAAATTACTCTAAACTTTTAATGTCATGTACAATTTATTGCTCATGCAAGTATAAATTATTTATTCATGGTATGCATTTGTATTGATAAAAATTCATTACCGAAGTTGCGTTATTTCGGTGAATAAACTATGTGAGTTATCTGTCTGCCTGTTTCTCATTATGGCAGAGTAGTTTAAACTTTTGGGGGAGGGAAAATTATTTAGTATATTTGATTTGGGCTGGATGCAATTTTTTATCGTGCCAATTATTTTGTGTCAGTCACGACTGTATGGTTGAAAGTTACTTTCTTGTACGTCAGGAAGTAACTTTTTTGTACGTCGGAAAGTAACTTTCTTGTACCTCTGGAAGTGACTTTTTTGTACCTCTGGAAGTATCTTTCTTCTACCTCGGAAAGTAACTTTCTTGTACCTCTGGAAGTAACTTTCTTGTACCTCAGAAAGTAACTTTCTTGTACCTAAGGAAGTAACTTCCT
>WNWK01000108.1:267477-297477 GCA_009830355.1 Cherax destructor | reverse complement strand
CAGCGCCCCCGCGGCCCTGTCCCTGACCTGCACTCAATGACACTGATGCCTCAGTTAATCTCTTTACTTCGGGATAGTTTTAGTTTACTTCTCTCTCATAAGTTTACCTCTCTCTTATTCTATTTTGTTTTTGTACACACACACAGTAAACAGGTGACATCACAATATGCAGAAGAACGACTCTGAAAAAAATAGCGAAATTCCAAGAGCTTTCGTGACTTCTCACATTATCGAGGAAGTATATGATAATGTCAGAAGTCACGAAAACGCTTGGAATTTCGCTATTTTTACACAGTGGTTGTCCTGCTATATATATATATATATATATATATATATATATATATATATATATATATATATATATATATATATATATATATATTAGACACTGGTCAAGTGTTATGGGGGAGGGGGGTTGGGGGTGGTAGTGGGGAGGTGAAAGCTTTTAACATGGAAGAGTTTATATTATATTGAAAAAAATACTTTGGACTGGTGTGTGAAGCTTCGTTGCCTCGACGTCTTGTGTCGACGTCTTGTGTCGACGTCTTGTGTCGACATCTTGTGTCGACGTCTTGTGTCGACGTCTTGTGTCGACGTCTCAGTGAGTGTCTATGGAGGTGACACCTGCTGTGCTGGGATAGTTGATGAGAGTTGTGTCGACTTGTGCAGCGCTGACACCTGCACTCTGACACCTGCACTCTGACACCTGCACTCTGACACCAAGACTGAGAGAGAGACACAGAAAGCGAGAGAGAGACTAGTTAATAGTACACTAGTCAGACCCTGGGGAGGACTAAAGTAGACCAGAGGGGTCGTTCCTTTAAACCATTCTCTCCCCCCCCTTCAAAAAAAAAAAAGATTATTTCGCCCCTGGTTGTGTTTCCTTTTCACTACCAACATCGCTCAAGCATTTTTTTTCCCTTCCCCTTCCCAAGTTGACCTCTGAGTTTTTTTTCCCAGGGAGAGATTTTTAGAGTCTAGGTGATTTTCTTTTTCTTTCTAACCTCTCTCTCTCTCTCTCTCTCTCTCTCTCTCTCTCTCTCTCTCTCTCCCCTCCCCATCTCTTTTGACACATGGTTGACCGGACTTTAAAAAGAACCCCTCATGAAACATGGAGGGTGTGTACCTGGCGTCCGTACCGGGCCTCTGTACCGGGCCTCTGTACCGGGCCTCTGTACCGGGCCTCTGTACCGGGCCTCTGTACCGGGCCTCTGTACCGGGCCTCTGTACCGGGCCTCTGTACCGGGGAGAACAGAGAATTTCCTTCACTATACCAACACTTCACTACTCACTAGTTTCTCATTTACGTCTCTACGACCCTCGTGTATTTAGTGCTTAAGTTTTAATAATAATAATAATAATAATAATAATAATAATAACTGCTAGTCCGAGTAATGAGCTTTACTCTGGCTAGCAGTTAATTACAGCCCTGGTTGACCACTCTCCACCTCTCAGCAGTCAACCAGTCTCCACCACTCACCAGTCAACCAGTCTCCACCACTCACCAGTCAACCAGTCTCCACCACTCACCAGTCAACCAGTCTCCACCACTCACCAGTCAACCAGTCTCCACCACTCACCAGTCAACCAGTCTCCACCACTCACCAGTCAACCAGTCTCCACCACTCACCAGTCAACCAGTCTCCACCACTCACCAGTCAACCAGTCTCCATTACTCACCAGTCAACCAGTCTCCACCACTCACCAGTCAACCAGTCTCCACCACTCACCAGTCAACCAGTCTCCATTACTCACCAGTCAACCAGTCGCCACCACTCATCAGTCAACCAGTCTCCACCACTCACCAGTCAACCAGTCTCCACCTCTCATCAGTCAACCAGTCTCCACCACTCACCAGTCAACCTGTCTCCACCACTCACCAGTCTCCACCACTCACCAGTCAACCAGTCTCCACCTCTCAGCAGTCAACCAGTCTCCACCACTCACCAGTCAACCTGTCTCCACCACTCACCAGTCTCCACCACTCACCAGTCTCCACCACTCACCAGTCTCCACCACTCACCAGTCAACCAGTCTCCACCACTCACCAGTCAACCAGTCTCCACCACTCACCAGTCAACCAGTCTCCACCACTCACCAGTCAACCAGTCTCCACCACTCACCAGTCAACCAGTCTCCACCACTCACCAGTCAACCAGTCTCCACCACTCACCAGTCAACCAGTCTCCACCACTCACCAGTCAACCAGTCTCCACCACTCACCAGTCAACCAGTCTGCACCACTCACCAGTCAACCAGTCTGCACCACTCACCAGTCAACCAGTCTGCACCACTCACCAGTCAACCAGTCTGCACCACTCACCAGTCAACCAGTCTGCACCACTAACTAATCAACCAGTCTGCACCACTCACCAGTCAACCAGTCTGCACCACTCACCAGTCAACCAGTCTGCACCACTCACCAGTCAACCAGTCTGTACCACTCACCAGTCAACCAGTCTCCACCACTCACCAGTCAACCAGTCTGCACCACTCACCAGTCAACCAGTCTCCACCACTCACCAGTCAACCAGTCTGCACCACTCACCAGTCAACCAGTCTGCACCACTCACCAGTCAACCAGTCTGCACCACTCACAAGTCAACCAGTCTGCACCACTCACCAGTCAACCAGTCTGCACCACTCACCAGTCAACCAGTCTGCACCACTCACCAGTCAACCAGTCTGCACCACTCACCAGTCAACCAGTCTGCACCACTCACCAGTCAACCAGTCTGCACCACTCACCAGTCAACCAGTCTGCACCACTCACCAGTCAACCAGTCTGCACTACTCACCAGTCAACCAGTCTGCACCACTCACCAGTCAACCAGTCTGCACCACTCACCAGTCAACCAGTCTGTACCACTCACCAGTCAACCAGTCTCCACCACTCACCAGTCAACCAGTCTGCACCACTCACCAGTCAACCAGTCTGCACCACTCACCAGTCAACCAGTCTGCACCACTCACCAGTCAACCAGTCTGCACCACTCACCAGTCAACCAGTCTCCACCACTCACCAGTCAACCAGTCTGCACCACTCACCAGTCAACCAGTCTCCAACACTCACCAGTCAACCAGTCTGCACCACTCACCAGTCAACCAGTCTGCACCACTCACCAGTCAACCAGTCTGCACCACTCACCAGTCAACCAGTCTGCACCACTCACCAGTCAACCAGTCTGCACCACTCACCAGTCAACCAGTCTGCACCACTCACCAGTCAACCAGTCTGCACCACTCACCAGTCAACCAGTCTGCACCACTACATGACAAAGAGGTACCACATAATAATTAATGGGGTAACTGAGAAAAGCATTTAACGAGAGTTGAAAACACAGACTCAAATTTCTAAGACTTAATTACTGCAATGCATACTAATACGCAGTCTATAAAGTAATGGGGTATTGGTACTGGGTAATGGGTAGCAATTATGGAGAACTAGATACAATAATATTATGGTATAAATAATGGAAAACGAGCCTATTAGGCTTTGACCTTAAGTACGTCCATATCTCACATCTCTCGTAGCTCGATCGCAAGGGTACTTAGCTCACACACTGAGGCCCGTGGTTCGATCCCCGGTACGGGTGGAAACATTAGGATGTGTTTCCTTAAGGTGATTGTTGTCCCTGTTCATCTAGCAGTAAAATAGATACCTGGGTGTTAGTGGACTGGTGTGGGTCGCATCCTGGGGACAAAATTGACTTAATTTGCCCGAAATGCTTTGTACATGTAGAAATAAAGATTATTTTCATTAATATTATTATTATTATTATTATTATTATTATTATTATTTATTATTATTATTATTATTATTATTATTATTATTTCTTTTTATATTTAATGGCATCCTCTCAGCTGCTCTCGTTCTCTATATTTTTCCTCACAATACTTTCAACCTTCTTCGTCTAATAAAGCTTAATACGTTGTTTTTCATTATTGTACGTCAGAATAAAAAAATGGGAATCCAAGTGTGGTGGAGTCTTATGGTGGTAGGATGTGTGAGGTGTCAACACTGTGGGTGTGGAACTGTTTCAGTGAACAATTACGCTGGCACTGTGGTATTTCCTGCTGCCTGAGATAACCTGGGATACGCGTCATGTTCCTCACTCGGTCATCACAGGTATATTTTTAGATGTTTTATAAACCTTCTCTTTAACTGAGGCATATAAAAAGCTGGTGGACGCAGGAAGGTGAAGTAACATCAGGACAGTGGTTGAATTACCTACAAAATGTTAGGTAAATGGACATATGTGTAGTTTTGCCAAGCCGTAACAGCTTGACAAAGCTCCTGGAGAGTGAAACGTTGCCACAATAAAATGCCATATTAGCTGCATCTGTTTCTATTTGCCTAACGTCAGGACAAAGTGGTATCAAAATGAGAAGTGTTTGTCAGGGGGACTTGTGTCACTGCCTAGAGGTTGTGACAACGTGTGTTGTGAACCCACAGATTCTAATGAAAGTGCACGAGGGTTGTGGTGATGCTGTGTTCAAGGAGGGTGTTCCGGACGCACTATTGTATTTCTTATATTCCACTGCCGGAGGGTGCTAGTTCTCAGCTTGGCTCAACGGAAAGTTGGGTAAGTCAGGATAAGTTATATGATAGTGATGTGATGAGGCCCTACCCGAAGGTGGGTCTACAGTAGTCCCGATTCTGATCTGTTCACTCAGGCGAAGAAGCAACAGGGTAAAAAAACATTGGCAGAAATAATAAAGAGTATCGAGATTGACAGCAGCGTCAAGAGTACTGTTAGGAGTTAAGAGTTCTACCAGTTTGGTGATTTATACACGCATCATTCGGGAGACTCTTAAAACGAAAGTACAACCCGTGGCATGGTAATTATTTTGAGTAAGACAACCACACCTCCCAACAACAATGGCTATTATATAACTGACTCACTGTAAATATGTGTGAGAATGTGTAGAGAAACTGAGTAGGGAATATACTCTGGAGATACGATGTGTCTGTGGTGTTAGTTGAAGACACCGTTAAAAAGATGGAGGCTGCCTTCACATTTCTGTTTATGTTTCTCATATGTTGACAAGTCGCCTCAAAGGGAAATTGTCTACGTTTGTGAGAGAGGGGTGCCCTTTTATTATGCGCCAGGGAGAGAAGGGTGAGTGATCGTGTGTTCAGAGTGGATGGGGAGTGGTGGCAGTTTTTTTGGTAATAGTTGTGTGAGTGTGTGTGAGCCGGCAGAGAGCAATGTGCATGTTAAAAATTATTTTATGAAAGGGGGAGTTGGTGCATTATTTGAGGTCGTTGCCGTCTGTGTCAATTGTAGCTGGGAACTGGAACTGTAGAGTGAGGGGAAAGGATGTGTCACGTAACTGCACACTATTCTCAGGTGTTGAATGAGGTACTGAGGGATGTGCATATGAAGGATGCGTATGACTTTCAGGAGATCTCTCCCCAGTATACGGGACCTGCATTCAAAGGGAATATGAGGCGCTGTAAGATGGCATGTACATAACGGGGGCGTCCCATGTCAAGTGGGTGAGGAGAGTCCCGGCAGCTGTTTCGGATCATTTGGCAGTAATATCTGAAGTTGTATGGAATCAAACTGGGGTCAAGGTCTCGTCACACTGGAAGCTCACTGCGGCGTAATGCCCAGCTTACACACTCTGTCACTCGCTTTCAAACTACGCTGATACCTGCTTCGCTACCTCTCAGCATTGATACCTGAGCATTCCTAGTTAGGTTCACTGATCCAGGATCTGTAGTCTAGTCAAGGTGACACATAAAACACTATACTAGGCCTTACAATAGTATTCTGGTTGTGATTAACAGGAAATTGGGTAGGGGGATTGAAGTGACAAAGGGTGTTGAGGGAGGGTTACCAAGTGCTCCAGAATTGTCTGGGTGGTTGTAAGACCCTTTTTTTTGTAGGATGGTAAAGGTTTAAGTGGCAGGTTTGTTGCCAGAGTCGTGGAGGATCCCGATTACGAGGCAGTATGGGATCTTAATGCTTAATGCAGAAGGCGAGGCCTTCTGTGGAAGAGCTGTGCCCATTGTATGAATGGAGGTACAGCAACAGTAAAATACTGAATGTTATTAAGAGGATGGGCTGGGAGGTGCACAGGGAAAGGTTTTTGTGTCATAGAGGATTTCCCCTATGGCGAGGGGGATATAATATGCAAGTTCCTGCGAGGCATTTTGCCAGCGAGCTGTGCTCCTGTACAGGAAGAGTGAGGTTGTTGTCTCAGCAGGACGCCGTACTTGTGTGTGTGGGAGGGGTAGGATGATACGGTCTACCATATTGTGCTATTTTCAGACGGGTCTAACAAATTACTTAAGTGGATATCGAGGGCATGAGCGTATATGAAGGGATATGTGAATGTTCCTTTCCTGTAGGCACTGTCACTGAATTTTATGGGTATTTTTGGTGCAACAGCCACGGCAGCGATGTGACTGATTGTGGAATAGGGAGAAGGATCACGAGGATGTTCACTGATGTGGATCACGAGGATGTTCACTGAAGTGGATCACGAGGATGTTCACTGATGTGGATCACGAGAATGTTCACTGATGTGGATCACGAGGATGTTCACTGATGTGGATCACGAGGATGTTCACTGATGTGGATCACGAGGATGTTCACTGATGTGGATCACGAGGATGTTCACTGATGTGGATCACGAGGAGTTGATGATTCAGTTGTCAACAGCCAAATTCAGGTGGAATCTGGAGGACTCTTTCTGTAATGTTATTCTCACTCATGGTATCATGTGTAACATTCTTTTGGGATTTACAAGAATGATGTCATTCTAAAGCGTCATGATTATCCAGTTATCATTGTTGTTACTTAATTAATTATTATTATTATTATTATTATTATTATTATTATTATTATTATTATTATTATTATTATTATTGGTTGTAGTGGCAGTAGTATTAGTAGTAACTCATGAAATCGTAAAAACATGACCTCAAACAAATCCCAGAACGGGTGGGTCTTGAACTCACGGCAGGCGAGTTCTCAAACTCACAGGCCAGTGCGTTAACCACTGGGTCAGCTGACTAATAAGAGTCATCCAACTAGGTATACATGTATTGCTATACCCCATAAGGAGGTTAGCATGGGCCACCACTGTGACCACAAATGCAGGTTTTCACAGATGACTTTCCCTCCAGAGTGGCTGTGTCGTGCTCTAGCTCAAGTCCTTTTAAAGCCGCCATCATGACTCTTGGAATCGTAATAAAACGACTGAGCGCCTGCCTGTGAGTTTTAGCTCACACGGATTGGGTCGAGCCCCTGGTGATGGTGGTAGTAGTAGTAGTGGTGATGGTGGTAGTAGTAGTAGTAGTAATAGTCGTAGTGGTACTAGTAGTTGCAATGGTTGTGGTGGTAGTAATAGTAGTATATACAATAGTTACAGGTGGTCACTGAGTTAGATATTGCTGGTAATTGTCCGTTTTATTTATCGCCCTGATTATTATTATTATTATTTATTATTATTAATATTATTATTATTATTATTATTATTATTATTATTATTATTATTATTATTATTATTATTATTGTTATCATGGGGAAGCGCCTGTGGTGTGGGGGGTGATGGAAGGTATTCAGGTTTAATTCAAGGAACTGGAGCACAGATCCAATTATCTACATCAAGAGCCCCTCACCAGCATCAAGGAACCTCCCTTGAGGGGTTTAACGCCCTGAGTTTCATTTGTTATCCTGCAGATGTCTCTCCTATACATGTCTAGTTATTCTCAACATGTGTGCTTTGTACATTAATGTTTTTTTAAATAAAAATAAAAAAAAAAGTTATTCTCACCTCGTGAGTTTAAAATTGTTTAGAGTTCCATTTTCAGTTTTGATCTTGTTCAATACCCGTTTAGGGTATTCACCCTATATACCCTAACCGCTTAGGGTATTTAGAGTGAAAACGTCATTAATACATCAGGGGAAAAAAAATATACAATATAGCCTTTAACACGGATAGGTTATATGGAGAATATATGCACAGTATATTAATATAGGTGGTATATCATTATTATATATGACGCCAGCCTTGTTATATTCTCAATTGAGGGTCATATTAATGTTTTTTATATGGGTTCACACAGGTTCGATCCGAGGAAGGGGAGGATAACTCCAGCTTCTTGGATCGCGAGCCCTTCGCCGCCATCAAGGAGACAAATTCTAGAATAAGTTCAAATTAGGTAATTAAACCTCTCATGTTGTCCATGATCGAGAGGTCGGGGCAGGACACAGCTATGCCACACATTAATCCCTATGCTAGTAACACCCTTATCACCTTACAGTAAGGGCCAGTTTACCTCCAGCGAGCGAGAAAAAATGTGTCCTTGTGTATGCAAATGGAAGGCAAAGTTTAATGGTCTAATTATCAAGTTTTGGAAAACAGTTTGTACGAGGGTTAAATAATTCCCAAGATGGAACTGCTGACAGGGATAGTTTGTTTGTGTACTCACTTGTTTGTACTCAATTGTTTATTCTCACTTGTTTGTTCTCACTTGTTTGTACTCAATTGTTTGTTCTCACTTGTTTGTACTCAATTGTTTGTTCTCGCTTGTTTGTACTCACCTCTTTGGGGTTTCAGGGGTAGATTCACAGCTGCTGGCCCCTCCTCTTCCCTGGTCGCTACTGGGTGTGTGGAGTTGTGTGATGGTGCCCTGCTTGAGGCTCTTGTCTGTGAGACAGACAGTTGATGGTGCCCTGCTAGAGGCTCTTGTCTGTGAGACAGACAGTTGATGGTGCCCTGCTAGAGGCTCTTGTCTGTGAGACAGACAGTTGATGGTGCCCTGCTTGAGGCTCTTGTCTGTGAGACAGACAGTTGATGGTGCCCTGCTCGAGGCTCGTGTCTGTGAGACAGACAGTTGATGGTGCCCTGCTCAAGGCTCGTGTCTGTGAGACAGACAGACGGAACAACAGGTAGGAATAGTTTGGAAAGTTGTGTGGTGGTGGTGGTGTTATTGTGTCTCGTGTGCGAGACACGAGGGAACTACAGGTCGGGAATACTTTGCTTGTTAATGATGTTGTTTGGTGATCTTTGCTTCTGGATCACGTCTGCTGGTCAAGAAGAAACACAGAGGGGTATACAGGCAGCCAGACAGACAGACAGACATGCAAGCAGGCAGGAAGATAGGCAGACAGGCAGATAAATATACAGAGGGGCAAACAAGACAGACAGTCAAGCAGACATGCAGACTGATATACATACATGCATACTGACATAAAGGCAGGCGCGCACACACACACACTTTAGTGAGTGAGTAAAATTAATGTATTTTGTTGGTTATTGCCAGATGAAGGTTGCTTGACCTCCACAGAGGAGAAACTGCTCAACTTTCCCTGTATGAATCTTAGCCCTGGCTTTGTCTCTGTTGATGCTTTCCTCTCCCATTACATTGTTAAATGCTCCAAACTTCAGAACACCCGTGACTTAACCTGATTCCTTCCCCTTTCATCTCTTCCCCCTTCTCTTTTTTCTCCTATGGGTTTTCTTTTCTTTCTTTTCTTTTGCCTTGTATTTGTCCTTCTTTATTTTATTCGTCTTTTCCTCCCTCTGTGTTCTCGTCCTACCCATGCGGGTCGCCAGCTTCTTTGCAGTGCTCCTTTCCTAGATTATGACTGTCTCCACTACTACTACTACCACTTCCACTACTACCTCCATTATTACCCCACTCTCTTGTACCCTCCCCCTGTCTGCCTGCCTATAAATACTCCTTCCACCTGTTCTGTGTGTTTTGCCGGGTCACCATTTGGAGAAGACCCGGGCCGGATGTACCGGCGAACATACAACAACAATTCTGTGCGTTAGTGTGACTTTGTAAATGGTCCAAGTCGGGCCGAAACGTCGTCGTAAGCTCCTCCCTTTTTATATATGCGGGTTGTGTGTGCATGGCCGAGGAGCTCGTCTTGGAAAGACATGGTAGTCAGGTGGTGGAGACCATGAGGTGCACAGTCTTGTGAGGCCTAGTTGAAGCTCCTTCTGAAACCAGTGTTGAAGTACTTGGTGGAGCCTTCAGTAAACAGCAGTGGCCTGTGTCACTAGCATTTTGTTTACCTTTTTCTCAGTTTCCTGATGGACATTCTTAAGGTGCTCACCCAGTAATGCCAAGTATATGTTCTTAAGTGTTAGAGTATATTGCATATACTTTCATTACTAGTATTAATAAAGAACAAAAGGCACAATACCGTAACTGGAACAATACACAAATAACCCACACATAGGAGAAACTTACCACGACGTTTCGGTCCGACTTGGACCATGTAAATGGTCGAAGTCGGACCGAAACGTCGTCTTAAGTTCCTCTCTCCTATGTGTGGGTTATTGATGTAGTATTAATAAATAATTGTATTTCTTATATTCACAATAATTCCAAGAAATATCGTCTATGATTTTATTTCAGATTTACTTATATGAGCGAAAAAAAATGACAGAAAAGTGAATACAAGTTCTTGTCTGGTGACTAGTAGGAAGCTTTGCATTAGCCAGTAGATTAAGTGGTTAACTAATAAGTGGTTAATAAGTGGTCTACCAAGGGGTGGAGAGGTTCAAGCCCACCTCCAGTAAAACCAGACTGAACCCCCAATAACACACACTATAACATACGTCACAGTCACCATGATTTCCATTTTAAATTGAAATGTCGGCCTAACTAAGATTTGTGGGACAATGTATGTTATGTGAGCACCTCCCCCACCACCCCAGATGAACCCTCACTACCCCAGGTGACCTCCCAACACCCCAGGTGAACCCCACTACCCCAGGCGACCCCCACTTAGTTAGGTTCCTGACTCCCAGGATGCAATGTCAGGAAAACAGTTTTTTATTCCCACTGTAACTATTATATAGAATAGTGTAGCAGCACACTGCTGATGTATTCAGTTTTATTAAAAAAGCTGACTGCTCGTAACCCGAACAGTGGGAGTCGGGTAAGTGACTTTCTTTATACAGTAAGTCCCCTTATAAAGCTCCTCTCCATAGTGTTATTGTTATAAATTAGACACATATGCAACATTTGGGTATCTTTATTGAGGAAACGTTTCGCCACACAGTGGCTTCATCAGTCCAATACAAAGTAGAAAGTTGAAAGGAGAGGAGGAGTTTGAGGTAATCAGACTGGAATCGATGTGTTCAGTCTATCACTCTTGTCGGTTATCAAATCATTTATCATATGTACTCTTTACCCAGGTAGATATGTTTGTGACTTAATAAAGCCCACTGTGAGGGCGAAACGTTGTCTACAATGGATCGCACTATACTGCATTTGTGTTTGATTATTCTGTCGTGTCGGTGTTTTATACCTTTTATCTGCACTGTTTGGAAGAGCTTTGTAAGAGAGTTTACTGTAAACGATACCCGGAATTTACTGCATGATTGAGACTTGAATGTTTGCTTGTCTACTAGCTAAGTTGCCCAGTCTCACTTAGCTCTAATGTAAACCTCTAGGAAGATGTTAGGTAAATGTCACATTAGTTGTGGCAACGTTTCGCTCTCCAGGAGCTTTGTTAAGTGAAACATTGCCACCATAAAATGTCACATTACCGGCATCTGCGTCGGTAATTCTACCAATATTACTACTGCTAGGAAGTTTGCGTAAGTAGTATTAGTTCATAATTTCTTTTAGCTGACTTATTTCTGCCTTCATAAATTTCTTAAAATACACGAAAGAAAACTATTTTTTTGTGTGAAAACATTAAAATTCTGGTCTAGGTTAATATCATTCCATTAAAGCGATATTCTGTCATAAGCATTATACCGAGCCACGTTTGATGCGCTAGAAAGACCAAACTTGACCACCTTCATACGACGGTAACGAACCCGCCTGGGGACCGACCCGAAACACAGTGCGCAGGATCCGAATCCTCGGGGCCGGAAAAGTGACAGATTTTTTTTCCACTTTTTGTGTTTCGGTCTTTCACGTCCAATGAAGCAGGAGAAATGGTCCTGCCTTCTTCCTCTTCCTCCTCTTCCTCCTTCTCCTCCTTCTTTGAAAAGACCTTGAGAAGGCACTGTATGATGGGGAGAAGGAGAGGAAGGGAGGGAGAAGAGGAGAGTAAGAGTAGACGATACTTGAAAGGAAGAAGCAACAAGGAGGAGATAATCATATCTTCCTCCTACAACAAAAGAAGGAGGCCATTAGAAGGCAATAAACGGTAAAGATGACGAATCAAGAACAGAGAGAGAGAGAAGACGATTTTGGAGGGGGGAAAGGAGGAAACGAAGGAAGAATCACAGACAGGAAATGTTAGATATTTGTTCAGGAAATGAGAGAAGCTTTGGAGTCACGGTTCAGCTTTCAGATTCAACAGTCGTTGCTGTTCTCTTTGGCAGAAAGACACACAGACAGACACAGACAGACAACAGACCAACATACAGACACACACGACTCACGAAACCGAAATCACACGATTGCAAACAAACCAAACCATGGGTTCTAACCCCACCCTTCTCGTTGCTTATACAAACAGACAGACAAACCAATAGACAGACAGACCAACAGAGATTAATAATTTTACTCTGGGCTTTTTATCTCTGGTAATATGGGTTTGGAGTGAAAGTGTGGAGGCCAGCCAGGCTGATAAAGGCTCAGGCGAAAATTTTGCTCTGATGATTAATGGATGAACGCTTGTGAGGGGAGGAGAAGGGGAAGGGACGGAGAGGGGAAGAAAAAGGGAAAGGGGGAAGGGAAAGAGGAGGGAAGGAGAGAATAGCAGACTAGGAGAGAGAGAGAGAAAGGCAGTGAGGAAGAAGTATTTGTATGTCTATGCTTACGAGCTATACTTGATTATACTTAACTATACTTGATTATACTTGACTATACTTGATTATACTTGACTGTACTTGACTATACTCTCTTTTACTTTTTGTTTTATTAGGTCTTTATTTCCTCTTTTATTTTCTCTTTTATTAAACCTTTATTTTCTCTTTATTTTCTCTTTAATAAAGGTCTTTATTTTCTCTTTTATTAGGTCTTTATTTCAGCTTTCATTTTTTCTCTTATTTTTCTCTTTTATTAGGTCATTATTTTCTGCTTTATTTTCTCTTTTATTAGGTCTTTATTTTCTCTTTTATTTTCGCTTCTATTAGGTCTTTATTTCCTCTTTTATTTTCTCCTTTTTTAGGTCTTTACTTCCTCTTTTATTTACTCTTTCATCGGGTCTTTATTTTATCTTTTATTGGGTCTTTATTTTCTCTTTTATTAGATCTTTATTTCCTCCTTTATTTTCTCTATTAATAATAATAACAGAAAATGTTATAATGTCATGTATAAATCATGAAAGGAAAAAATAGGAGGTTGGGAAAACGTAAGGAAGAAGCGGCAAGCACCGGGGTTGTCCCCTTCAGGAGAGGCCAGCAAACACTGGCCTGGCACCGGAGTCTCCAAGCCAAGCCAAGACTCCTTACTGGAATACAGATGAGATAAAGAAAATAAGGCTCGTTACGAGAGGGAAAACTGGCGTCTTGGACATGGTGATGGAGGGGGGAGGGAAGAGTGAGGGGAGGGAGAGGAGAGACAGAGAGAGGGAGGGAGGGTAGTGAATGATGGGTGGGGGATGCTGACTATGTGTAATGTGGGACAGACGTGGGAGGGGGTAGGTGGGCAGGAAGTAGGACTGGATGGATGGAATTAGGTGACTAGAGTTTCTCGGAGAAAGACAGAGATAGACAGAGTAAATATGATAACAGCGCGCTCCAAGAAACTGGTGTAACATCCTTCCTCCCTCCCCGACATTTCAACACCTTTCCTTCCTGTATCAGGGAAATTACCAACAAAACTCGTCGCTGTCTTCAACAAGAACCTTGAACAGTTCCTCAGGTCAGTTCCTGACCAGCCTAGGCCTAGTCTGCGACCGGGCCGCGGGGGCGTTGACCCCCAAAAACATCCCTTAGGTATCCTTCAGGACCATGCCTGATTACCTCCCATTCTCCTGATGGTGAATGACCTGTTGTGTATGGATATAGTGCTTCAATTTGAGTATAATACAACAACAATAATATACTTATTTTCACTATGGAATTATACAGGGTGTTTCACTCGTAGGAGTGAACACAGAATACAAAAGTGAATACAGGAATACAGAAACAATTGAACAAGCTTTAGCAAGCCAACGCGATTACATACTGCATAAGTAGAAACAAAGTGAACATGGGTGTCAGTGTGAAGGGTTACACAACCTGGTTAACTCAGAAAGAGAGCTCAGGTTCAACGTTGTCTTAGTGACGCAAAGACAGTGTTCACCTTCCTGGCGGCTGATAAACGGGTCATGACCGGCTCATTTCTTACAAAATCTTATTTAAAACACTCGGATCAACGTCGTTTCTACTTTGGTCTTGTAAATATGTATCTTCTTTCAATATTGACACATGCGTCATGATCAACGTTGGGGATAATATTTCTCTTGGAGTTTAATACGACTTGGTCTACGATAATTAAACAAAAAATTGACTTTGGAATTCAGGAAGTAAACTAACTCTCTGGTCTCCTTTACCCGCCCTCTTTTTCCAGCCAAATATTATCTTCCTCTTGCTTTCTTCCCCTCTTTTACACTGCCAAGGATATTTCCCTGCCAAGGATTTTTCCTTGGTTCTTTTCCTTGCCAAGGATTTTAATTAGGCTTTCTTTCCCTGCCAAGGATCGTCCCTGGGCCTCCGTTTTCCCTGCCACGGATCTTTCCCTGGCCTCCTTTCCCCCGCCGAGGATCTTCTCCGGTATTTACCGGCATTAGAAATTCTGACTCAGGCGGAATTGACTGTAATTCATTCCGTTTGTGGACGATGGAACTCAATGTCTAATTAAGGCCGTTGGGGTGACGGAGGAGGGAGGGATTCCGGGGACTGGAGGAGTCCCACTGGAGGATGGGGGTCAGATGGAGGGAGTCAGATTGTTTTTTTTCTATCTATCTCCATATTTTTCGTCTTCATTTTTTGTTAGTTTCTCTTTTCTCTTTTGGCACTGCTTATTTCTCTCTCTCTCTCTCTCTCTCTCTCTCTCTCTCTCTCTCTCTCTTCTCTCTCTCTCTCTCTCTCTCTCTCTCTCTCTCTCTCTCTTCCAGTTTTATGTAGAATGTCAGAACATAGCGCGGTAATCCTCAGCCTTGAAGCAATATTGAGACATCAGTATTATTATTCCGAAGAGAAGACATGTGCAAGTTGGTGTTTCTTCTGGTCAATAACTAACTACTTACGAGCTTTGTATTCTTCCCGTAATTCAGTGAATGACAGTGCAGAGGGAGCTGTTCGTGCTCCTTCTGCTCAATAGATGGCGTTGTTTACTCACAGATTCCTACAGGCAAGGCATAAAAACCCATTGGTGAATATCTGTGTATATTTATGAGGCCTGGTCACGGACCGGGCCTCAGGGGCATTGACCCCGAAACCCCCTCCAGGTATACTCCAGGTATTCATTGAGTTTGTCATCATCCCTTGTTTCAGTAATTAAAATATTCTTCTATCAGCTTACTACTGTAATGTTCCTGTTAATCAATAAAGATTTTTATGAGACTACTAGTGTTGTTGCAGGTCAATAGATAGGTAATGTTTCTATTACTCGGTAGATGGTGTCACGTGTATTTGCAGTAGTGCTGCTGTTGGTCAATAGATGGCATTATATAGGAGACTACTAGTGCTGCTGTTGGCCAATAGATGGCGTTATACAGGAGACTATTAATGCTTCTGCTGGTAAAGAGATGGCATTACTTACGAGACAGGTAGTGGTCAATGCTCGGTGTCATAAGTATCTGCAGTAGTTCTGCAGTTGGTCAATAGATGGCATGAAGGAGAACACTAGTGTAGTCTTTGGCCAAGAGATGGTGTTATATGGGAGACTTCAAATGTTCCCTCTGGTCAATAAAAGGCGCCGCTTTAAAAAAAAAAAAAAAGCCTGAATTACCAAATGGCTTCAGCAACATAATTTATGACAGTAGCTGGAGCCTACAAATGTACAATTGTTTTTCCTTTTTTTGCATTATTCTCTGGGCATTGTGTTGCCTCTGTGCAATGGTGCAGGAGTCACTAAATTCCTCAGATAACAAATACAGCGTCGGTGGGAGTGAAAAGAATCGCAGATATGAACCTCAGCGGGACCAGCGTACCTCGCTCTTGCCACATCACTGTCAAGTAAATATAGCTGAAAGGTGCTCCAAAATTTTCTCTTTGCTTGCAGTGACCACTGTGTGTGTGTGTGTGAGAAAGAGAGAGAGAGAGAGAGAGAGAGAGAGAGAGAGAGAGAGAGAGAGAGAGAGAGAGAGAGAGAGAGAAAAGAAAGGAGAAGGAATTTTAATGATAATCTCAGTGATTGCAGAATATATCTGGGATTACCTTTTTTTACTTAGTTATACACCAGGATTATCTTTCTTGTCTCCCGCTTTCGGAATTCAGGTTATCATTTCAAAAAATGGTTTCCAATTTGGCCATATGCAATAGCATTATTTTTCTTCATCTTTCATATATTCTTTTCTCTGTAAACCATTTTTTAATATATAAACTTTTAACGTATTCTTCAACAACAGACACTATACTTCAGCTGCATATTACAATTTTAGTCGAATAATACAGTGGCGAATATATATATATATATATATATATATATATATATATATATATATATATATATATATATATATATATATATATATATATATATATATATATATATATATATTATTAAAGGACACCAATGGAGATAAGTCACTCTGACTTTTTTGGGTTATCCTGGGTTCTCTACACATATGCTGCTATGTATGATAATCTATGTGACTGTATTTCTGTATACCTGACTAAACTTACTTACACTTGAATTTCACCATCCGTCGCCGTCAAAACAGGAGGCATCTTTTGTTCGAACGTTTGAAGCCAAACAACAGAGGATTTTGGAAATTATCAGAGTAATTCCAGGTAGCTAAGAATGGGTTCTAGAACTTTCGCATTGGGCACCTTTATATGCCAGTTGTTCCAAGATTTTTGCCATAGTTACCGTAATTCAGAAAATTATATTTAGGCACAGGTACACATTAGTACTATTATCATACATAGTGTAAAATAACAATTATAATAATATTATTAATATCTTTATTTCTACATGTACAATGTATACAGGCCACAGCTGACATCAATGACATACTACTATATAGAAAGCCGCTTGTTATGATGAGCATTTCGGGCAAATTAGGTCAGTTTTGTCCCAGGATGCGACCCACACCAGTCCACTAACACCCAGGTACCCATTTTACTGATGGGTGAACAGAGACAGCAGGTGTCTTATGGAAACACGTCCTAATGTTTTCCAGCCGTACCGGAGATTCGAACTCCGGACCTCAGTGTGTGACCTGAGTGCGCTAGCGATCGAGCTACGGGACATCTAACCTAGGATAACCAAAAAATTCGATCGGTCGAGGCATTTTTGTGCTAAAGGCAAAATGAAAACGAAAAGTTTGAGGAAAGAAAACAAAAGAAAAAAATCCACCAACGATTTAAGGTCCCCCTTTAAGTATATGTACTATACTACTTAATAACCTGTGATCCCGAGAAAGTCAAATTCTTCTTTGTAGGAATCTTTATAGGCTCAAAGGATTACTGATGACCGTCCTTGCATAAGTCAACTTTGCGTATGCGGATGACGCACTCACTTTCTTGGGTTATCTTGGGTGGCTAACCTTCCGGGGTTAAAAATGCAAACAAAATCTAATCTTATCTTACATGTAAAGGATCCTTCTACGTTTGATATAGTTTACGTTTAAACTTTTACAAAAAACTTTGACAACAGGTATTCATAGAAAATGTAAGTTGATTCAGTGGCTAACTAAATTCTCTAGTTTTCTTCTAGCTAGTAAGTAAGTTTATTCAGGTATACACAAATACAGTTACATAGATTATCATACATAGCAGCATATGTGTAGAAAACCCAGGATAACCCAAAAAAGCCAGACAGAGTGACTTATTTCCATTGGGGTCCATTTAATATCTTAATACTATTATACACTGTAGTAGATACTATAGTTATTATACTATAATTAAAAAGAATAAAGTAAAAAGAGTTATTTACATTTACATGTATGTTAGCTAAAAAAAATAAAAAATCATTCTCCTCCCTTTCTGCCGCTACATTCATTAGGTACCTTTTAGCTCTCTTCTTGAACTGGCTCATGCTATGACTGGCTTTGACATGTGCAGGTAGTCTGTTCCATTCCTTTATTGCTGTACAATAAAAGGTGTTTGAAGCCTGGCCACTGACTGTGGGTACTACAAAGTTGTGCTCTCTCCCCCTAGTACTATGACTGCTTTGGTTCTCAGCCTTGACAAAATTGGCAGCAAGATATTCTGGACACTGTGAGCAATTTGATAAACTTGATTTAACTTCAGTTTTTTTACTCTGTCTTCAATATTCAGCATATCCAATTGTTGTAATTCATCCTGGCCTACATGTTCTCTTGGGCACAGGTCCAGGACTAACACTGGGTGTTAGTCGATTGGTGTGGGTCGCATCCTGGGGGACAAGATTGAGGAACCCAATGGAAATATGACAGGCAGTCCTCGATGACGCACTGCCTTTCTTGGGTTATCCTGGGTGGTAACCCTTCGGGGTTAAAAATCCGAACGAAATCTTATCTTACCCCCGACAATGAAAATTCCTGAAGTTACCCATAGAGGCGCAGCGCAAAAAGTCACAGATTCTTGACATTTTTCAACCCAGGGGGGTTAGTAACCCAGACAGTGTGGCTTAGTAACCTAGGCAGTGTGACTTAGTACTGTTAATGTGCATAGTGCCTCACTAACTTCCAGGTACCTGGAATATAGAATCAAGTACCTGGAATATAGAAATGCGTACCTGGAATATAGTATCACGTACCTGGAATATAGAATTACGTACCTGAAATATAGAATCACGTACCTGGAATATAGAATCAGGTACTTAGAATATAGAATCAGGTACTTGTAATATAGAATTAGGTACCGGGAATATAAAATCAGGTACCTGGAATATAGAATCAGGTACCTGGAATATAGAATCAGGTACCTGGAATATAGAATCAGGTACCTGGAATATAGAATCAGGTACCTGGAATATAGAATCAGGTACCTGGCATTTTGAATCAGTTACTTGGAATATAGAATCAGTTACCTGGAATATAGAATTAGATACCTGGAATATAGAACCAGATACCTGGAATATAGAATCAGGTACCTAGAATAAAGAATCAGGTACCTGGAATAAAGAATCAGGTACCTGGAATATAGAATCAGGTACCTAGAATAAAGAATCAGGTACCTGGAATAAAGAATCCTTTTAATGCAACCTTTCGTCCACTGCTGGGCTTTATTAATTATTAAAATTACTCTCTGTTACCACTTTCTTTATTTTCAGTTTTTTTATATTCAGATCAGTTTTAGAGGCCAAGAGCTGTTGTCCTACCTCAGCTCATTTCAAAGCCCAGCAACGTCCCCCCAGGATGCCACTCACACCAGTCGGTTAACATCCATGTAACTACTTTTGTCAGCTTTTGCCATCGTCTGACTTCCAGATCACTGTTCACTGTTACTGTCAGTCCGAAACTAAGGCAGCAACCTAAATCCTCTCAGTGACTTAATTATACTTAAAATATTTAACCAGAGTAATTATCCTGGGTCACAGGTTAATCACTCAACTGGTTGACCGTCTTTGGCATCCATGGCTTGGCCACATGACTTTCTTAAGGACTCGGTTGCTCTGACCTCAGCTAAAAGTAACTAATTACGAGTTTTCTTGATCATGCAACAGAATTTTAGAGCAATATGATTTGCTTTAGAGACGGGACTAAAAAATAATGAGTACTTCTTAGTAGTCGAGGAGATAAGGACAATATATAAAACCAGCAGGGCCATACTTTATTGGCCCAGCAGATAATGGGAGATAAACATACTGCCTTACACACTACACAGATTACAAAACTTATACTCAGATTGTATCTCAGGTGCATTATGTGTGTGTGTGTGTACTTACCTAGTTGTGATTGCATGAGTCGATTCACAGCTGCTGGCCCCACCTCTTCACTGGTCGCTACTAGGTCACTCTTCCTGCTCCATGAGCTTTACCATACCTCTTCTTAAAGCTATGTATGGAACCTGACTCAAATACATCATTTCCCAGCCTATTCCACTTCCTGACAACTCTGTGACTAAAGAAATACTTCCTAACATCCCTGTGATTCAGCTGAGTCTTCAACTTCCAATTGTGACACTTTGTTGCTGTGTCCCATCTCTTGAAGATCCTGTCTCTGTCCACCTTGTCAATTCCTTTCAGTATTTTATATGGCGTTATCATATCCCCCCCATCTCTCCTGTCCTCCAATGTCGTCAGGTCGATTTCCCTTAACCTCTTCTCGTAGGACAAGCCCCTTACCTCCTGGACTAGTCTTGTTGCAAACCTTTGCACTTTCTCTAATTTCCATACGTGCTTGGCTAGGTGTGGGTTCCAAACTGGTGTGTGTGTGTGTGTGTGTGCGGTGGTATGGGGGTGGAAAGCATCCATTAAGACACGCACGTGTACGGGTAATTGTGATGTGCAACGAGACGTGTACTTGGCAAAATACTTACATGCATCCACGAGTACACGGTAGTGTGTCTTACTTCCACGAAGTTAAACTTACATGTTTGCATACTCAACCACACGCACACACACACACATACACATACACACAGGAGCTGTGACTCGACCCCTGCAACCACAACTAGGTGAGTACACACACACACACACGCTGAGTCTCGACCCCTGCAACCACAATTAGGTGAGTACACACACACACAAAGGAGACAGACAGACAGCTTTAAACTACAGACCAGTGTCACTGACATGCATAGTATGCAAAGTCATAGAGAAGATCATCAGGAGAGGAGTGGTGGAGCACCTAGAAAGAAATGAGCTTATATACGACAACCACCACGCTTTCAGGGAAGGAAAATTCTGTGTCACTAACCTACTGGAGTTTTACGACACGGTGACAGAAGGAAGACAAGAGAGAGAGAGAGAGAGGGTTGGGTAAATTGCATTTTCCTGGACTGTAAGAAGGCTTTCGATACAGTTCCACACAAGAGATTAGTGCAAAAGCTAGAGGAGCAGGTAGGTATAACAGGAAAGGCACTGCAGTGGCATACCTGACAGGAAGGCAACAATAAGTCATGGTACGTGACGAGGTATCAGAGTGGGCGCCTGTGACGATCGGGGTTCCACAGGGGTCAGTCCTAGGGCCGGTGCTGTTTCTGGTATATGTGAATGACATGACGGAAGGGACAAATTCGGAGGTGTCCCTGTTTGAAGACGATGTGAAGCCAATGCGAAGAATTTAATTAAATGAGGATCACGTAGGACTGCAAAGCGATATGGACAGGCTGCAAACTTGGTCCAACAACTGGCTCCTGGAATTTAACCCCACCAAGTGAAAAGTCATGAAGATTGGGGAAGGTCAAAAAAGACCTCAGACAGAGTACAGGCTAGGGGGCCAAAGATTGCAGCCCTCAGTCAAGAAAAAGGATATTGGGGTGAGTATAATACCGAGCACATCTCCTGAGGCGCACATCAACCAGGTAACTGCTGCAGCATATAGGCTCCTGGCAAACCTAAGAATAGCGTTCCAATACCTCAGTAAGGAGTCATTCAAGACTCTGTACACCGTGCACGTCAGGCCCATATTGGAGTATGCAGCACCAGTTTGGAACCCACACTTGGTCAAGCACGTCAAGAAATTAGAGAAAGTGCAAAGGTTTACAACAAGACTAGTCCGGGAGCTAGGAGGAATGTCCTACGATGAGAGGTTAAGGGAAATCGACCTGACAACACTGGAGGACAGGATGGATAGGGACGACATGATAACGATATATAAAATACTGCGAGAAATTGACAAGGTGGATAGGGACAGGATGTTTCAGAGATGAAACACAACAACAAGGGGTCACAACTGGAAGCTGAAGACTCAGATGAGTCAAAGGGATGTTAGGAAGTATTTCTTCAGTCATAGAGTTGTCAGGAAGTGGAACAATCTGGAGAGTGGAGAGTGATATAGTGGAGGCAGGATCCATACATAGCTTTAAGAAGAGATACAATGAAGCTCATGGAGCAGGGAGAGAGTAGACCTAGTAGCGATCCGTGAAGAGGCAGGGCGAGAAGCTATGAATCGACCCCTGCAACCACAAATAGGTGAGTACACACACTGTCCCCTATCCAGTATCATCTCGTGCTCCCCGCTCCTCCTCCCTCCTTCTCACTGTATATTCAGTTCCAGTCCAGCTCTTTTAATAGACCTGTTGACACAGATGATCCAGGGCGCTTGAGTGTACAGTGCGTGTTTAGGAGAGAGCCTGGCGCTTACCTATTTGTACTCTTCTGTTTGCATTTACGGGGGTCGAGTTTCAGCATGGAGCCACGTCCGGGTTTACTCCCTCCTGGGCTCGTCAGCCATGTCGTATCTATTCTTTAAATAAAACGCCTGTCTCCATCTCTCCTTCATCGAGGTCAGTCCCCTTCCTGACCAACCTAAAACTGGAGAAATATCACATTCCTGTGATTCATCTGTGAATGCAGCTTCCAGCTGTGCCCTTGTGTACCCATTTCCTCCTCTCTCACTATCACGAAATTCTTGCTGGTCCTCGGGTTCAAGACTCGTCCATTCCTTGAGAAACGTTCAATGATTGTCTTGCCTTAGACGACCTTATGCTCTGGTCCACTCCCCCAGGATGCCACCCACACCACAGGTGCAGCACTCAGGTGCCTTCCCCTAGGTGCACAGAGGCAACAGGTGCAAGGGAACATACTCAACGTCTCTGCTCCTCCAGGAATCAAACCCGGCTCCTTCGGTTGTGAGAGTAAGGCCATTCCGCTGAACTCTAAGCCACGAATTCATTTACGCGCATCTGATATTTAATTTACAGGTAACTAATAATTCGTTTACAGGGAATAAATGAGTCATTTACACAACAGTGATTTATTGATAAATTCAGTCTTTTTTAAATAATTATTTTTTACGTAACTCTCGTTAATTTTCAGATCGTTAAATCACCAGTAATAATAAACTGTATTTCTCCATGGTACAATTTATACAGACCATAGTTGACATCAATGGTATACTATATAGAAAGTTCCTTGATGAATTAGAAACATGTGCCACACTTGGGTATCTTTATTGAGGAAACGTTTCGCCACACAGTGGCTTCATCAGTCCTATACAAAGAAGAAAGGTGAAGATCAGAAGGAGTTTGAGGTAATCAGTCCCTCAGCCTGGAGTCGATGTAATCAGTCCATGAGTCTTTTCAAGAATTGTTCCCAGGATGCGACCCACACCAGTCGACTAACACCCAGGTACCTATTTTACTGCTTGGTGAACATGGACAGCAGGTGTCTTAAGGAAACACGTCCTGATGTTTCCACTCGTACCGGGGATCGAACCAAGGACCTCAGTATGTGAGCTGAGTGCCCTAGCGATAAATGTGATAACTTTCACCGTAACTGTGATTACTTTCACCATAACTGTGATAACTTTCACCATAACTGTGATTACTTTCACCATAACTGTGATAACTTTCACCATAACTGTGATAACTTTCACCGTAACTGTGATAACTTTCACCATAACTGTGATAACTTTCACCGTAACTGTGATAACTTTCACCATAACTGTGATAACTTTCACCGTAACTGTGATAACTTTCACCGTAACTGTGATAACTTTCACCATAACATATACATTTTTTTTATTTCTTTGCAAAGGTTACAATGCGCAATTCACATTCTATAAAATGTTGTTAAGGACAAAGAAAGACAATAACATGCAGTAATATATGTCACTGTAGCGGTGATATTTTTCACTGTAACCGTGAAAACTTTCACTGTAACTGTGTATTAGTCAGCCACGGGTCATGGGCTGACATACGGCCACATGTGCTAGTTAAAGACTCTCTTCCGGAATATTATTTACCTTCTGGCTGACAATATACCAAAGAAAATGGAGCTGCGTCAGCTGGTCAGCAGAGAACCACTTATCATAAATAATTTGCCATTTTTCTCTTTTCTTTTACTTACGAAAATTAATAATTATATATCTTAATATGAATTCATTCAACTTTAAAGATATATTTGAAAGGAATATATATTTTTAACATAAACAAATCTAAACCTAATTTTTTTATTATTTGGGTCCCGTTTTCTGTAATTAGGGAGACACACTTGTCCGGATATATTCTTAAGTAGTTAGACTGTTGGGTTTAGTCCTGACTCTTTCTCTTCTACTTCAGCTCTTCCTCTCACCGGCTATTCTTCTTCTGTCCCCACTTCCCCCTCGCCCCTAGTGGGTCCTTACCTGAGAGTCTGAACTAACTAACTAACTTGTCCGGTTTCCTGACGAACCTTACCTTATTTTTTCACTACCAGAGGCCAAAGAGAATAATGAAAATATATTCACCTTGATATGGTTGCTGAGCTGGAATCCAGCACCTAGGCCCGCCTCTCAACATTCATTTGACCGGTGCAGTGGAGATTAATCGCACCTGATCGTAAAGCTGTGTATGGTGTTAGCCTTGTCTGCCTAATCTTCTAGTTTATCATCACTATTAAAAAAGGGCTCATTTGGCTGTGCAGTTTCCCCTGTCCATTTTATTAGCCAATATAAATGTTAAATCAATTAATACTTGTGAATACTACCATTATTATTATTATTATTATTATTATTATTATAAAATCTGGGGTGATTTATGAGATGGAGCATCTCGTCTGTGACACTTACGAAGATTGTATCAAGTATGGAGACAGACACTGGTTAGAGAACAGTAGTAAACACCCTGGTAGATGTGAGATATAGTCACGACATACAGGATACTCAGAAACACTGACAGATAGGAAGCAGATAAACGATGGTGCAGACTGACAAGTGGAAATAAGGCTACACTACTGGTAGCAGGCCTTGATTACAGTGCTTCATCCAAGGCTGGACTTTATCAAGGCTGGGCTTTATCAAGGCTGGGCTTTATCAAGGCTGGGCTTTATCAAGGCTGGGCTTTATCAAGGCTGGGTTGTATCAAGGCTGGGCTTTATCAAGGCTGGGCTTTATCAAGGCTGGACTTTATCAAGGCTGGGCTTTATCAAGTATACAGGAAATGCAGCCTGATATGGCACACGAGTCCCGTGAGGTGACGCTAGGAGAAAGGCAGGTCAGAGGTGAGGCTTGTATTTATTTTAGACACAGGTACACATAAATACAGTTACACAAATTATCATACATAGTAACATACGTGTAAATTACCTAGGATAACCCCCCCAAAAAAGATAAAGTAACTTATTTCCATTGGTGAGAGTAGACGGAGCCAAGAGTAGGGCTCGATACGACGTACGCTGTCAGTGGACCTATAACCCCCAACAAGAAGAAGGAGCCAAGATGCCCGAACTTTGTTTATTTTCTTTAGTGTTTGAATCACGGATAATGTGAGCAATGGGCTTAGGTATAGCATATACATGCCACTGTTATGATCGACGGTGTGTGAAGTGGATCATGCTTGCTTCTGAAGATCTGCGCTTGGTCCTGTCGTTCTTTGGATGTTGTTGTTGTGCTTTCCTCTAGTCCCTGATGTGAAAAGGTACGTTATGATGGAACATGCTGTATAATCCTACGGGTTTAGCGCTTCCCCCTTGATTATAATAATAATAATAATATAATGGAACATGCATGCGTTTTTGGTGTTAGCCAGCCTGGAGGCTTATTTGTGCTCCTGAAGGCTTATCTGAAGGTCTCGGCCGGTCTTATCGACATAGAATTTATTGCATTGACCGCACGGTTATGTGATGCTGTGGATTAAACCTTAGAAAACGTTTCGGTCCTGAGACCTTGATCACTGTTGTGCAGGCGCTCCTTGATCTTGGGTTTCTGGTAATCTCTTTGATAATTTTAGTGGTAAGGACTGAAACGTTCATGTTGACTTTACTGAGAAGCAGAGCGATGGTGATGGTAGACTGCCTGTGGGAGGGCAGGAATTCTCTTTGTGTGTGTGTTATGTATGGGGAATTTTTGCTTGCTGGAGAGGGTAATATGAGGTGGGAATATGCGAGTAGCAAAAGTCCCCTCAACGTGTTTCTCTTCAAATAAAAGATGCTCATCATTACAAATTCTGACTGCTCGGGGGAAGAATGTTATGATGGTGGGTGAGGTAATAAATCTGGGTCGTCTTTATTGGCAGGTTATCTGTACACTCTTTTAGAATATCTCTGTACTTGCTGAGTAGAACATACAGAGAGGGTAAAGAGCCGTCTCTATATGTTAAGCGAGTTTCGGGAACTGAATGAGGTTGAAACGTCTGGGAACACTGACAAAGATGTCCTCCCCATCTCTCAGCCAGATGATGAGTCGTGAGATGATATCCCACAATCGTGTTACCGCAGTTTTGCGAGTCATGACAAATATTGCCTCACAAATCTACTGGAGTTCCAAGTGAAAGAGGTGAGGCAGGAGAGAGAGCGGGATGGGTAGAAAGCAGATTCTTAGATTGCAAGAAGGTATCTTATACCGTACCTCTCAAGAGACTGGAACAAATACCTGAGGAGGGGACAGGAATAACAGTAAATGCGCTACAATGAATCAAAGAATATCTTATAGAGATGAGACATAAGAGTGATCGTCCGAGATGTCATAATAGGAGAGTGTAACACGGGGTGGGGCAAGGCTTGGTATTAGAACCAGCACTGTTTCCGGTATATGTGAAAGACATACCAGACGAGATTGAGTCAGTTGTATGTTTACAGATGAGAAAGCAAGGTATCAGATGAACCTGGACGACCTGTAAGTTCAGTTGCACAAGTGGCTGCTGGAACTGAACCCCAATTCGAAGTTCTATTTTTATTTTTCTTATGCTGTACAAAACTAATGTAGTTTACATGTAATAAATTAACGTTAGGTACATAAAAAAGTCACTAGTATGCAAATCCATACATTATCTTCAGAGATATATACATTTAAATCTTCTTTGACGGGTCAGCCTGCTATTTAGACCTCGCCTTAAATCTCCCATGACTTAGCTATAATTAATATAATTAATTGTAATTAATGAAACTAATTAAAATTAATAAAATTAATTATAATTAATTGTAATTATAATTAATTGTAATTATAATTAATTGTAATTAATGAATAATTGTAATTGATGAATAATTGTAATTAATTTAATAAAGTAATTATCTTCCTTTGATCGGTCTATGAGTTGCTTTCAGGAAGTTTAACAGAGTCATTAATGGCCTATGTGCCAGATTTGTTAGACCTGTCTTCAAATATGCAGAGCCAACGTGGAACCCACACCTGATAAAGTATCTTTAGAAAGTGGAGAAGGTGTTGAGGTGCAAAACAAGACTAGTCCAACAGCTATAAGGCGAGGGTAAAGGAGCTTAAATAGAAGACATAAGAGGATACAAAAATCAGGGAAGACATGATACCGACATACAAAATACTCAGAGGATTTGATAGGATAGTCGAAAGGTGGGGAACGGGTACACGAGGGCACATTTGAAAGACACGGATGAGTCACTTGGATGTCAGGAAGTATTTCTCGTTTCAGGGTGAACAGGAAGTGGAATGACCTGGACGACGAAACAGCGGAGGCAGGTTATTCACGTAGTTTCAAGATAAGGTATGGCAGAGCCCACAAGGCTAAAGGGAGTAAATCCGGCAAGTGACAAGAGACAGGGCCCCACACACACACAAGGTAGGTAAGCGTCACCCAGACAACAGTTTACTATAAATGCTCCACTGAAACTCTCCATAGCTCTTTGTTATCATCAACAAACACAAACATACTAACACAAGAGCAATTCAAATGTTTTAATTTGGTCAACAGACGTGAAGAAAAAACACACTTTACAGTAAAGGCTTTTACTGAGGCAATTGTTGAAACTGTTTATCTCTTAAAATAATTAACGCCACAATTCACTTAATTATTATTATTTATTTTCTAAAATACAGCAGCAAGAAATGTTGATCCAACTTAATTAATAAAAATTTTTTACACTGCATTGGTGCTTAGACTTTTTTATTATATACTATATAGTATATCTAATCAAGAAACAATAATATTTAAAAAAAAAATACCCTCGACTTTCCGAATTTGGAAATTGCATCATGAGAGAGACCGCTACCATACACTGACTCCTTCCATGTTCTCTCATCACTATACACGAGTCTATAGGATTGAAAAAAAATCTAAAAGAGATGGTTGATAAATTCTTTTGCTAAGAAAATGAGCCGAGGCTTCACTAGGCCAAAGGCTTTACTGGATCGAGGCTTCACTAGGCCAAGGCTTTACTGGGTCGAGGCTTCACTTAACTAAGGCATAAGCAAATTGGCTCAGTTGAAAATAGTGTAAAATAAACAAGTTGATGATTAAGACACATGTGCAACAGTTGGGTATCTATGTTGTTGAAACGTTTCGCCCACAACGCAGGTGAAACGTTTCAACAACAGAGATACCCAACTGTCACACATGTGTCTGAATCACCAGTTTGGCTCAGGGTTGTGGGACCTACACCTCATGTGTGGATCCTAACCAAGGATGCTGGACAGGCACCTAACGTCAGTACCCGACCAGCCGGGTTGTGCTTCGTACGTCGGTTTGCGTGCGGCCGGAAGTAACAGCCTGGTTGATCAGGTCCTGATACATCGCGAGGCCTGGTCATGGACCGGGCCGCGGGGGCGTTGACCACCAAAACACTCTCCAGGTGTCGGTCTTGTTTGTGGAGCGAGGGAAGTTCTCTCCAGTTTGGGAATGAATCCATTAAACTTTCAGGCCTAAAGAGCGATGATAATACACAAATAACACATACATAGGACAGAAACTTACCACGACGTTTCGGTCCGACTTGTAAATGGTCCAAGTCGGACCGAAACATCGACACAAACTTCTACTATAAGCGGGTTATTTGTGCATTGTTCCAGTCACGGTATTGTTCAAGTCACGGTATTGTTCATGTCACGGTATTGTTCCAGTCACGGTATTGTTCCAGTCACGGTATTCTAGTCACGGTATTGTTCCAGTCACGGTATTGTTCCAGTCACGGTATTGTTCCAGTCACGGTATTGTTCCAGTCACGGTATTGTTCTAGTCACGGTATTGTTCCAGTCACGGTATTTTTCCAGTCACGGTATTGTTCTAGTCACGGTATTGTTCCAGTCACGATATTGTTCTAGTCACGGTATTGTTCCAGTCACGGTATTGTTCCAGTCACGGTATTGTTCTAGTCACGGTATTGTTCCAGTCACGGTATTGTTCCAGTCACGGTATTGTTCTAGTCACGGTATTGTTCCAGTCACGGTATTGTTCTAGTCACGGTATTGTTCCAGTCACGGTATTGTTCTAGTCACGGTATTGTTCCAGTCACGGTATTGTTCTAGTCACGGTATTGTTCCAGTCACGGTATTGTTCCGTTGTGTTCTTTAGCGATAATAATAACGGAAAGGGAAGACTGAGGTAGGATAATCAAAGAAAATAGTGAATAAACAAGAAGAGTGATAACAAAAATTAAGTGATCTGCTCACTTTGGATTCGTTTTAGAAGTGATTTTCGTCATATACGAAGGAGAGTTGAAGGCGCCTCAAGCTCACTTCTGGCTATCCTTCGAATATTATCCAAGGATTTTACAAGCTGACTGGTTTTCTTATTATTATTAAAAATCCATGAGTTTTGGGGAGAGTCGGTTGGCCATGATGCTTCTAACCTGATTCCTGGATGTGTTGTTGTTCATGTTGTTGTTCCGGTGTTCCTGGAGACTGTACAAGTGGAACACTGGAGACTGTACAAGTGGACACTGGAATGCACTTAAATCTCCACTAATTTTATTACAAATAGCAATGTTTTGTTAAAATGTGGGAAGAGTTTCCACAGCTGTCTGTGTAGTGAAGACCAGGTGTGTGTGTGTGTACTCACCTAGTTGTGGTTGCAGGGGTCGAGTCACAGCTCCTGGCCCCGCCTCTTCACTGGTCGCTACTGGGTCACTCTCCCTGCGCCATGAGCTTTATCATA
>WNWK01000108.1:182477-264977 GCA_009830355.1 Cherax destructor | reverse complement strand
TGTCTACCATCCTACATGACAGGAGGTTAGTACCTCCCTGGATGATTACTGCCTACCATCCTACATGACAGAAGGTTAGTACCTCCCTGGATGATTACTGCCTACCATCCTACATGACAGGAGGTTAGTACCTCCCTGGATGATTACTGTCTACCATCCTACATGACAGGAGGTTAGTACCTCCCTGGATGATTACTGCCTACCATCCTACATGACAGGAGGGTAGTACCTCCCTGGATGATTACTGTCTACCATCCTACATGACAGGAGGTTAGTACCTCCCTGGATGATTACTGTCTACCATCCTACATGACAGGAGGGTAGTACCTCCCTGGATGATTACTGCCTACCATCCTACATGACAGGAGTTTAGTACCTCCCTGGATGATTACTGCCTACCATCCTACATGACAGGAGGTTAGTACCTCCCTGGATGATTACTGCCTACCATCCTACATGACAGGAGGGTAGTACCTCCCTGGATGATTACTGTCTACCATCCTACAATCTGCCAAGTCGCCCATCACTGTCCATACTCTGGTTTATACAGTTATAATATCTCAGTTATACACCTAACAGTCTTCTACAGTCTTCGCTCTACAGTCATCCTTAATATAGGTTAGTACACGCAAGTCACAAACAACAGACCAATTATATGTACTGTAACAAGTGCTTGTCAGTAAGTACTGGCTCCCTCACTTTTGTTGTGTTAGTGTGACTTGGTTAATGGTCCTAGTCGGTCCGACACATCGTCGTAATCTCCTCTATCTCCTGTGTGCGGGACATTTGTGTACCTGTGATTTGTATGCAAGGTGTGGGTGGCAGGGGGCGTGGGTGTGGGTGTGTTGGGTGTGTGGGTGGCAGGGGGCTTGGGTGTGGGTGTGTTGGATGTGTGGGTGGCAGGGGGCTTGGGTGTGGGCGTGATGGGTGTGGGGAGTTATGTGGATGGAGGAGTTGAGACTGTGTTGGTAACATTGTCACTGGCCTTAATTTCGAGTCATGGTGTGTAAATAGAATCACAGGTGTGTGTGTGTGTGTGTGTACTCACCGCCTATTTGTGGTTGCAGAGGTCAATTCACAGCTCCTGGTCCCGCCTCTTCGCTGGTTGCTACTAGGTCCATTCTCTCCCTGCTCCATGAGCTTTATCATACCTCTTCTCTGTGTGTGTGTGTGTGTGTGTGTGTGTGTGTGTGTATTTCCAACGAGTCGGAATAAACAAATGAGCTTTCTCTTTCTCAAAACGGTAGCTTTCTTCAAGTTCTCTCTCTCTCTCTCTCTCTCTCTCTCTCTCTCTCTCTCTCTCTCTCTCTCTCTCTCTCTCTCTCTCTCTCTCTCTCGCTCTCGCTCTCTCGCTCCCCTCGGTCTCTCTCTCTCTCTCTCTCTCTCTCTCTCTCTCTCTCTCTCTCTCTCTCTCTCTCTCTCTCACTCCTACTTTTATGAAAGAAATTCCTAGATATTTAGAGTTTAATTATTTTATGTTATATATTAATTGCAACTTTTATCTGAATTATCCCTCATTATCATTCTTATCATCAGAATGACTCTTTTGATGGTTTTCAAACCCTCAGTGATGGTGAACCTGCTCAAATATAGATTCATTAAACAAATTATTTTCTTTGCAGCAACTGCAGAATGCCTCTTTCGATCGGCCTCAAATCTTCATTGCCGATAACTCGAGAATGCAACTACTGTTCACCTTCAAACTTGATGTACAGGTGTATTTTAGGTGATTGAGCACAGCTCCTACCACTAAGCAACGAGGACAGTGATTGTAATAATGCTAAGGGGGTGTGGCCAGTGACGTCACAATAGTAAGGTGGAGATGGTAGCGTAGGGGGCGGGGCTTGCAAGTGACGTCACAAACTGGTCTAGGGGCGGGGCCTGGCAGTGATGTCACAGCAATAAAATGGACAAAAGGGAGGGACTTAGCAGTGACGTCATAGTAAGCTGGACAAGGGGCGGGGCTTTGCAGTGACGTCATAGCAAACTGGACAAGGGGAGGGACTTGCTAGTGACGTCACAGTAGTAAACTAAACAAGGGGGCGGGACTTTCCAGTGACGTCATAGCAAACTGGACAAGGGGCGGGACTTGCTAGTGACGTCACAGTAGTAAACTAAACAAAGGGGCTGGGCTTGCCAGTGACGTCACAGCAGTAAACTGGACAAAAGGGGCGGGGCTTAGCAGTGACGTCACAGTAAGCTGGACAAGGGAGGCGGGGCTTGCTATTGACGTCACAATAATGAGGTAGAGGCGGGGCCTGGCTGTGGGTTGTGCACTTAGCGGTGCACACTGCCCACGGCCTCACTCCTGCTACAGCGGCCGCCACACACGCACACACAAGACCTCCTACAAGAACTGTATTGTATGAATTGTGTTAATGTCAGTCGTAATGCGGGTCCTCACTGTAGGTAAGTCATATGTGATGTTATTACATTCACTGGGAAGCGCTAAGCCCGCAGGGGTTTGTGGAGTGCCAGCAATCAGGTGTGATCACTGGAAAGGAAGGACAGCTCCAACACCTTGGATCAAGAGCCTGTTAACAGCATCAAGGTACACTCATTGTACAGGAATGAGAGGGAGAGAGAATCTCAAAGCTTGAGTGGGTCGACTGGCTTCGGTGAGAGTGGGTCGCCTGGCTTGCGTGAGAGTGGGTCGCCTGGCTTGGGTGAGAGTGGGTCGCCTGGCTTGGGTGAGTGGGTCGACTGGCTTGGGTGAGTGGGTCGACTGACTGGAGTGAGAGTGGGTCGCCTGGCTTGCGTGAGAGTGGGTCGACTGGCTTGGGTGAGTGGGTCGACTGGCTTGGGTGAGTGGGTCGACTGGCTTGGGTGAGTGGGTCGACTGACTGGAGTGAGAGTGGGTCGCCTGGCTTGCGTGAGAGTGGGTCGACTGGCTTGGGTGAGTGGGTCGACTGGCTTGGGTGAGTGGGTCGACTGGCTTGGGTGAGTGGGTCGACTGGCTTGGGTGAGTGGGTCGACTGACTGGAGTGAAGGGGTCACTGCTCTACACCTGATGCGTCGACTACTTGCATAGTGGTCAACCCTGCCATCCTACACAACACCTGCCATCCTACACAACACCTGCCATCCTACACAACACCTGCAATCCTACACAACACCTGCCATCCTGCACAACACCTGTCATCCCATACAATACCTGCAATCCTACACAACACCTGCCATCCTACACAACACCATCCTAACAACACCTGCCATCCTACACAACACCTGCCATCCTACACAATACCTGCAATCCTACACAACACCTGCCATCCTACACAACACCTGCCATCCTAAACAACACCTGCCATCCTACACAACACCTGCCATCCTACACAACACCTGCAATCCTACACAACACCTGCCATCCTCACAACACCTGTCATCCATACAACACTGCCATCCTACACAACACCTGCCATCCTACACAACACCTGCCATCTACACAACACCTGCCATCCTACACAACACCTGCCATCCTACACAACACCTGCCATCCTACACAACACCTGCATCCTACACAACACCTGCCATCCTACACAACACCTGTCATCCTACACAACACCTGCCATCATACACAACACCTGCCATCCTACACAACACCTGCCATCCTACACAACACCTGCCATCCTACACAACACCTGCCATCCTACACAACACCTGCCATCCTACACAACACCTGCCATCCTACACAACACCTGCCATCCTACACAACACCTGCCATCCTACACAACACCTGCCATCCTACACAACACCTGCCATCCTACACAACACCTGCCATCCTACACAACACCTGCCATCCTACACAACACCTGCCATCCTAACAACACTGCCATCCTACACAACACCTGCCATCCTACACAACACTCTGCCATCCTACACAACACCTGCCATCCTACACAACACCTGCCATCCTACACAACACCTGCCATCCTACACAACACCTGCCATCCTACACAACACCTGTCCATCCTACACAACACCTGCCATCCTACACAACACCTGCCATCCTACACAACACCTGCCATCCTACACAACACCTGCCATCCTACACAACACCTGCCATCCTACACAACACCTGCCATCCTACACAACACCTGCCATCCACAACACCTGCCATCCTACACAACACCTGCCATCCTATACAACACTTGTCATCCTACACAACACCTGCCATCCTACACAACACCTGCCATCCTACACAACACCTGCCATCCTACACAACACCTGCCATCCTACACAACACCTGCCATCCTACACAACACCTGCCATCCTACACAACACCTGCCATCCTACACAACACCTGCCATCCTACACAACACCTGCCATCCTACACAACACCTGCCATCCTACACAACACCTGCCATCCTACACAACACCTGCCATCCTACACAACACCTGCCATCCTACACAACACCTGCCATCCTATACAACACTTGTCATCCTACACAACACCTGCCATCCTACACAACACCTGGGTCGACTGGCTGAAGTGAGTGTGGGTCGACTGGCTGGAGTGAGAGTGGGTCGACTGGCTGGAGTGAGAGTGGGTTGACTGGCTGGAGTGAGAGTGGGTCGACTGGCTTGTATTAGAGTGGGTCATCTGGCTTGGGTGAGTGGGTCGACTGGCTTGGGTGAGTGGGTCGACTGGCTTGGGTGAGTGGGTCATCTAGCTTGAGTGAGAGTGGATGGACTGGCTTGGGTGAGAGTGGATCGACTGCCATCCTACACAACACCTGTCAGCCTACACAACACCTGTCATCCTACACAACACCTGCCATTGGTTTGATGTGTTTCCAGCTACCATGAATCGGCTGTAACGTTGAAAGCAACAGTAATGACAGCGCCTGCGTTCACAACGGTAGTGACGGTTCCTGCGTTAAATAACAACAGTAGCGACAGCTCCTGCGTTAAGTAACAATGGTAGCAAAGGAACAACGGTACTGAGTCTGCGGTTAAAGAAGGAATGTTGTGTACAGAGGTTAAACACTCGTGGAGGTGTACGCTCAAGCCGGCCCGGCAGATGTTGACAAGTGATTGCCAGTGTATATATGATCTTGTCATTGATGTACCGCAACTTGGCACTGATGTACCGCTAATGGACATTGATGTAACGCAAACGTGCGTGAACACGAGTGCCCGCGTGTGTGTACGTCCTTTGCGTAGTGTTATGTTTTTGAATCATAAAAGTTCTCGTTCACTTCGGTGTCCTGATCTTCCGTCCACTTCGAAGTTCCAATCTCTAATTTACTTTGATGTCTCGATCCCCATACCATTTCGATGTCCCCATTTACAATCCACTACAGTGTTACTATCTACACCCCCACTTCGAAGTGCGTCTCCAGTCTGCTTCGATGTGCCGATCTTTATTTCACCTCGATGTCTCAGTCTTCGGCACTGTTCGATACCCCGATCTCCAGATCACTTCGATGTCCCAATTTCCAACTCACTTCTGTGTCCAGATCTCCAGCCAAAACCACAGAAGGTAGAACACTCAGACCAGGCCTCCTAAATTGGAAAATAAATATTCCAGGTATAAGAGCTGTTTAGAGACACAAAGTAAAGATTAGTGTGTACTGAATGCAACAAGTTTGCAAGATATACCTATCAAAAAATGCCAGCCGCTTACACTAACAAGCAAGTACTCAGAAAAAAATCTGTCACAGTTAGGTCCAATAACCCTAGTCAATGAAAAAAATTTGAATGTTGGCCATGTAAGGAAGCTTCTAAAATTTCCCCATATTGAATTTGGGCTGTGTAGGCGATGCCAATTTGCCAATTTATTGAAATAATGGATTGAAAAAGTCACAAAATTGAATATATTTTTTAACTATTGTAAATTATTTTAAATCGAATATAACTGCAGCAAAGTTATTTGCAAGATTCGTTCTTATTATATCAAAGAAGTTATAAAGTTTGTTTACAGTATCAATAGTCGAGAGGGAAGTGGTGGAACTTATTTGCTCTAAAAGAGGTTTTTTTTTGTGAAGCCGCTACTGATACCCAGGAGAAGGTCGTAGGTATAATTGTAACAAGCCTACTACCACTATTACTTTTACTACTTAAAACTACCATTACTTGTTTTTCTTCCTCTCTTGGTCCCGTCCGTGTCCCTCTCCTCTTAATATACTGACTCCCTCACTTTTATATTACTGTGACTTTGTAAATGGTCAAAGTCGAACCGAAACGCCGTCGTAAGCTCCTCTCTCCTACGTGTGGGTCATCTGTGTAAGGTCCTGTTTTGTGCAGTTGTTTACGTATCTCAAGAACCAGCAAAAGGTGGAGACGAACTGACATTCTCACCTTCCTACGAGAGATAAGTGGCATGTGTTAACTGAGTATTCCCCTCCTACCTCCTTCCTGGAGTACTTTACACTGGTGAGCAGGTGATAATGTTACGTTACAATCATCACACTGGTGAAGTGTTACGTTACAATCACAGTGGTTAGGTGTTACGTTACAATCATTACATTCTTTTTACCTTTTCCCCCAAACAAAATCATTTGAAAGAGAGGAATTTTATGACGATGTTTCGGTCGTTCTAGACCATCATTGTAACCTGACAGTGGCCCAGGATGGTCCAAAACGTCATCATAAAGGTCCTCTCCTTTTAATGTCGAAGAGAAGGCTGAACTTCATTTGTGTGCTTATATACAAAATCGCCACAGAAAGACTCTTGATTCTTGGAACTGGAGCTACTTTCCCGCTTCCTCAAATCAAACCTGATACCCTTCCCAATTCCCCAGCCGCTGTGTGTCCCGGGTGAGATTAACATTTCCCTCTGAATACGATATTAAAGCGAGTGATGCTTTCTCGTAAATTGTTCGAGTCATGTGTGAAAATGTTTGATTTGTGTTTTACATAAAACTTTGTTGCGATGTAAATAATGTCAAGTACAGCGACGTGTGAAAACACGGAAGGCAACACACATAATCACACACACACGGGAGGATGATAATGTAAACCGAAAATACATACGTGAAAATAATGCAAAATATAAAATTCTCCATACATATAATATGAAGATTTTGGTCAATTTTTTCCTCGCTGTGCAGCTTAGAGAGCAAGCTTGCTTTAAAATTATAATTTAGGTATTTCTACACAAGAGCATCCGTTATACCAGTAATTCGCACGAGAACACCTGGTGTACAGTAGGGCTGAGTTGAAGGCAGGTGTGAGGCGGGTGTACCAATATTTACTGTGTGTTTGTGTGTGTGTTGCGTTGAGGTACCATTGAGCTGATGTTACTGTGATGTAAATAATAATTGTGACACTTAAGTGTCATCACAGGCAGAAGACTCCCAGTAACTAGGTCATAACATTTAGCACAGGTGCGAGAGAACTGACCATCTTGGGAATGGATGTTGTCCGACCCTGGCGTCCCTTGCTGAAACAAATGCAATGCTCATAGGGAAGCGCTAAGTCCGTAAGGACCATACATCTCAATAAGAGTGGGATGTAATTATATTTCATCCAAGGAAAAAATACCTTTCCACTATCTGTGTCAAGAGCCCATGACCCCTCATCAAGAACTCCTTGAAGCACTGCAAGGCTAACTTCCTCATATTTCTTTGTATTAATAATAGAGGAATTATCAGGATCTGAAACACTGTGGTGGGATTATCAGGATCTGAAACACTGCGGTGGGATTATCAGGATCTGAAACACTTTGGTGGGATTATCAGGATCTGAAACACTGGGGTGGAATTATCAGGATCTGAAACACTGTGGTGGGATTATCAGGATCTGAAACACTGGGGTGGAATTATCAGGATCTGAAACACTTTGGTGGGATTATCAGGATCTGAAACACTGTGATGGAATTATCAGGATCTGAAACACTCTGGTGGAATTATCAGGATCTGAAACAGGGGTGGAATTATCAGGATCTGAAACACTGTGGTAAAATTGCCGCAATGCCCGCAATGCACAGCATATTAGGGGCTTTTGGCATGTACATCTCATTAATAACTAAGTAATAACTATGTAATAACTATGTATAACTATGTCTACCATATATAATTGTACAATGTCTCAATAAAGTATTTTATTTTATTTTATTTTTTAATTATCAGGATCTGAAACTTTTTGGTGGGATTATCAGGATCTGAAACACTTTGGTGGGATTATCAGGATCTGAAACACTGGGGTGGAATTATCAGGATCTGAAACACTGGGGTGGAATTATCAGGATCTGAAACACTGGGGTGGAATTATCAGGATCTGAAGCACTGGGGTGGAATTATCAGGAACTGAATGGTTGGTTCTTCTATCAACTTTCGTGAATGTAAAACGTGAGGTCAGTTTTAATACTCTTTAACACGTCACCTGCTGAGTCTCGGTCTCACCTGTCTTGCTGCTGGACAAGTAAAGTAAAGTTTTATTTCATTGCAGATTGCAGATTACATAGGTATCGGTAGTTACAATGTAAATTGAGTGCAAGGAGAGCCACTGACATGCCATGGCATTAGGGGCAGCTTATTCTATTCCTTAAAGACTATGTACTTAATATTAGAGAAATTTATTGAGTTTATTCTAGTTAAAAATTATTTTCAAAATAACAATATGATGAAATTTTACTGTTTAAATTATTATATAATGATATTAGATTGTTACAGGTGTTACAGGTGACGTGTAAAATGTTGATAAGTTGCCAGCAAAGACACGAGGGAAGTATGGACACTTTATTAGGTATCCCCGAGGTGATGCATTGTTTGACAGGGATGAGACGTAAGAATGAATGACCACTTTAGTAGGCCTACTGGCCTATGGTGATACTTCAGTGCTTTCTACTCTCATCCCCCGTCTTATTTTTTTTTTTTTTTTGCACTCCCAGCTGGACACTTTCTAAACACGTAAATGTTGTTATTATTATTATTATTATTATTATTATTATTATTATTAGTAGTAGTAGTAGTAGTAGTAGTAGTAGTATTAGTATTAGTATTATTATTATTATTATTAGTATTATTATTATTTTTTTTTTTTTTTATAAACACATCGGCCGATTCCCACCAAGGCAGGGTGGCCCGAAAAAGAAAAACTTTCATCATCATTCACTCCATCACTGTCTTGCCAGAAGGGTGCTTTACACTACAGTTATAAAACTGCAACATTAACACCCCTCCTTCAGAGTGCCGGCACTGTACTTCCCATCTCCAGAACTCAAGTCCGGCCTGCCGGTTTCCCTGAATCCCTTCATAAATGTTACTTTGCTCACACTCCAACAGCACGTCAAGTATTAAAAACCATATGCCTCCATTCACTCCTATCAAATACGCTCACACATGCTTGCTGGAAGTCCAAGCCCCTCGCACACAAAACTTCCTTTATCCCCTCCCTCCAACCTTTCCTAGGCCGACCCCTACCCCGCCTTCCCTCCACTACAGATTTATACACTCTCGAAGTCACTCTGTCTCGTTCCATTCTCTCTACATGTCCAAACCACCTCAACAACCCCTCCTCAGCTCTCTGGACAATCGTTTTGGTAATCCCGCACCTCCTCCTAATTTCCAAACTCCGAATTCTCTGCATTATATTCACACCACACATTGACCTCAGACATGACATCTCCACTGCCTCCAGCCTTCTCCTCGTTGCAACATTCATCACCCATGCTTCACACCCATATAAGAGCGTTGGTATAACTATACTCTCATACATTCCCCTCTTTACTTCCATGGACAAGGTTCTTTGTCTCCACAGACTCCGAAGTGCTCCACTCACCCTTTTCCCTCATCAATTCTATGATTCACCTCATCCTTCATAGACCCATCCGCCGACATGTCAATATTATTAATATTATATCAATATTATTATTAGAAGTATTATTTTATCTACAGTTTGATCATCATGTACGTTTTCTTGCATAAGTTTGTATAGAAAGATGAGGAATTTTTTTTATTTGTTGTTGTTGTTAGTGGTGGTGGATGGTGTATTGTTGGTGGTGGATATTGTTTTGAGGTTTTATTTTGTGGTATTTTTGTTTATTCGTGAGCAAACAAGAACACAGTGACCCCTGACATGGGTCTTGATGAGTTGTTGTGGTGGTAGTTGTCGTAAAGGTGGGTATGGTGGTGGTAATTGTAGTTGCTCTTGGTGGATTTTGTGGTGGATATTGTTATTATGGTAGTTGCTGTTGTTTACTGGTTAAGTGTCCCCCACGTCAACCCATCAACAGTAAAAACGTTAATAATTTTGGTGAAGGCATTGCTTTAGAGCGCAGACAATGGCAGCTTTTATGAAGCATTAAAACAAGCTTTCTGTGTTGGGCAGAGTTAAACGTCCAGGTATTATTAAATATTCCATTATTTCTGCATTTACGTACCTCCATTTGCTTGTCATTACTCACCCTTCTTGCCTTCGTGCTGGTGAAGAGTTCTCTGTCCAAGGAATTGGAGCTATTTTGGTCTTGGATCAAATCTGATTACCTCCCAGGTGACCCCCTGTGGATTTAGCGCTTCCCCATAAATATAATAAGGGCTTCATTTATACCACCGTTTATTGACTTATGTCTTTGGAGTGTAGATAGCAATTATCGTTATTTTTTTCTAATTCTGTCATTTTTCTTTCAGTGTTAGTTTGTGTGGCGCTGACATCATCGCTGTGTCATGGGGACAGCAGCAACAGTACCACTGTTTACATTAACAGCATCAACAGCAGTACCACAGCTGGTATTGAGAGTAGCAGAATCACCGCTACTGATACTAACAGCAGTTTTAGTGGAGTGGTGGAGAGAGAGCGCAACATGGAGGACCTCCCGTGCAAGCCTCCATATCCAAGAATCGCTTCCATGTCTCTTCGTTCTTCAACACTCCCGTCGCCTCGAACTTGGTCAACCTCATCACTAACGCCATGAAGAGCCGCTCGCAGGCCACGGCAGCGACTAACACGACTTCGGAGAAGCAAGACGAAGGTAGTGGAGGAGGTGATGAGTTAGACCCAGCCACCACGACAGAGGAGAATCAATCAACCAACGCCTCACACGTCGGGCAAGAAGCTTTCTTGCCCGCCTCGCCTGAACAGGTGAGACGCAGTTTCTTCTTTAAAGTGCTTCGGTTTCCAAAGGTTATGCCAGGTGATCAGGTTAAGTCAATCAATTATTTATTTCCACATGATACAATGTTTGCACAGAGGTGGGTGACATTTAGTAGTGTATGCAGAATGCCCGTGGTTATGCAGAGCATTTCGTGCAACCTTAAGGCTAACTTAAGACTACAATAATTATTATTTTCTTATTTATAAGGACATTATAGGCATACAAACGACATATTTACGCATTACAAAGAGGACAAACAAACAGACAATTATTTAAAGGTTGGTTAATCGGGTTTAAAGATTATCAACCACACGAGGGTTAGTAAGGCTTCATGCCACTTGTTCGCCACCAGTCAAAAATACTTTAATCCCTATAATAGGGATTAAAGTAAATTCTCAGCGTATATACGCTGAGAGACATATACCTCTCGGTGCATATATAACTTGTCCTTTAGGTGGCCAGGTGAAACGGAGAGTTTAAGAGAGTGGAACGGACAGGAACAATAAAAGTCAGTGCCGTAGCAGTAACAATTCATAACTGACCCACAAGTTGGATAGGAAATACTTGACGATGTTTCGGTCCATCTTGGATTATTATTAAGCTGCAACTCGTCAAGGAACAGCTGATCATGCGGTAATAAAGCTGTTTCTTTTTTTTATTAAAGCTGTTATCGATTAATTAAAAGCCTTAATATTAGCTACTAGCGTGCCTGTTTCTCGATTAAAGGACGTAGCATCGAGCCTCCACGACTCCTTGTTCCCAATGAACTACATGGATTTGCCTTGCTTAAATATCTGCACTAACCACTTATTTCACCCCTTAGTTGTACTCTTATATCATGGCTAACACTACCTATTTCATCCCTTAGTCGTACTCTTAAATCATGGCTACTAACACCACCTACTTCACTCCTTAGTCGTACTCTTAAATCATGGCTCAAGGAAACGTGAGGCAAAACTTCTAACACTAACGTTGTCCTACTTCCTTCCAGTTTGGTAACCTTGGTACTGGAAGCAAGTTTGTGGACCTGTTGCCAGATATCTCCGAGTATTCCATCGAGACCGACGGCCTCGCGCAGTATGCTGGTGCTGGGGCCATGGCCCTAGTGGCCCTAGGGGCCCTCCTCGCTGTCCCCGTGGCCCCCATTATCCTCAGGTGAGTCGTGGCCCATTCATTTTTGGATTATTAACTTTGGATAAGCCAGGAAAGTTAAGCAATAAAACTAATTTGAAGGACTTGTCTGGCATAGACCAGTAGGTCTGCAGCAGCGGTTCTCTCTTCTTATGTTGACGTTCACGTCCTTACAGTCCTTACAAAGACTCGACATACAACAGTGGACTAAGTTTTTGGTACCTATTCACTGTTATGTGAAGGTGAACAGAGGTAGCAGGTGCGAGGAAACTTATCCATACGTCTCGCATCCGTTCGTGAGCCACTGACACTTGCAATGTTTTCACCGCAGGAGCAGCGAGCTATGATATCTGTGGCTCTGCAGCATTGTTTACAGCAGCAACTTAATGACGTCGACGCTTTTAATGCAAAATTCGTTGCATCATTAATGTGCTGCTACTCTGCTTAGTATGAAAAATGTATTGTGAAAGCACCCACAGTGTGCAGCTAGCCTATTTTATATGATAATTACAGTGTGAGGTAAAAGCTAGGTAAGGTTCGTCAGGAAACAGGACAAGTGTTTCCTGACGCGGGTCTTAGTCAAAAGCTACATATGTTTTCATGTCATGTTCCACCACACAGGATGGGTTTCGTGCATGCGGTAATGAACTCTGACCCTCCAAGCTGGGAGACTTCGATAGGCGGACAGGGACATCGTCAAGCATTCCACGATGGGTTCAATAGTTGCGGCAACTCTAGAGAGTTAGTTCCAGTATGTCTGGAGGCTGGAGTTACTATTACTTGGGAATTACCATGACGCTGATCTGCCTGACTGGGCTGGTGGGAATAGAGGGAGTGAAAGAGATAGAGAGAGGGAAGGATGGAGAGAGGAATCTGAGAGGTGGGTTGTATAGGTCAGATTGCACGGTAACCCTCCATCCTTCAGTGAATCCGAGCCAGGAAGAGTTCAAGATCCACCAGGATTTTCCCGTGTCCGTCACACACCATTGTCAGTATCTGTTCTCGTTATAATAATAATAATAATAATAATAATAATAATAATAATAATAATAATAATAATAAACCAGATGTATTTCGGTCGTCGTGCAATTCAATAAACGAATGCCATAAACCCAGCTTTCTCTTCAGTGCACGCGAGGATGGTCATAAAATTCCAATGCAGCAAAATTTAACAATTTGTATACGTGAATATGTCTGTGTGTATGAATTTCTGCAACATGTGTACTTTCGTATGTATACCTGGGAATCGGCTCAGTAACTTTGGTCATAGGGTACCTGCACATGTCAGTTGCTCCTAGAATTTGGTCAGTTACAATATATGAGCGTTCAAAATTTGAATCCGGTTGGATGAAGGGTTCTCAAGTTATGAGGAAATGAAAGCGAAAAGTAGGAGGAAGACAAAAGAAAGAAAAAATTCAGGCAACCATTTAAATGTTCTCCTTCTGGGATACATAATTAAAAATATATTAAGAATTATTAATAGCAATGATCACGTGTGTAAGATTTACCTGCCATCTCGTTCACGAGGCGGAAAGAAAAGACCAGGTATCCTACCAGAGTTAGAAACGTTTAATAGGCTTCTGTTTGGGTGCAACAGCGTTGAAGTTGACAGGTCTTAGCATAGACACAATACGGTATAACAAGCTTGACTTGATAATGCAAAATGTAGACCCAATAAAAGCTTGTTCTGCAAACTGTATCGCTCATATGACAGTTTCTGTCTCCACACTGCATTCTCGGAGAATGAAAATTTTCTTTTTAAATCACTTTCTACTTAAGACGTAAAAGTTTGTGTTTATGAGATAGTAAAGAAAATGACTTACACCAGAGTAGTCCAGTGTTGGTGCTGGGAGCCATCAGTACCAGTGTTGGTGCTGGGAGCCAACAGTACCAGTGTTGGTGCTGAGAGCCACCAGTACCAGTGTTGGTGCTGGGAGCCACCAGTACCAGTGTTGGTGCTGGGAGCCACCAGTACCAGTGTTGGTGCTGGGTGCCACCAGTACCAGTGTTGGTGCTGGGAGCCACCAGTACTGGTGCTGGGAGCCACCAGTACCAGTGCTGGGAGCCACCAGTACCAGTGCTGGGAGCCACCAGTACCGGTGCTGGGAGCCACCAGTACTGGTGCTGGGAGCCACCAGTACCAGTGCTGGGAGCCACCAGTACTGGTGCTGGGAGCCACCAGTACCAGTACTGGTGCTGGGAGCCACCAGTACCAGTGCTGGTGCTGGGAGCCACCAGTACTGGTACTGGGAGCCACCAGCAAAGAAAGTATTGAGTGCTCTACATATCTGTCACAGAAAGCTGACTGCAGGTACAGAGGTGTTTTTTACTTGATTTTTTCGTTGGTGAATAACTAGGCCTTTTCCATATTTCATAAATAACTTAATGCTTATCTTATGTGCTTCTTCTGTCTGATATAAATTTTAGTTTCTCTTCTACTGTATATCTCTAATTTCTCGGTGTAGATAATCTTACCACTGTTGTGATGCCGACTTGTTTTTAAGCAATTTAGGAACTCTTATCTGCTGTACATTTTTTTCTTCGTTCCTTTTCTCTATTTAATCTTGCAGGCTTTCTCAGCAGAATATATTTTAATGCAAACTTTATATGATTCTGTATTCACACTTTCCATGCACTGGTTTTGGTTAAAGGTACTTACTTACTTACTTACTTACTTACTTACTTACTTACTTACTTACTTACTTACTTACTTACTTACTCAGAATTGTTCCCCGTGTAAAGTTTACTAGTTCTGTTTTTATTTTCTCCCGTTTTCTTCTCTGAAGTTGCAGTGGAATAATTGAACCCTTCATGATGGATGTTTCTTAGATTCTTTACGACGAAATTATGTTTGCATTTCAGTGATGTGATTGGAATACACTGCAATTGACATTGTTATAGCTCTGATTTCTTCCTCATTATTCGTAAAGATCAAATCAAGCGTATTTCCGTTTCTAGTAGACTTTGTTACCTGTTTGTTCAGTGCAAACTTTTCGTGGTCTTAATAGGAGAAGGTGGTGGAGGGAAAGGAGTAGGATAAGGAAATTAGGATGAGGAATGAAAAAAGAAAACAGCACGTTGGTTAGTGAGAGAACACTGATAGCACACCCGAAAAGACTCAGGTTTCATTCACGGGTGTGCTGCTACCACCAGTACTACTACCATTATTACTACTACTAGTGGTACTACTGCTAATCTTACTATTCTGAGTAAAAATGCTCTCCCCGGTAGAGAAAAATCAATAATTTTGTATTTCGTGCCCCTTAGGCGGACGGGGACCAGTGGTTGGGCAGGCATACCCAGCTGGAGCAACTTACTCAACTGGTGGAGTTCTCCAGACCCCACAGCCGAGGCTTGGGCAGACAACTACTACCAAGGGTACAACGACGAATACCCTGCCGAGGCGTACCCTGGCGGAGACGAGGTGAGTGCTGGGCAAGGTTATTCATAAACAGTACCCACCCATGCTTCATTATTCATTAATTCAGCGAATGACAGAATAGCTAAGATTCCATTCGTTTATAATAATAATAATTGGTAAGTATGTTAATTAGATTGGGTTATTAAAGGTAATTTATGATCTTTAATCTCTGGTAACATAGTTCATTAACGGCGTTAATTACTAACAAGTAATGACTATTATCTTTGATTTTAAGACAAATTTATCTCATTAAATTTTCTGGAAAAATGTGATTCATTGTAAATTTTGTTCTTTAATTATTTCCGTTTAAAACTAGTCCATAAATCTGAGATGTAAACAAGAGGTCCAGGACCATGTTCATGTAGGGTTGCCAAGACGGGTCCTGGCCTGGGTCCAGGACCGACTGAAACATCTGTTACTATTGACCTCCAAATTGTGGATAGTTGTGAATTATTGCAGCCTCGTTATCGTGCTTTTTTCCATAATTAACTAACGTACGTTAACGACTCATTGTCTCCCCCCTACAGCACTACTACTACGGGTACGACCCCAGCGTGAGTGGCAGCAACGTTGACCCCCAGGTCGTGTCCTACCACAATGGCAACACCCAGGTCTCTGGCACCCCAGGCAAGGCACCCCCTGCCTACCACAACACACACACCCCCACTTTCCAAAACAACCTACCCCAGTCCTACGCCCCCAACAAAAACCATCCTCGTCCCCACAGACGTCAAGACAACAAGAGAACACAGAATGTGGATGGATACGAATACGTCACTTTAGAACAGTAAGTTGCAGCTGGAATAGATTTGTTCACGGTCAGCTTACTAACATTTTCAAGTTTTCCTTGAACGCTGTTGTAAAATTAGCTTAAGCTAATTAAGGTTAGTTTAGGTTACATAAACCTTTAAAGACGACACTGAGTAACTCACATTCAACAGTACAGAAATAACACTTTATTTCTGTACTCTTATTTCTGTAGCTATTTCTGAAGTGTTACTTCTGTACTGTCACTTCTGTAATGATTTCTGTACTCTTATTTTTGTGATTATTTCTATACTGTTACTTCTGTACTGTTATTTCTGTATTGTTATTTCTGTACTGTTATTTATGTATCGTTATTTATGTACTATAATTTCTGTATTGTTATTTCTGTATTGTTATTTCCGTAGTTATTTCCGTAGTTATTTCTGTACTCTTATTTATGTGATTATTTCTGTACTGTTATTTATGCACTTATTTCTGCACTGTTATTTATGTACTGTTGTTGCTGTACTGTTATTTAAATGTATTATCCATACGTCCGGTGTATTGTTCTGGGGACTACCGTGTAGGGATGTATCGGATGTGAAAAATTTAGATATCCGGTATGCGGATGTGTATACGGATGTCTTACTTACTCATTTTACGGATGCGAATGCGGATGCGGATGTAAGAAATTGTGCGGATGTTCCGGGGATTTTGGATGCGGATGTAAGAAATTGTGCGGATGTTCCGCGGATGTTGATGCGGATGTATATGCGGATATCTGTTTGCTGTGAAATGCGGATGCGGATACGGATACGGATGTAAGAAATTGTGCGGATGTTCCGCAGATGCGGATGCGGATGCGAATATCCGATACACCACTACTACCGTGTTCAGTGATTTAGATTTACCTGACCAGATGTCTGGCTGGCCGGTTACCTGGCTGGCTGGCCAGCTAACTAGTTGGATGGCCACCTATCTAGCTGAATGGCTAGTTTCCTGGCTGGCTAGCCAGCTACCTGGCTGGCTGGCCAGCTATCCTTTATTGGGAACACGGCTGGGGGCAGTACAGACAGGACCTGCATGGACCGTTAACTCGTGTGTGTGTGTGTGTGTGTGTGTGTGTGTGTGTGTGTGTGTGTGTGTGTGTTGAAGGTAGCTGAAACGGTTAAAGATGGTCCATATTACTGTAGAATTACATCTGGTCTGAGATCTAGGTGCGGGTGCGATGAACCCCAAAACTACTTACAGGTAGTCTGTCTACAAAACTGTACAGGTAGTCACGTCAGCTCCATTCTTGTCATGTGGGCAAAGCGTTTTCCTTATGAAATTTTCTTGTACAAGACGCATGTCATTTTTCACACTATTACTGGGTCAGTAAGTTCCCTCGCCTCACCACACGCAATAATTCAGAGTGAAAGTTATCCTCTGCTCTGTTTTCCTCTCCAACTCTCTCTCTCATCTCCTTCTCTCTCTCCTCCTCTCTTTCTCTTCTTTCTTCTCTCTCTCTTCTCTCTCTCTCTCTCTCTCTCTCTTTCCCTCCGGCTCGACTCTGTCAGTGACAAGAAATATGATAGTCAGTGTACCAATAAGAGCTTCACGTAACTTCTGGTTATGACACCCGGTCGTTCTTCCCTCCCTTAAATTCCTGTTAACTAGATCCGTATCAGTGCATGAAAGATTGCAGTTAAGTATCCCTCTGTATTCCATAATCCCAGCCCCCCTGTAAATCAGTGAGCTGAGAGGGGTATCCCTCGTATCCCATCATCCCAGACCCTTGTAATTCAATGATCAATCAATTATGTTTATTATAAAAGTATTTTTTTTAATCTCTTCAGGATAAACCGTATTGGAGATGAATCGGTCAAAGTTCTGAGCGAACTAGTGAACAACTACGGTATGGAGGATCTTTATGGCTTCAGAGACGGAAGCAACCAGCTGCAACGCCGCCGTCTGCCCCATCGACATCAGCAACAGCAACAGCAGGAGCAGCAGCAGGATCAGCACCAGAAGCAGCAACAACAACAACAGCAGGAGCAGCAGCAGCCCTTTTACCAGGAGCACGTCGACGAGACCTACACGCAGAAATATCCTGACGATGCACCTGAGGGCCACCCATACAGGGGGAGCTACAGTATGGTGGAGCCCGAAGAAGAAGAGGCTAACAGCGATCCGCATCCTTATAGGTCGAAGTACAGCTTCCCTGTTCCAGCTAGTGAGGACGAGACACCCAAGAAGAAAGAAGAGAGTCAACAGGTTTACAAGGTGTCTGAATTCCCGTATGAATTCCACAAGTAGGACTGAATGCTCGACTAGGATTCAAAATGAAGAGAAAGACGCGTGCAACAAAACAACTCTTCATTGGGATAACGTTTCACTCTAGAGATAGATCATTCAAGTCACGATACAAGCTCTCCTTAGAGAGAAACGGAGTCGAAACAAAGAGCTGTTTTGCTACATGTGTCCTTGGCTGCATGCCTGTTTGCATCACGTCCTTTAACCCCAACAGTTGGTCTGAGAATGACGTCTCCTTCGAGGACTCTGTCCAGTTTTTTACATCTGCTGAAGATTGGAGTCACTGTCGAATAAGACATGTGCAACATATAAGTACCTTTCTAGGCAATGAAGATACCAAATGTTGCTCTTGTCTTATTCATCAACTTGTTGGTACTGTATACCGACAACTTGATGAATGACTGGAGTTACTATCTAAGCTATTATTCGCTCTCTTTCTGTAATATTTATTTATATATTTATTTAATTTAAATACCTATTTATTGTTTCATAAATTGTGGTGATTGATGAATGGCCTCTGATGCAGTTGAGAGCCATTTTTATAAGACTGCTGAGGCAGTCTTTATCAGAAGGTTTACGGGATATAAAATACGGCATTAAGCCAGAGGACTTCATATTGTAGATTTGTGTATGTGAAGCGCGAAACCCACATGAGCCATAGTAACAGGGAGCTTCAGAAGTATAGAGTCATGATACATAAGTAGTAATAGTATTTAAACTATAGTAAAGTGTTTTTATTCATTATATTACTCATGGAACGGGTAAGATTGAAACCCATGGCAGGTCCTTCCTTCCTGAGGTTCATCTCTTGTACTCAGAAAATCTGAGTTTTAAAAAACGCCCATAGCATTTTTGGTCAAGTCAAATTCTTATTTAAAGGCATTCTCATTGATTTTTAAGTATCCTGCTTTCAGAACATGTAAAAATAATTTAATAATGCTAATTAGGAAGTCTTTAATACAGTGGAAATACTTGTAAAATAATCGTAGTAGTAAGAGTAGTAGTAGTACTGTTCATTAGCATTAGTGTAGGATTGATAGAAATAGTCTTTATTAGTAGTAGTAGTACAAGGAATAGTAGAAAGAATAGTCTCAGCTTACGTGTGTTAGTGTATATGAGTGTATATACTTTTATATTAACAAGAGCGTTGAATATATATATATATATATATTTTAATATATATATATATATATATATATATATATATATATATATATATATATATATATATATATATATATATACATATATACATATATATGCACACACACCAGAGTTTCTCCTTCCCTCCAGCACAATACTCAACCATCCTCTCTCCATTCCCTGCTGTATTCAAATTCAAATATTTATTTCGGGCAGACTAATAATAATTCTTACTCTATATTGACACAGATTATGGAGCATACTGATATTAAAGTTAGGTAACTGTAGTAATTAAATAGATTTGCAATATAAGGTATTTCAAAATATTTAAGAATATTACAGTTTGTAAATTTAGTAATGAGAATGGTTTTGAAATGGCATGATGCTCAGTTTCTATTGAAGTTCCTGTATTGGAGTATATCTGGCAAACTTATGAGTAGCTTAAGATTTATTAGGCAAAAGCTATATTCGAAATTTTGTTTCCAGTCATTTTGGTGAGTGTAAGTTGGGGGAAATCACAGATATCGAGAGTAAGTCTATTTTGTTTTTCATGTGTGCATGATACAAGGAAGAGAATAGGTGGTTTTCGTGTAATTAGCTGGCGGTGGGGCGTCAGGGAGATATGTTTTTTTAACGGTAGATTTGAAAGTGGTGGTTGAGTCTGCAGTTCTAGACTTTTCAGTCAGGGAGTTCCAGATTAATGTAGTACATTGAATTTTTGTATAGATTTTGCCGGACACGGGGAATGTCATAGAGATTTTTGTGTCTGGTATTGTGCCTGTGGGTCCTGTCACAACTATCAAGAAAGTGTTTTAGTTCAGGGTTAATATTGGAATTTATGGTTCTGTAAATGTAGGTTGCACAGTAGTAAGTATGGATGTTCTGAACAGTGAGTAAGTTTAAGTCTTTGAAGAGTGGGGGGGGGGTGCCTAGTGTTGGATTGCGTGATAATTCTTACTACGGCTTTTTGTTGGGTTATTATGGGCTTCAGGTGTGTTGTTGTTGTTGATCCCCAAGCACAAATGGCATATGTGAGGTAGGGATAGATGATTGAATAGTATAGTGTGGGTAGGGCTGATTGTGGTACGTAGTAACGTATCTTAGAGAGGATCCCAACCGTTTTGGATACTTTTTTATGTGTTGGATATGGGTGCTGAATTTCAGGTTGCTGTCGAGGTGTAGGCCCAGGAATTTGCCCTCAATATGTTTAGCAATAAGAATGTTGTCGATCTTAATGTTCAGTTGTGCCACACCTGCTCTGTTACCAAACATAATATAGTAGGTTTTGTCAGTGTTAAGTGTAACTTTATTGGCAGTCATCCAGGTAGATATTTTTAGTAGCTCCTCATTAACAATGGTGTTGAGTGAGGCAAGATTTGGGTGGGAGATGACATACGTCGTGTCGTCAGCAAAGAGAATTGGTTTCAGGTGTTGTGATACATTGGGAAGATCATTGATGTATAAGTTGACTGGTACAGATTAATCATTAACACAGGTTAATCACTATAGTTAAGACTACAGCTTACAAATGTTGTAGCATCATTGTGAAAATAAAATTAAATAATAATGCAGGTTTGTAAGCCAAAAAACTACGAGAATGAATGAATTGTTCACTATTTTTTCTAACAGTTCATTGTATTTTGTGCTGTTTACGAAGTTATTTGCAAAGATTACATTACTATGTACGTATAAAAAATAATGAAAAAATTCTGATGTCTTGTTATACATTTGTATGTATTTAATTAAAATATATTTAATTTATTAGAAACTGAATAAATATTTTATTTTTTATTTATTTTTATTTGACCAATCCTTACTACTTGAGATTCTACTATTTAGAACGACTCTTAACTGAACTTTACTGTTATATGTATATATATATATATATATATATATATATATATATATATATATATATATATATATATATATATATATATATATACGTATATATATATATATATATATATATATATATATATATATATATATGTCGTGCCGATTAGGTAAAACTTGCGATTTTGGCTTAAATAGCAACGCTCACCTTGCCATATAAGACAAGTGAAAATTTGTGTATGCAATAATTTCGCCAAAATCATTCTGAACATAATGAAAAAATATATTTCATTGTGTTTGTTTATTATTAAATTAATGTTAACGTATCTAAAATATATTTAGTTGGGTTAGGCTAAATTAAATTGCGCTTGTTGTAATAAGGTTAGGTAGGTTTTCAAAGTTTCTATTGGTACAAATTTATAAATTCTTACATTAACATAAATGAAAAAATATATCTTTAAACGTATAAGAGAAATTTTTAGAAAGGACTTAATTTTAGATGAGTTCTTGTTAATTGACCAGTTTTACCTAATCGGCACGACATATATATATATATATATATATATATATATATATATATATATATATATATATATATATATATATATATATATATATATATATATATATATATATATATATATATATATATATATATATATATATATATATATATATATATATATATATATATATATATATATATAAAAGAAGAGAGAGAGAGAGAGAGAGAGAGAGAGAGAGAGAGAGAGAGAGAGAGAGGGTAATTTGGCAGAAGAAAGAGGTAACACAATATGCATAATAAAACTTAAGCTGCATATTTTTTTTTTATTTATTTATCCGAAAAGAAGAATGGATCACAGAGTCTTGCTGCTAGAAACAGCGTGTAAACAGCAACCCGTAAGACACTGTGATGCACCGAAGGCGGCTTTCCCGGGCTCGCATTTTATTGGTAAGTAAGTAAGTAAGTAAGTAAGTTTATTCAGGTATACACAAATACATTTACATACATTATCATACATAGCAGCATATGTGTAGAGATCCTAGGATAACCCAAAAAAGTCAGACAGAGTGACTTATTTCCATTGTACTTAATCCATCATAATAGCCAATCATAGAGAGCCTTGTGTTAGATAGGGTTTCCCGCATGATCGTCTTCGAGCTTTGTCTCAGGATCGGTAACTATATGGCTTTCTGAATGTAAACATTGCATCCAACCAATAGGGGCTCGTAATCTCATGACGTCAGCTGGAGTGTTCAGCACATCAACCTTTGTTATGAGGCGCTGTTTGAACTTACCTTTTCTACCATCAAATATTGAACATTTTTGTAGGATGTAACCATAACCGAATAGAAATATTAAATAGAAAATGTATTATTTATTTACCCAACACTACTAATGCTACTACTACTATTACTATTACTACTACTACTACTAATAATAATAATATTATTATTATTAACTGCCACTACTATTACTACATCTACTACTACAACTATTACTACTACCACTACTACTACTACTACCGCTACTACTACTACAGTAATAATAATAATAATTTAAATAAGAAAATACTTTATATAAAAACACTACGGGAGAGAGAGGTAATTAACATAATACCATAATAAACATTAATATGCTACTACATACATACATAATTTTTTATTTCTTTATTTTATCATGAAAATATGATTAATTCTTGCTGCGAGAAACAGCGTATCAACAGCAACCCATAAGACATTGTTGATACACTAAAGGCGGCTTTCCCCGGCTCGCATTTTATTGGTAGAAACTCTGTACTTAATTCATCATAATAGCCAATCACAGAGAACCTTGTATTGGGTAGGGTTTCTTGCATGATCGTCTTCAAGCTTTCTCTCAGGATCGGTAATTGGATGGCTTTCTAAATGTAAACATTGCATCCAATTAATAGGAGTCCCGTAATCTCATGACGTCAGCTGGGGTGTTCCGCACATCAACCTTTCTTATGAGGCGCTGTTTAAACTCACCTTTCTACCATCAAATTGTTGAGCATTTTTAGGATGTATGTGCCATGCATTTTATTTTTGAAACTATATTATCATTATTATTATTATACTATTATTTATTATTATTATATTTACTATTTATATTTATTATTATTATTATAGTAGAAGTAATAGTAGTGGTTGTGGTGTTGGTGGTAGTAAAAGTAACAGTAGTAGTAGTAACAGTAGTAGAAGTAACAGTAGTAGTAGTAGCAGTAGTAGTAGTAACAGTAGTAGTAGTAGTAACAGTAGTAGTAGTAGTAACAGTAGTAGTAGTAGCAGTAACAGTAGTAGTAGTAACAGTAGTAGTAGTAGTAACAGTAGTAGTAGTAACAGTAGTAGTAGTAACAGTAGTAGTAGTAGTAACAGTAGTAGTAGTAGTAACAGTAGTAGTAGCAGTAACAGTAGTAGTAGTAGTAGCAGTAACAGTACTAGTAACAGTAACAGTAGTAGTAACAGTAACAGTAGTAGTAGCAGTAACAGTAGTAGTAGTAGTAGCAGTAACAGTACTAGTAACAGTAACAGTAGTAGTAACAGTAACAGTAGTAGTAGCAGTAACAGTAGTAGTAGTAGTAACAGTAACAGTAGTAGTAGTAGTAGTAGTAGTAATAACAGTAACAGTAGTAGTAATAACAGTAACAGTAATAACAGTAACAATAGTAGTAATAACAGTAACAGTAGTAGTAATAACAGTAACAGTAGTAGTAATAACAGTAACAGTAGTAGTAGTAGTAATATTAGTAGTAGTAGTAGTAGTAGTAACAGTAGTAGCAGTAGTAGTAGTAACAGTAATAGTAGTAGTAACAGTAGTAGCAGTAGTAGTAATCCAATATTTGTTTATTCACAGAAAGTAGATGAATGGTTCAGAGAACCGACAAGTTGATAAATTAGACACATATGCAACACCTGGGTATCTTTATTGTGGAAACGTTTTAATAAACAGTGAAGATTAGAAGGAGATTCACGTAATCAGTCCTCAGCCTGGAGTCGATGTAATCAGTCTTTGTATTAGATTAATGAAGCCACTCTGTGGCGAAACGTTTTCATAATAAAGACGTGTGTCGTTTATCTACTAAATAAACAAACATCAAACTGCAAAAATTCCCCCCATTTTTTGATGGTAGGGAGCAGAGTTTAAACAGCGCCTCAGAAGGAGAGTTGTTGCGCTGAACACCAAAGCTAAAGTCACCAGAATACCGCGCTCCCATTGGTTGGATACAATGTTTACATTAGAAATGCGTCCAATCACCGCTCCGAAGGCAAAGCTTGAAGACAATCACGCGATAAACTTTAACGAAAGGCTCCCTGTGATTGGGTGTTATGAATTATTATTATAATCAAATAGAAGCGCTAAACCACAGGGGTTATACAGCAGGGTGTTATGAAAGACGTAAATATAGTTTCTACCAATAAGATATGAGCCTGGGAAAGTAGTATTCAGCATATCAACAGTCTCATTTATGGGCTGCTGTTGACGAACTGTTCATCACAACAAGGATTCTCACTCAGGATAATGAAAAAAAAGAGTATTTAGATAAAAAGTTTAATTTAGTGTAGTTGTTTTCATTACCTCTCTCCTGTAGTGCATGAGAGGGAAGATTAAGATAAGATTTCTTCGGATTTTTAACCCCGGAAGGTTAGCCACCCAGGATAACCCAAGAAAGTCAGTGCGTCATCGAGGACTGTCTGTCTTATTTCCATTGGGGTCCTTAATCTTGTCCCCCAGGATGCGACCCACACCAGTCGACTACAACCCAGGTGTAGTGTACCTATTTGCTGCTAGGTGAACATGACAACAGGTGTAAGGAAATACGTCGAAATGTTTCCACCCGCCGGGAATCAAAACCGGGCCCTCCGTGTGTGAAGCGAGAGCTTTAGCCACCAGACCACCGATTAGTGTGTCTGTAGTACATGTATATGCAAATGGACTACCATTGCTATTGTACATCTCATACCATCTTGTGGATGGTAACCACTATTTATTAACTTTCTGTGGGCAATAGTCACCCCAAACCCAACCTGTAGGCGTAATCAAATAATTAAAAAGACACATACATAATAGGTCTAGGGACTGAGCCACAACATTCGTGATTTATAATCAATTTATAATTGTAATGAACTATTTAAATATATATAATTTCAAATACAAATTTTCAGTTAAATTAATATAAACATTTTTTTCACAAACACTAAATTACAACTCATTTGCGTATGGTCAGTATTATTAGTATCATATTAAAAAAAGAAGCGCTAAACCCACTAGGGTCACATGGTAAAATTCACAGTTTACTGACGCCTACTAAGAAGGGTTGCTGAGCTGGAAACCCCCAGCTGACGTCATCAGAATACTGCGTTCCTATTGACTAGATCCAATGTTTACTTTCAGAAAGACATCCAATCACAGATCATGAGACAATGCTTGAAGGTTATCATGAGACAACTTGAATAAAAGGCTCCTTGCAATTGGCTGTTATGATGGATGTAAATACAGAATTTCTACCATTAAGATGCGAGCATGGGAAAGCCGCCTTCACTACACCAACAGTGTCTATGGGACTTCTGCACCAGCCTTCGTCGGGTGTGGACGTCTCTCTCTTGCCCGAGTATCAGTGACAAATTTTCCCCGTTCTCTCTGGGATGCTTGTCCTCATCTATTTTGCCCGCCGGGCACTCTACAGGAGGGGCACCTGTTCATCATCTTACTTTTAGCCAGCTCCATTATTTCCGCTCTGCGGATAATTATTTAACGGTCTTTGGTGGGAAGCCGGTTACTGTACTCAGGTGGTGTGGGGGTCCCGCTTTGCTGGGGCTTGGCAAAGGGGTCCACCGGACCTTATCGGAAACTTTCAAGTTTCTATCTCTATTTCCAAAGGAACTTTTGTTCCTTTTCTTTCATCGCCCAGCTTTGGGCAACAAATCTTCCCCGACCATCGGGAAGCCAGGCTCGATACGGCTTATGCTGTCAGTGGCCATGATAAACCCAACAAAGAAGAAAGCAGAACAGTGTCTATGGACTGCTGCTGACATGCTGTTTATTCCTGACAGCAAAAGACATCAATCAGGAAAGGTGATCAAGATAAGGGGCCAGATAAGGAAAGATACATATCTATTTATTTGATTTATAAATTATTATATTTTGGGGAAGTACTGAACCTGTATGGGTCATCAACACCTAGGAAATGAAAGGCAAACTGGTTTGAGCCAGGAACGAAAGAAGAACAAGACTAATTCCTTGAATCAAGAGCCTCTCATCAGGTACAGATTATTATTATTATTATAAAAAAGAAGCGCTAAACCACAGGGGTCATACAGCGCAGTCATCAGGTACAGAGAAATGTTTCAGATAAATAATGTATAGTAGTAGTATATCCTTGAAAGAATACACACTGTTTCTTATGATTTCTTAGATGTGCTGGATTAATGTTATCACATTCATAAGAGGGACCACTAAATTCTTAAGAGGTGATGCAGTGCCAGGTGAATGGGAGGCAATCAGGTTCGACCCGAGGAAGGGACAATCACGTCCAATTCCTTAGAGCAAGAGCCTCTCATTAGTATTAAGGAACCCTTCTTGAGGTGATGTGTCAAATTTTAGTTTGTTGTTAAGATGAATACATAGAATTTTCCCCTCATATTGTCCTTCAATGTATTATTTACCTATGTGTTCAATTAAATATTTTTGCCTTATTTTTCAAACGCTGTACTGAATGCATTATCAATACAGTGCGAGTTTGTTGGCTGTGTCAGATAGACATCTTGAAAAGTTCATCATTAAAAGTGTTCTCAAGGCCAATTAATCTCGCTTTGACAAACTGATGCCTGCAGCCTTAATTAATATCGATGTACATCAAAGAAGACAGCTAAACCCATAGGGGTTATACAGCTCCTGGGAAATGGGAGGCAATCAGATTTGATCCGTAGAGGTATACTCAATTACTTTACCTTTCTGATTGCTATAGTCTATTTAAAGGGAAGCACTAGACTCATAACAATCAAAACAGCACAAGGGGAAAATGGGAGGCCATCAAGTTTGATCCAAGAGAGAGAGAGAGAGCCATATTTTCACAAAATGAGCTAAACACCTGCTAGTCATTCAGAACCATATGACAGAGGGGTGCTGATGTCAAGGGAAAAGAAATTGTAGGGTGAATGCCTGTGCTGAAGAGAAAAAGCCAGAGTTAGTTTATTAATTCAGTTTCAATTAATGAGGTAGGGTGACCCAAAAACAAAAAAATGAGGAAGCACATTAACTATCAGTCATTCAGCCATTGTCTTTCCGGAAGCACACTGACATAATAGTTCAGATGGCCCACCAGCTAAACCCATAAGGGCTATACAGCTCTTGGAAAAAAGGGGATAATCAGATTTGATCCAAGGAATAGGATAGCTTTAAGAACCATTCAATATCATATCACCTTCCCTGAAGAGAGAAGTCACAGATTTGGCTTACATGCAAGGCACTTACAGTATGGGGCTCAGTGTTGAAATATTTTAGTAATGATTTTTTATTTTAATCACCAGGAAGTGCTAAAACCATAGAGGTCATACAGCACCTGAGGAATACGAAGCATTTAGATTCACTCCATGGTGTAACATGCGCTGAGTATGTTAAATTTTATTCAACGTTCATCACATAACCATTTGGCATGCCCTCTCGACCACTGAACTGTCAATTCAGTGTAGCAGTTCTGGGGCCCCAGTGTTGCAGTTATTGTCCAGTTCAACCCGCCAATCACGTGAAAGTCGGCTACTTCAGCCATGACACCACTTCAGCTTACCTGGGTGGGTGATAGACTGCCACAAATACTAGTCTTGACCACTACTGCTTTGAGTGGCTCTGATTTGTATGATTTCAATCTGACATCTTCTCTCATCATTAATAATGTACATAGTGTATATACAGTGGACCCCCGAGTAACGAGCACCCCGGAAATCGTACAATTATGTAAGTAGTATAATATTGTAAGTACTTTTGTAAGTGTATTTTTGGGGGTCTGAAATGGACTAACCTACTTGACATTATTTCTTAAGGGAGTAAATTCGTTCGGTAATGGCACTTGAGCAGGCTTCTGGAATGAATTTTGCTCGTTACTCAGGGGTCCACTGTATATACATTGGTGTTAATAGGCTCTCTGATTAACATGGCAATCTATCAAGAGATGTTGATCTATCACCCTGACCTAACAATTCTCAGAGAGCAGTGCTGGGTGCTTGGTAAAGTGAGTATGAATGAAAACTGACTGCCTCAAAGCACACACAAGTAGAACAGCATAAGAAAAGTAACAGAAAACACAAATATGGGAAAAAATAATTTAAAATAAAAAAGGTTTCATTGAATAATCAATTTAGTCTGGATGTGATACCCTTTCAGTTTTTGTAACTATGTAAAAAATAAAAAAACAAAAACAAAACAAAAACAATTAAGGTTGAAGCATTTACTATCATAAGTACACAAATTTATTTTACAATGTACAATGAGTACTACATATAAATTCATTTTATATGCAGAAGACCTTGATGAAAGTAAAGAAAATAACAAAAGCTTTAGGACGGTCAGTGTGTATGGACCATACTTAAAGCATTTGAGTCAGTCTTCAAAAAATGTCCCTCCAAAATAGTCTGTAGCTGCTTTGTAAAGCCAATGCTTTAATAACAATCTACTGTATTTATGGTAGCTATTTTACATTTTACTGATATCTCACAATAAGATACAGTATATTAAGATAATGTTGACTTTCAAACTTTATACCAAGAGTAAAGCCAGTCTTTCATGATATGTTACAAGTAAGAAACTGCAATACCAAACTGAAGTCCCTGGTTTGGTCTATCACCCCGTTGGAGAAGCAAAGGAATGCAATAGTTAAGCTCTACTCTTGCAAAACCCCCGAAACTCATAGCCAGTCCAGCACCATAAGATAAACGCATGTCACGAACAAGCGTCTGAAGATTTTGTTTGTAGTCATCAGCTGGAAAAAGAACACACTTATCAACAAAATTTAACTACTCATCAATTTTTCCACATATAGTATTTTATAAAAGATAACCTATTGAAATGAACAAATTTCAAGTCATAAAACAATAAGGAATAAGGATTTTATTTCTTTGCATAGTTTACAATGTGTAATTACAATTTTGATTTGCTAAGTACAAAGAAAGCCACTGTCATGGAAGTGGCATGGCAATACCAACAGGCTGCAGGTAAAAGACACTGATCAAAACATTTATTAAGTAAACTATTCACCACAAATCACTTCTTTACTCCTGAAGAAGCCATCCGTGGCAAAACATTTCCTTTATAAATGTCTTGACTAGTAAATAAATGAATGGCAAAAGATAAGATACATAGAGAGAACTCAAAGAATGGATGAAATAATATGGTAGAAGAGAAGTTAAAAAAGATGACATTGCCTCAGGTATTGGCAGGCCTCTAGAAAAGGAAAACTCTCAAAATAGCTCACAGGTAATCAAAGGCTTGCTCAAAGTGTGTGAAATAACTATATGGACTGTCCTGTACATTATTGGAGAACTGGAAAAAGCACTAAATGACTAGACAAAAGACAAGAGTAGAAAGAATAAGGGGACAAAATAAATGGAAACTAGCTTGCTGTGCATATTAGAATGCACAAAAAATTTACGAGAGGAAAAGGGCCAACCAGGTGAAAAAAAGGTATTACAGAAGTATGAAGATAAACATTTTCTGCAAAGAAACTACAGTAGGGCCCCACTTATATGGCAGGTTAGGTTCCAGGCTACCGCCATAAAGTGGTACAGTGGACCCCCGAGTTACGAGCATAATTCATTCCAGAAGGCTGCTCGAGTGCCATTACCGAATGAATTTTCTCCCTTAAGGAATAATGTCAAGTAGGTTAGTCCATTTCAGACCCCCAAAAATACACTTACAAAAGCACTTACAATATTACACTTACATAATTGTACGATTTCCGAGGTGCTCGTAACTCGGGGGTCCACTGTATATATAGTATATACTACAGTGGACCCCCGGTGTTCGTTATGCTCCAAACTCGAACAATTATGTTAGTGTATTTTTTGTAAGTGCTTTTGTAAGTGTATTTTTGGGGGTCTAAAAGGACTAGTCTAATTTACATTATTCCTTATGGGAATAAATCATTTGGTAATGGCACTTGAACAGCATTCTGGAACGAATAAATTACGAAAACCAGGGGTCCACTGTATATGATAGGTAACAGGTTTACACTAACATACATTAAGTTAGCAATAGAACTAGGCATTAAAAAACACAATAAAAAGTAAAATACACACACAGTACACTTGTTACTTACCTTAAAATATTAATATGAATGTGTGAGAGGTGAGTGGCAATGTAAAAGATTTTCCATGTCAGCAATAAGTCACTTTGTCTGACTTTTTTGGGTTATCCTAGGTTCTCTACACATATGCTGCTATATGCAACTGTATTTGTGTATACACTGTACCTGAATAAACTTACTTACTTACTAGTGGTCACTGGTGTAGCACTTTTAATTTCCTGCAACACAACTGTACTAACTGTTTGACGAGCCAAACCAAGCTTATGTGCTATCTCAGCCATCAACATACCTAGTTAGTAAGTTTATTCAGCTATACACAAATACAGTTACATAGATTATCAAACATAGCAGCGTAGAGAACCTAGGATAACCCAAAAAAGTCAGTTCACTAAGTTTAATCATTTGTGGGGCTCTGGTGGCCTGGTGGCTAAAGCTCTCGCTTCAAACAGCAAGGGTCTGGGTTCAATTCCCAGCCAGGGTAGAAACATTGGGCATGTTTCTTTAAACCTGTTGTCTATCTTCACCCATCAGTAAATGGGTACCTGGGAGTTAGTCGACTGGTGTGGGTCACATCCTGGGACACTGACCTAATTTGCCCGAAATGCTCAGCATAACAAGGGGCTTTCTATATAGTAGTATGTCATAGATGTCAGCTAGGCCTGTATACCATGTACATGTCCTTGTAGTAACTAAAGATCTTCTTCTTTCTTTCAACACGTCGGCCGTTTCCCACCGAGGCAGGGTGGCCCAAAAGGAAAAACGAAAGTTTCTCCTTTTACATTTAGTAATATATACAGAAGGGGTTACTAGCCCCTTGCTCCCAGCCTTTTAGTCGCCTCTTATGACAAGCATGGCTTACGGAGGAAGAATTCTATTCCACTTCCCCATGGAGAGTAAATAAAGATATTATTATTATATTATTATTCTAACTTGGCATTTAAAGCAAGAGGCTTACGACTCTTCTTTTTATCACAACTAAGCTTAGACGCCATCGTCAACAAGAGCCAACTAGTTAATGAAATAGTAAACGAGAGAGAACGAGATACACAGAGTTCAGACAATGTAAAAACACAAACTGAATGGGTGGTGGGCGATCACTTGGTCAGGCGAAATAAACGTGTATTAATACATGTCCAATTTTAGTTCATTCACGTACGTTTGTAAGAGTTTGTGAAACTTTTACCTCACAATATTTTTGTTATTATAACAATAATTACCTCACAATACAAATACTCTTACATTGTGTACAAGTTGTACAAGTATAAACACCAACACTACCATTCTCATGCAACACACCATTTATAGAGTGAATGATGATACGTATTATTATTATTATTATAATAATAAAAAAGAAGTGCTAAACCCACAAGGGTCATGAATAGCTATAGAGTGAAGGCATAGGAAAGGAATATTTTTCTATAGTTATTCCCCAGTAACTGGTGATGGACTAGAGAAAACATAATTATTCCGACACTCCTACAAGCCGCTTGGTAAACACATCTCATATTTATGTTAATTTTTATACTGTGGGTGTATGTATCATGTTTGTATGTTATGTAATGTGTTTCTTATATAATTTTGAAAAAAATATCATAGATGGATTAATGGAAATGTCTATATTAACGTAATATACGACATTTAATGCGCCCATGAGATTATTATTATTATTATTATTATTATTATGTCTTCAAGAGTCGAGAGACTCTTAGTGATTTTAATGTATACCTGCATGCCAGCACAGTGTTTAAGTATATTTAGGTACAGGTAAACATAAGTATAATTATCAGAGTATATATTCTCAGCTGTCTTATCTGAGCACCTCTGCAAAGACAGTGATTATGTATGAGTGAGGTGAAAGTGTTGAATGATGATGAAAGTATTTTCTTTTTGGGGATTTTCTTTCTTTTTGGGTCACCCTGCCTCGGTGGGAGACGGCCGACTTGTTGAAAAAAATATATACAGTGGAACCCCGGTTAACGAACACCCCGGAAATCATGCAATTATGTAAGTATAATATTGTAAGTGCTTGTGGAAGTGTATTTTTGGGGGTCTGAAATAGACTAACCTAAATGACATTTTTTCTTAAGGAAGTAAATTCGTTCGGTAATGGCACTTGAGCAGGCTTCTGCAATGAATTTTTTTCGTTAACTGGGGTTCCACTGTATATATACAGTGGACCCCCGAGTTTCGTAAACCTCGGAAATCGTACATTTATGTAAGTATAATATTGTAAGTGCTTGTGGAAGTGTATTTTTGGGGGTCTGAAATAGACTAACCTATGTGACATTTTTCCTTAAGGGAGTAAATTCGTTCGGTAATGGCGCTTGAGCAGACTTCAGGAGTGAAGTTTTTATGAAACTCAGGGGTCCACTGTACAGTGGACCCACGGTTAACGGCCATAATTCGTTCCAGAATGCTGTTCAAGTGCCATTACCAAACAATTTTTTTCCCTTAAGGAATAATATAAATTAGATTAGTCCTTTTAGACCCCCAAAAATACATTTACAAAAGCACTTACAAAAATACACTTACATAATTGTTCGAGTTTGGAGCAGTATGTAAACCGGGCGTCCACTGTATACGTATATAAAAATGCAATAACCTTAAAATACTTGAAAATTTGGAAAGTTTCCAGACATAATAGAGAGATGTGCTCACGGACAATGTAAACAAACCGGGTGGGGTGCGATGACCGTATCAGAAAGACAAATGGGGGGAGCCGTATTGCGAGTTTTAGTCATAATTTGAAATGTCCATATTAGCGGAATGCCGTAAAGTGGGGCCCTACTGTATATGGTAAATATAAAATTTTATACTACAGTGGTACCCAGAGTTTCGTACTTTATTCATTCCAGAAGGCTGTTCGAGTGCCGTTACCGAACGAATTTGTTCCCATAAGGAATAATGTAAATTAGATTAGTCTGTTTCAGACCCCCAAAAATATGCTTACAAAAGCACTTACAATAATACACTTACATAATTGTTCGAGTTGGGAGCAGTACAAAACTCAGGGTACTACTGTATACAAGTCAGAATAATACAAAAATAATTGACTACTGTATGAAACAGTTTGGAAATCTGTAGTGTAAGAGGGAGGTTGCTAGCTTATGTTTTACTAAGGTAAGAAATCTAGATGGAAAGACCTATGGGAACTACAACAGATTTACAATGAACATATATAAAATTCAGGCTATTAATAAAAAAAATCCTTGGTCACTTACTCAAAACAAAGTCACCAATATTGCCCGTATTAACAAAAGCGTGTAGTCTAAACTTCTCACTGATGGAGCCTCGATTCAGAAGAGGCAATGGACTGTATGCATGTAGAGCAGCAGCCCAATACATCTGTGAGAGTGGACAGAGAATAAGTTTATAGGCAAAAATTACAGGAGACTGTTATACATTTTTTCTTCAACATCAACTGGCATTTATTGAACCTATTAAATATAGCACAGGTTACTTTTTTATAAATTTATAAGATATAAGCAAAGAAGAAGCATGCCCAATGATGAGTGAAAACAAATAAAAATCCTACAGCATTCTTTTTATTGCAGTTCCAGAGGTCTTTAGCTCCTTTCAAAATAAATAAAGAAGAAAGATGTATGTAATGTTAAACTATAATAAATAAAACAGTTTACATCAGCTCCTAGTGAACAGCCATCACTGTGAGGTCCAATGCCAGCCATTTCAAAGCCACGAACGTTCATAGGTCCACCTAACATGAAGCGGTCAGTGATGCAATGTGTCTTGTTGTTACGAAGCGGTAACAAGTGACCTGCCAGCAGAGATCCTTGGATTACCTGTAAATTATTATTATTATAATAAAAAAGAAGCGCTAAACCACAGGGGTCATTACCTGTAAAGCAACATTAAAAATATAAACATTAATACTATGGATTTATTATATTCTTTTTGGAGACATCCTTCAAGAGTTATATGTTTCTCTCCATGCATGGCTTCATTATGTGACCTATTCTGTGTTTTGCCAGTGATGCCCTGTTTTTGTCCTTTAAACACATTTGTTACAGTACCCATAAAGTGAAGGCTCAAAAATCAATGAATGTCTATTGTTCATAATAATAGCTACAGCAGACAGCTACAGTGGATGGCTACAGCTTTATTCACTGAAATCAGTGCTGATAAAAAGGATCAGTTTTTGTGTAGACTGATATCTACATCTCTTAAATATAATTTTATTTGCATTAACACAATAATGCATGACAGTTTTGTGAGCTACTTTTTCTTTATTCATTAATCTGTTAGCCAAGTGGAGGAGGATTTGTTTTAACAGATGATAGAAATCATAACTTATTGCCCTGTTTCTCTAGACACCAACCATTCGTATTATGTGAAAATTCTCAGCAAAATGCACATTAGATTTTTGTTCTGTGGTATGCATTGCAACTCACTATTTCTTTGGGCAGAGGAACATTTACTTGGAAATCTAACTCATTCTTCAGAAAGCCAATATCACCTCCTAAGCCAGCTAGTTCATTCTGAAATAAACAACAGAAGTATAAATCCACAAAATTCTATTTACAATACACAAAGCATAATCATAACATTTTATTATCCTGAAAGTATATTTATCTCAAATACTAGCAGCACTTGTATATATATGAAGTAAAACACCAATATAAAAAGAGTTAACAATGTTAAGGTCAACTAACCAAAGAAGACAATCATGAATAAGAAATTTACAATAAACCATACCTTAATGCTAAAAGCAACCCCATCTGATGGAAACACTAAATCGTCTCTCCTGTCAACCAAGAGCTCATGTCGAAGAGCAGATTTGAGTGAGTGCCCAGCTTGTTCACGGACGGCAAATGCAGTGGATCGAGAAAGACAGGTGATGTGCCGCCAGGCTCCATCAAGAATCAATTTCTGCTGAACCTATTGGGGAATTTAATTTTCTGTACATCATTATGTACACATATTTGCATAAACGCACACACATACATACATCAATAACAATTTGCAAATGGGCGAAATTATTTACAAAAATTCTCTCAATCCAGAGCAGGATTCGAACCTGTGCACTCTGCATCAAAGTACTTAGTATTTTTGCCAAACAGCCAGACCCCAGATATAAGTAAAATGTGACTAAAATGCCAGGAACAAGGGGCTAGTAACCCCTTCTTCTGCATGAATTACTAAATGTAAAAAAAGACAACTTTACATTTCTTTTTGGGGTCATCCTGCCTCACTGGGAGACAGCACTGTTTAAAAAAAAAATTAAACATTCTTTACTACTTCTAAGTGAAATAATTGGGTAAAGATTCTTAATTAAAAAATAAATTAAATTAAATATGAAATATTATTACTTGGGAACGCATCTTCAATCATAACATGGGTTTCTATTGGAAAATAGGCCTCGAGTACAGAACAATTTTTAGGAACACATTTATATCGTCAGTGCAGAACCTTCTGTACCTGAGGTCAAATTAGCCATCATGCTAACATGGTTAAAGAATCAAAATTAGTGCCCTCCACTAAGTCTTACTTGGGTTGTGGAAGGATCATTATGAACTCCAAGTGCCCATTTTTACATAATTTCCTCTGGTACTCAGGAAGGAACTGTAAAATATGGCAATTATATACATTGTATAAAATGTACGTACATTGGAAGCTGAATTGAAGGCTAGAGTCAGCAGGAGACCACGGTCAAACTCCTTATAACCTGACCAAGGAGCTTCTGTTCCCTGCTGATACACACTGCTTGTAAAACTGATGAAGAAAATCAATGATTCATAAATTAGCACCTATCATTACCAACTAACAATTTCATTGTGTCATAATGTTTATTAGTACAATTGGATCATTGCTAACCCTGGAAAATTTTCCAGCTAATATAAATAGTATTTGATAAAAGGTTAAGATCTATTATTGTGGACTTTGTTATAAATGAATTTTCTGAAAATGTAATGCATTTCAAGATATCAAAATGCAAAATCTTAACAACTGTATTACAAACTTAAAATGGTTGTTTCACCTCATTTCACATATTCAGTGCTAATTTAACAATATACTGAACTGGCTGAAAGGTCTCAAGTGCATACACTTAGGACACCATTATTATATATAAGTTTTGGTCCTGGGATCTTGGCAATTCCAAACAATACCAAAGAATAAGAAAGCACAATATATAAAAAGGGGAAAAAGGAACTCATAGATCATGATCAGGTGAAGGCCTGACGCCACCTTATTGCTACGTCACATAGCAGCCCTGAAGCAACATGTAGCAGCATTATGTGTGCTAGAGTGGCTTAGCTGTAGTAGTTGCCAAATGCTCTGTTCCATGGTGTTGGGAGTAGCAATTAAAGGTATTTCTATACAGCAGTGCCTGTTCTTACTGGGTTCTCTGTAAATTATTAGTGTTGTTTCAGTACATGAGACGGCCCTTTTTAGACCTGTGGATGACACAAGTGTTGTTGGTGTCATGTCTGCTGCAAGCATGCTTATGCTCCTGAACATGTGTGAAAAGATCCCTCCCAGTTTCTCCTACCTAGATCTTGCTGCATCCAGCCCATATAATGTGATGTCTATTCCCACTTCACTGTTGGGTGTGTCATAGGTGCCACAACTGAAACATCCAATGAAGGTGTCTTAAGTGTATGCACCTGTGTCCTTTTGTCGTGTGGGTCTTGGGAGATATATATAGGAGGTCAAAGATACTCCTTGTTGGATGGTTACGGTATATTTACAGTGAGTGAAGGAGAGTCCAGCACACCTTCTGTCTCGCCTGTAGGTCTAACGTAGTGAGGCAGTCTGCCTATGATAGGCTGTGCACATGCGCTGAGCCTCTGACGTCAGCGGGTACCGTGACGTCACACGCAAAGGGACCAGCTTTATAAAGATACACTAAACAAGTGTATATATGATACTGACACGACAGCTCGGCCATGTTATCGTATGACGTCTCGGCATACTATACAACTCTATAGGCTGAACAGACAGGTGGTACTGGGTGAATCTATACAATAGCAAACACATTATAACTTTGAACTGATCAAGATTAATACTCTCGCACTTCTTTAGTTAATGGTACTTAAGAGAAATTTAATGGATCTAGATATAATGGATTACATAAATTACAATTTGCAAATTTGATCGATCAATCTGTATTCATGCACTCAGCGGGTTCTGAGGAAGAATAAATATATTTACACGGAAGAAGTTTTAACAGAGAGAGACTCGGCTAACACGGGTTATACTGTTAAAACTCAGAACTCAGAGAGAACTTGAACACACAACAATCTTGCTAGATACTGGAAATCTAATAACAAAACACACAGTCAATAATTCGGTTCTAAACTGGATTTTCTAATTTTCTATCTTTAGCTCACAACTTATGATCACTTTCCTACTGGAGGAATAAACAGGCTCGGTGGAGTGGATGGATCCTCCCCGGTTGAAATAGTTAGCTCAATGACACAAAGTATGAGCAAAGGAGAACGGTTCTCACTATCTCTTACTGCAGGTAAGAATTACTCGACACACGACACTTTCATCCATGCTGGCAATATCAATATACTTTCTACCTTCATATTTCATATATTGCACTGTTCCAGACATTTAAAAATAATAACAAAAAATACATTTTATAGAGAATAACTATAGTTTTACATACAAACTAGGGCATACGAAAACCGAGGTTCCACTGTATTATGATTCACTGCAGATTTTCTGATTAAATTATTATCTTTTACTGGTGTCATATGTTTTACTTGCCTGGCTATTCTACTTTTGTATGGTGATTGTGTTTTGAGGTAAAATTTGCCTAGCAGAAATAGCAACTACCAAGATTCTGTAATCATGGATGTTTCAATAAGAGCATGAATATTAGTTTTAAGTAAAAAATGATAGTCAAACTTACACAGTGCTAGCCTCATTATGAAAAGGTTTAGTAAATGTAGTGAAGAAAGACGATGACTTCTTTGTGCCGTGGGAATACTCGCAGCTAAGTTCCTCGCCGCGGCCAAATATGTTCTTTAACAAGCCACCCGTTGACACCGTACCTTCATTGTTTCCAACACTGGTATTCACCTTGGCTCCCAAGAGGTTCACTTCACGCACTTCAAATGTCACCTGAATAGATGTAAAGATCATGAAGAAATCTTTGTAAAATAGAGCTCTTCTAATTCAACTTTCCCTTTTAGTTAAGAAGCACTGATACTACTTGTAACATTATACTACAGAGCTTGCTTTGGTGTTCAGGAATGTTTTCCTGGGTGTCATGAAATAAGTAAAAAGCTTTTAAAGATATTAATTCCTCAACTTCCTTTGTCCCTTCCACTCCATTGTATACATGTGACTGCTTTCACTGGTTTTACTACCCTTGTAACCCAACCTGACACCAGGCTTCCTAGTTGATTAACTGGTCAACTAAGCTGTTGCTGCTAGAGGTTCACAGGTGCATTTATCATTGACAGACCGACTGATCCATCACTCTTTACTTGTCTTCTGAAGGATACAAAACTGATGATTCTTCTTACCTCAATGCCATCCTCAACAGCATCTGGTCCATCGTAAGTGTCGATAAAAACACCAACATCCTTGAAACACCCCAACTTTGATAATCTTGTTCTGGCTTCATGGATTTTTAATATTACCTGAAAAAAATTATTGTTTTTAAATACAGTACGTATATTGACTGCTGTAATCATGTTTCTTCTGGTAATGCACTTACAAAACCAACTACAATATTTGTGTAGTTACTGTAATATACCTGTACCATGAAACAATTTATAATAATAATGATCTTATGTTGATGTACTTTTGAAATAATAATAATTACTATTATTATTATTTTTTTTTTTTTTTTTTTTTTTTATTAACACATCGGCCGATTCCCACCAAGGCAGGGTGGCCCGAAAAGAAAAACTTTCATCATCATTCACTCCATCACTGTCTTGCCAGAAGGGTGCTTTACACTACAGTTATAAAACTGCAACATTTACACCCCTCCTTCAGAGTGCCGGCACTGTACTTCCCATCTCCAGAACTCAAGTCCAGCCTGCCGGTTTCCCTGAATCCCTTCATAAATGTTACTTTGCTCACACTCCAACAGCACGTCAAGTATTAAAACCATATGCCTCCATTCACTCCTATCAAATACGCTCACACATGCTTGCTGGAAATCCAACCCCTCGCACACAAAACTTCCTTTACCCCTCCCTCCAACCTTTCCTAGGCCGACCCCTACCCCGCCTTCCTCCACTACAGATTTATACACTCTGAAGTCACTCTGTCTCGTTCCATTCTCTCTACATGTCCAAACCACCTCAACAACCCTCCTCAGCTCTCTGGACAATCGTTTTGGTAATCCCGCACCTCCTCCTAATTTCCAAACTCCGAATTCTCTGCATTATATTCACACCACACATTGACCTCAGACATGACATCTCCACTGCCTCCAGCCTTCTCCTCGTTGCAACATTCATCACCCATGCTTCACACCCATATAAGAGCGTTGGTATAACTATACTCTCATACATTCCCCTCTATTATTATTATTATTACATATTATTATTATTATTAAGGTAATAAATGTGACAGTTTCTAACAAATAAAATGTAGACAATATCTGCTTGAAATCTAAAATTATCAGAGAGAACAGCCATAAGAGTAAGCACAAAGTGCAACAGAGAAGCTTCAAATAGAGATGACATGCTGCACGATATACACGGGATAACCTAACAAGATATGCTGGATGCCTACTATGACTTGACAAACCTTGCACAGCAGAGCAGTGTGCCTATCCATGACATGATCATGGATGAATCTGGTAAGTATAATTCACAGGTAAGCAGAACAGTCTTCTACAAGTGTCAAAGATGGAATAAGGATAGCCAGTACCCTAGGTGTGAATTAACAAATTACTGAGTAACTATCATCAAGGCCACCACCTGCAAGATTGCAGGTGCTCAGTATCAACCAGGTAATACTCTGAGAAAAGTAACTACCAGTAAGAGAGTGGAAGGTTTCACACCATTGAATATGCAGAGGAATCTGCAGGTTTTCGGTTCCTGATAGTGCAGGCATTCCTCGCTAATATGGCAAGTTAGATTCCAGACCACCACCATAAAGTGAATATCGCCTTAAAGTGACTCGCAGTTTTTTTTTTCATTTGCCCGTGAATATAAAAGCCTAAATAACTATGCAAGAGTAAAATAAATAAAAAAATCGCACCAGTCAGCTGATGTGAGCATTACCACTAAACAAATAAACACAAATATAATTGAAAAGTGCCATATTAGCAAAGTGCTCTAAAGTGAAGTGCTGTATTAGCAAGGTATGCCTGTATGTGTATATCTGTGCCAGTATCTTTTTTTTTCTTTTTGGAAACTCTTCTATCTCTGAGGGGTGGCTTAAAATAGAATCCCTCTTAGGTATTTCAACATCCTTCATGTTAACATTATTTTGAATCAACTCTCTAAATGTAGACAAATAAGCAAAAAACTGAAAATGGAAAATAGTATTCATTAGGATATCAATATGGAGAGGGACAAAAATTAATAGAGCATTAAGTGACATTACTGTGAGGGTAGCCAGAGAAAATAACTTTCACTTGGGAAGCCAGGACCACTGTTACAGGCTACAGCACAGTGTAGGGATTTAACTGACAACCAAAATCTGTAATGACATTATAAAATGCCATTTTATATTTCTCTCTTATTTATATTCTTTATCAAACAGCAGACCCTGACGAAATCCTGGTATCTCAAGCCATAAGTAAAATATATTATTGATAATATACACCAGCAGATTAGGATTCTGCAGATGAATAAGTGAACATAACACTGAGGGACTGATCACCTCAAAATTACTTCTACTGTCTCCAGTGTTATGTTTGCCTGTATTCAACTGAAGAAGGTCGGTCGCACATGTTTTATGTACCAAAAGTATAAAATCCCATTACATACTTTGATGCAGTGTGCAAGTTCAAATCCTGCTGTGAACTGAGAGATGGTATTTGTAAATAATTTTGCCCATTTGCAAATACGTACATTATATACAAATTATAAAAGCAATGCTTTTAAAGGATAAAATTAAGAGCATGTGAAATCAAAAGTGACCTGCTGCAATCACAATGCTTGTTATTAATCTACATCTTTCTCAATCCTTAATTATCACCTTTAAAAAATTATTTTCAACAAGCAAATTACATGAAACCATTCAGTCTATATTCTATGTTAAAAACAATTTACAGAATAAACCTTTAGATTTAATCCATTTCAACTATGTTATAGTATGTGTTTCCAGAGGTTAATTGCTCTTTATATAATCAGTAGCTGCAATAACTGTTATTTTGAAATGGATAACAACCATATCATATACAAATTAGGGATGGGATGACATAAAACCCAATACTACTCAGTTTAAACCCAATACTGATACAGATACAGTGGTACCCCGAGTTACGATATTTTTTCGTTCGAGAATGCTGTTCAAGTGCCATTACCAAACGAATTTATCCCCATAAGGAATAATGTAAAATAGACTAGTCCTTTTACACCCCCAAAAATATACTTACAAAAGCATTTAAAAAAATCAACTTACATAAAAGGGCGATTTTGGGGACCATCGTAACTCGAGGTACCACTGTACTAATACAGTGGTACCTCGAATTACGATATTTTTTCGTTCGAGAATGCTGTTCAAGTGCCATTACCAAACGAATTTATCCCCATAAGGAATAATGTAAAATAGACTAGTCCTTTTACACCCCCAAAAATATCCCTTTACAAAAGGCATTTAAAATTAAATAAGGACTTACATAAAAGCTGTGGCAAATTTTTGGGGACCTATCCAGTTTAATCTTCTAGGCGTTTACCACGTGTACCATCAAAATTAGCCAATACCACCAATACCCTTAACATGAACCAACTGAATACAATGTGGTATTATTGCATGTTTTGTCACATGAAGCAGAAGTTTACAGCATATTTCTTTTTTCAATAGTTTTATTACAGTATCTGTATCTCCTTTCCTATAAGAAGGAAGGAAGTTGTAAGATTTACAAAGCCTTTTGACCCATAATGTACTGCAGGTAAAATATTTTTTTTTATCCAGAATGCATTTCAATTTATTCTGAAAACCAAAAATTACCAAAGAATTACCTTATACTTACAGACTGGAAGTCCTCAGCACTAAATACATCTCGTACAGTGTTGATGACAATATCATCTTTCGTGCGAGCCAACCCATCAACATGTACACGTTGGACATGAGCCTAAAATAAGAAGTATGAATTAATATTTTTACATTTTCACTATTTTTTATAGTGAATACACTTATTATAGCATGATAAAGGTGCAAAGCGCCAATTAGTATTGAATACAGTACAGGAGGGCCCCAGTGGCGTGCAGAGGTCTGGTGATGCCTGGGGCCAACTCCTTGATTATATGCCCCAAATCACTATCTTAATTCCCTCTCTAATTGGATGCCCCCCATCCATTTGGATGCCCGGGGCCACCGCCCCTTCCGCCCCCCCACTGCACGCCACTGGAGAGCCCCCACTTTGTGGTATTCTGCTCATACAGTGGTTTTCAATTATATCCCTCTTTCATTTATTCAGTGCTTATTCTGCTATTCTGGCATTTTTTCTGTCCCAATATGCTTAACAAGTGAGCCTCCGATGCCATTTTATTCAGTCTATTTACAGCCTTTGTGTGCTTTATTGAACACTTAATATATTATAATTTAAATATATTATAAGGCTTTTATATGCATTTGAAAGTGAAAAAGGCTATGTTCCACTTTTCAGCGATTTTCACTTTATAAGGCAGCTCGGAACCTATCCCACCATATAAGTGGGGCCCTCCTGTGCTGACTCCTTGGTTTTGTGTGAAGGATTTATCTCCTAAGAAGACCACACATGTTTACAAGTACTGTATAGGTGTGTTCTATGACTTCCCTCCCAAGACCTAGTATTATTTTCTTTTTTGAACTTTACAAACACAGGTTCATTTCTTCTTTGAAGAATAAATACAAACAAAAAGTAGCTTACTTGTTTATCTCATAGGTTCATATTAACATGAAATCAATCACATTAATTATTTTAATTAGTAAAAAACATTTTAGTGAGATAGTAACAATGAGTAATATCAACAAAAACAATTCTCATTGAAGAAATCAATGGTAGTGGCCACTCACCTAGAGTTTTTAAACTAAATAAAAGTGCAGTAGCAAAAATGAAGTGTTATGTATTCAGGTATTGTTTGACACATACTGATGCATTCTTATGGATTTTGTGAACTTAGAAGAGAGGTATTAAAAGAAAACAGCAGGCATCTTACAAACATTTATCACTAAACCAACACAAAAAGAGTGAAAAGACACTAAAACTTGTACAGTTATTGGATGAAGCCTCAAATTGATCACACCATGAAAAAGACCCCATCCTAATTTATGCATTACTAGCTTAAAAGGAAACAAAACCCGTGTTAGAGAATTTAACAACCAAATGTCCATTGACAATGAATGGCTTGCTGGATGTTGCAGTGCTTCTCCTTGCAGTTTCTTCATGACACACCCCCGACACATTTTTGGCTAAACACTAGTGATTGCATGTTGGTAAAGTGAAAAATTTATAAGTACAGTGGACCCCAGAAATCGGCCATAATTCGTTCCAGAATGTTGTTTGAGTGGCATTACCGAACGAATTTATTCCCATAAGGACAAATGTAAATTAGATTAGTCGTTTCAGACCCCCAAAAATACACTTACAAGAGCACTTACAAAAATACACTTACATAATTGTTCGAGTTGGGAGGTGGCCGATTTCCGGGGGTCCACTGTATGTAATAAGATTACAAGCTTCAAAAAACTAAAAACGTGAGAGTAGACACCAAACACTCCATTTGGTGTTTTCATCCGAAAATTTTAAGCAGGTAAAAAGAATCATTTGCAAGTACAGTGTGACACAAAAATCAGTTGATAAAATTAGGGAAAGAAAACTTTGCCAACCTTGACAGACCCAGAAAAAAAATGAGTTGAGCTCATAATATTGTGAAAGAAAACTTTGTCATCATTAAGAAATACCACATAATCTACCAAAATGAAGCTGCACAAACTTAAAATGACATTCCTGGTTCTTGATAGAAAAGAAGTTAGTCAAAAACTACTAATGATGAATAGTATACAGTGAAAGTGATTGCAAAGATGGGTGCTAGCCTTACAAGGCCTCTTAGCAATGTGGTACAGGCGAGAAGTACCGTATTTTATGGTCTCCAAAATTTACCCAGCGTCTTCGAGGCCAAAATATCATTTATCTTTCTTTTCCAAAATTTAGCCAATCAGAATTGGGGGGAAGAGGGGGGGGCGTCCTTGACGCCGGAGCGTCTTGTTTGCCGTAAAATACAGTACTGGCCACGAATCTGTTTGCCAGTTACTCGTGAAGGAAGATTTCTATCTGTATAAATTACAACAGTTGAATATGATTTGTGATACTAATCTGCATCACTCGTGTTCAGCACGAAACACACCACAACACAAGTAGCTATCAAAAGTGAATGGACAAACTGTTTGAGGCACTGCAATGTAATGTAGTTCATGAAAAACATTTTGAACATTTAATTTAACAAATAAAGATTTCAGGTATTTCTTATGAATCAACTATGGCAATTTTCATATCACACTGTACATGCAAGACTGTAAATTGACAAAGGCATAATTCACAAGTAATAAGACTGTCAAATTTAAATAGCTGAAAAGTACTGTAATGCAATTTATGGTGGTAAAATATAAGATGATAAAACAAAGACCTATAATTCCAAAGGATGAAATCCTATACTGTACATAGAGAATTTACTTATAAACTCCTGAATTGCTAAACAGAAAATTTAATAAGAATGTACATAATCTGGTACACAGATGGTTAAATGAAATATGATAAAAAATGGTACAGTACAAGCAAACCAAATAATTTTACAGTAAAGTACAGAATATTTATAAACAATAGAAACTTAAGCCTGTATAAAAAATAATTTAAAATGAACTTTGATATATATATAGGTACAGTACTGAAATAGTTTAAACTCCAATTGCAAGGGGGAAAAAAATACCACCCAAATTCATGCACAGCAACTAACTGAAATCCCACCTTAAGATACTTCATCTTCATTTGCATACCCTGAGACTTTAACTTTGCTAGTTTATCTTTAATTTTTTTAAGTTTCCCCTCCCTCTCACTTTCTTCTTTATTTTGTAACTGAAAAGAAATGCATATATCATTCACTATTTTAAGCATTATGTAACTGCCTACTGTAGTTACAGCAGAAGAGATGTGCTCATGATGTACCATCTTCTGTAATTAATTTGTAATGTACATTTTTAATATCATGTAGTTATAGCACATACTACCATTTCAGCCACCAACCATTATATAAAAATAAATACTACTGTATATGCACAGTATTTTTAGGTTTACAAACGTTAATTATGTCCAATAATCATGCAGAACTAGACTCCATAAAAGGCGTTACTCTACAGAGCTAGAGACACTGTTTACCTCTCAGTAAAATTATGTTGAAAAATTATAGATATCTCAGGAATACTATATTACAATTTAAACAATAATAAATAATAAGCTTCTTTGTAATATATACTGTACTTAGAGAATCTACTAGACAGAATTTATTCAATGACTACATACTGTATAGTGTTTACATATGAAAATAAATAAAAATATTTTTTTGGAAAATAACAAGATACATGTAAATTACAATGTACATACTGGTAGGTATAACATGCACTGTAACATTTTACAAAGCAAACACAATATTACGGTCAGCATTTCAGGTAGTACTTCGTCTAACAGCTGAAGATATACTAAACAAAAATCTGTGATACAATGGGCCATGTGATGGACATGGCCCATTGTATGGAAAACTAATTGGTTATAACTAAGACCATATTTTTTAAAGGGGTGGACTGGTAAGCCAGCAGAAGGCCTTGGCGAGATGACCAAAAGCTCCAACGGCGGGTCATCTGAATAAGACCTGTGTCAGGAAACACTTGTCCCGTTTCCTGACAAATCTTACCCACCCTAACCTATCTACTGGATATACACACCATTGTTAATGGGTAAAATCTTAATGTAGCAGACTTGGCCCATTGTATGGGAAGCCTACAGGACACACACACACACACACTACTGCTAATGGACAAAATCTTGATAAAGCAGATTTAATCTGTTGCATCAAACACAGGGGGTCTCTTATATCAAGGTTTTTATAGGGATACAAAATTGAATGCTTAAGTAAATTACCAAGACAAAAATTCTCAGTACAAGAATAATAAATTTTAAGGCACAAGGTACCATAAGTACACCATTATACTACCAGTAAGTGTGATATAAAAATTGCAGTTCTAATTAATCTGGAAATAATATCAGGAGTAAAATTTAAAACTGAGATAAAATATATAATAATAAAAATACAGTGGTACCTCGACATACGAGCAGCTCCCAACTTGAACAATTACAGTGGACCCCCGGTTTTCGTGATTTTTTTGTTCCAGAATGCTGTTCAAGTGCCATTCCAAACGAATTTATTCCCATAAGGAATAATGTAAAGTAGACTAGTCCTTTTAGACCCCCAAAAATACACTTACAAAAGCATTTACAAAAATACACTTACATAAAAGGGCAAGTTTGGAGCATCACGAACACCAGGGGTCCACTGTATGTAAGTGTATTTCTGTAAGTGCTTTTGTAAGTGTATTTTTGGGGGTCTGAAACGGATTAATCTAATTCACATTATTCCTTATGGGAACAAATTCGTTCGGTATCGGCACTTGAACAGCCTTCTGAAAAGAATTAAACTCGTAACTCGAGGTACCACTGTATAATAATAATAATAATAATAATAATAATAATTTTTATTTCAATGCATGTTACAAGTGTACAATGTTATTGGTAGTTACAAATATAATACAATTATAAAACTGTAATGCAAGGAGAGCCACTGGCATGCCATGGCATTAGGGGCAGTTTATTCTAGAGACTTATTCACTAAGTACTTAATGCTAAAGAAATTGATTGAGTTTATTCTAGTTCTATATTATTTAAATTATTAAATGGTTATACATACTATTTAAAGACAATACAAGAGAAATTGGTTGAGTTTAATCTAGTTGTAGAATTTATTTCAAATTACAGTATGTTGATGCTATACTAGTATAATAACAATACTAGAAATAGTTTTTAGAGTTTCATCTAGGTATATATTTTATTTCAAATTAAGAAAATGATGATACTATAAGATTTTAAATGACAATATGATGATATGAGATTGCAACAAGTGTTAAGGAGGATGAACATATCAAAATGAGATCTTCTTAAGTAAAATAATATTGGGTTTGGAAGTTTGTTACAGTATGAGTATTTAGTATAGGGTGAGTAGGTGACTTTTGAGAAGAGTCTTGAATTGATTTTCCGACAAGGTTAACTTGATATTTACTGGTAATGAATTCAGATTTTGGGGCCCTTTTTGTGCATAGAATTTTTACATTGGTTAGTATGGACTCGGGTATGTCAAATAGTGATCTGTGTCTTGTGTCATGTTCGTGGGACCTATTAAAGTTGTTGAGGAGAATTCTGAGCAGGGTTAATATTAGCATGTAGAGTTTTATGTATGTAGAAGGCACATGAATAGGTATGAATATTTTTTATGGTGAGTAGTTTTAAGGTTCTGAATATAGGTGGAGTATGCTGTCTAGAGTGGGAATTTGTTATCATCCTGACTGCAGCCTTTTGCTGGGTTATGAGTGGTCTAAGGTGATTTAATGTTGTTGAGCCCCATGCACAGATTCCATAGGTGAGATAAGGGTAGATAAGAGAATGATATAGTGCAATGAGAGCTGGTTGAGGCACATAATAGCGTATCTTAGATAATATACCTACTGTCCTTGAGATTTTCTTGGAAATTTGTTGTATGTGTGTTTGGAATTTAAGACTACTGGTATGGTGATCTATGCTTTTTCTTATAGTCAGCCACAAAAGAAAGCACCACAAACTTTTTTTTAACACACTGGCTGTCTTCCAAGTGGCCCAAAAAAGAAGAAACTTTCACCATCACTCACTCCGTCACTGTCTTGCCAGAGGAGCACCAATACTACAATTCGGTTGCCCCTCCAAACTGCAATAACCCCCACCCTTCCTTCAAAGTACAGGCACTGTATTCCCACCTCCAGTACTCAAGTCCAGCTAAGAGGTGTCGCTGAATCCCGCCACAAATGTTATCTTGTTCACACCCCAACAACACCTAGTCATAAAAACCACTTGCCTCCACACACTTCTATCTAATAAGTTCACGCAAAATTCTTGGATATCACATAATCTACAAGAATTTTCTTCCCATCATATATAAATTATAATTATGGAATCCTTGTGTCATACAGAATACCTAGCTTGTGTAGTCTTACTGTTTTAACTTGTGTATTTAACACTAAGATAGTGTAATAAAAATTACTTACCATAGCCATTCAATGCACCTTTACTCTATCCACAAGCTAGCTATTAAGTCTTAAGAAATTCTATGTAATGGAAGAGGTATCAGATGGGTAAACAAAAATATACTATACTGTGAATATAATGCAAAGAATTCATAGTTTGGAAATTAGGAGGAGGTGCAGGATTACCAAAACTATTATCCAGAGGGCTGAGGAGGGGTTGTTGAGGTGGTTTGGACATGTAGAGAGGATGGAACAAAATAGAATGACTTTGAGTGTATAAATCTGTAGTGGAGGGAAGGCGGGGGGTAGGAGTCGGCCTAGGAAAGGTTGGAGGGAGGGAGTAAAGGAGGTTTTGTGTGCGAGGGGCTTGAACTTCCAGCAAGCATGCGTGAGCATATTTGATAGGAGTGAATGGAGACAAATAGTTTTTAATACTTGACGTGCTGTTGGAGTGTGAGCAAAGTAACATATATGAAGGGATTCAGGGAAACTGGCAGGCCGGACTTGAGTCCTGGAGATGGGAAGTACAGTGTCTGCACTCTGAAGGAGGGGTGTTAATGTTGCAGTTTTATAACTGTAGTGTAAGCAAGACAGTGATGGAGTGAATAATGATGAAAGTTTTTCTTTTTTGGGCCACCTTGCCTTAGTGGGAATCGGCCGATGTGTTAATACAAAAAAAAAAATAATAATACTGTACTGTGCCTAACACTTACGGCAAGGGGATTTGTTTGTTTTTATTTTTATTAACAAAACACAAAAATCAATTGGTTATTCAGCACTTTGCACACATACTGCTACTAATAATCAAATCTGCACCATCATTATCAACTTGCTATTATCATAACCAGAACACAAACCACTTAAACTCTGCCACTGCCTTAATTAAGGTAACTCAGCATTGGGAGGACAAGTGGATAATTCAGTCAACCTAACTTCAAACATTCTTTGGGATAGCAGTGCTAGTTCCTAATATCTAACCAAAAGAGGGAGGTACTGTGCATTGTATATTCCTATCTTACACACACAACCCGCACATAAAAAAGAGGAGCTTACAACAACATTTCGGTCCAAGTCGGACCGAAACGTCGTCGTAAGCTCCTCTATCTTGCTCAGACTGAGGTAGTAACTCAACTATAGTAAGTTCTTAACACTTTCTAGCCTCTGCCCACAAGTGACAAAAAAAAAAAAAAAAAAAAAAAAAAAAAAAAAAAAAGTAGTTTCAGATCCTCACCTTAAGTGCCTGAAGATCCATTCGGTTGCCCTCACTTTCATCTGTCTCGGGACTCTGCAAATTACAAACAAATTGAGGATGTAGTAAAACGAAAGTCATAGCTATAAATTACCTCTGATATACATGAGAATAGTCTTGACTTTTTTTTTAACCTCACAGGTGGGCCTGGGGCCTGGCTTTTCTGCTGATTACCTGTTCAACTACCTGCTGTTGTTGGTAGCCAGCAGGACCACAAAAGCCATCATAGCTTGGTTGATCCAGGACTTGGAGGAGGCAGTGACCCAGTTTTCACTTGGAAACTTCCACATTTGTTCCAGTAATGTTTCTGATATATGCTGGTCGCATGGTAGTCTTGGACCACAGACACTCACACAGTGGTCACTTATTGTACCAAATGTTTCCACCCGGTACAGGTGGAAACACTTGGGCGTGTTTCCTTCAGAACCCTTCTGTCTCTGTTCACCTAGCAGTAAATAGGTAACTGGGTGTAAGCTGACTGGTATTGGTCGCATCCTGGAGACAAAATTAACCAAATTTGCCGAAAATGCTCTGCATAACAAGGGGCTTTCTGTCAACTAGGTCTATATAAATTATAATATGTACTTGTGGAAATAAATATATTATTATTATTATTATTATTACATGGTACAGGCAACTGCATCAAATGTCTGAAGACACTATTCAACTCGTGTGTCCTTTTAAAAGTTTATCATAAGTTGCATATATCACTTTTTATAGCAATTTAACTTCTAGGTGGAAATATACTGTTAGGTTACAGGGGGCAGCAAGTGTTAGGAGACTTGCCCATACATTTTGTTTCACCTGAACTGAACCCTGGTCTTTTTGGTCATGAGATGAATGTTCTACAAGTTAGCTATAATATTAATAGAAATTGCTAAGTTATTCTTGGTTAAATAGTTATTAGTAAGTTTATTCAAGTATAATTACATAAGCTTTGAATAATTACAGTTGTCTTACACATTAAGTTCAAATTTATAAATGATAAAACTATTTCTATAAAGAATGATTTACAATTGGTATAGAAAAAGTGATATTATTGATATACGTATGTACTTTATAAAAAGCCCTGGTTATGCAGAGCATTTTGGGCAGCCTTAAAATAATTTATAACTACTAATGCAATTTTTGCAAGAACAATTTGTTGTTAGTTTTAATAAGACAATTCAATATAGTCTAGGAAAACCCAAATAAGTCAAAGTGACTTACTTGCATTAAATTATATAATAAGGCAAGAAGCCTACAACTGATTTTACAAATATTATAAATCAGTATACTAATGATCATTAAGCCAGATTATATACAGGCATACATTAGTGATAAATTATGTATAATGAACACAGAATAACCTAATGCAGTGTGAATTCCAGGGATATCTTTCTTTATATACAATATTTAGGTTTGTAAAACAGCAAAAAATGGAAGTTGATGATTCAAACCAAAATGAGCATCTTCCTGAATATAGCCATGACATAATTAGTGAAAGTCAAATAAGAATCTACAAGGAGAAATAATTCTCTCCTCTACAACCTTCAAGATATGTGCCTTAATGCTGGGAAAGGGCTCTTGGTCCAAGGAATTTTATCTATCCCTCCCTTCCTTGGATCAAACCTAATTACCCATTTCCCAGGCGGTGTACAACCTGATGTAGAATTAGACACTTGTACAACATCTGGGTATCTTGATTTGTAATGTTTTGCCATCCAGTAGCTTTATCAATACAAATTCAAGGACATAATGGGAAGACTATAGAAATATATATACAAGAAGACGAGGTAATCAGTCCCTCAGCCATGGAGTTGGTGTATGACCTATTTGGGTTTGCAGTTTTAATCTGAAAGTACAATAATAATAATGTTTCACCGGCGTAGAGGAGACTGTAACAGTGAGTAAAGCTTACTTTTGCGTGTACGGTGCCCATGATTGTGATGGTTCATGCGGTAGTTAATGTTTACCTTCCTCAGTCCCCAACCGGTGTACCAGTGTTACCAGACACCATCTCTACCACCACCAGTGTTACCAGACACCATCTCTACCACCAGTGTTACCAGACACCATCACTACCACCAGTGTTACTAAACACCATTTCTACCACTAGTGTTACCAGACACCATCACTACCACCAGTGTTACCAGACACCATATCTACCACCACCAGTGTTACCAGACACCATCACTACCACCAGTGTTACCAGACACCATCTCTACCACCAGTGTTACCAGACACCATCACTACCACCAGTGTTACCAGACACCATCTCTACCACCAGTGTTACCAGACACCATCTCTACCACCAGTGTTACCACACACCATCTCTACCACCAGTGTTACCACACACCATCTCTACCACCAGTGTTACCAGACACCATCACTACCACCAGTGTTACCAGACACCATCTCTACCACCAGTGTTACCAGACACCATCACTACCACCAGTGTTACCAGACACCATCTCTACCACCAGTGTTACCAGACACCATCTCTACCACCAGTGTTACCACACACCATCTCTACCACCAGTGTTACCACACACCATCTCTACCACCAGTGTTACCAGACACCATCACTACCACCAGTGTTACCAGACACCATCTCTACCACCAGTGTTACCAGACACCATCACTACCACCAGTGTTACTAAACACCATTTCTACCACTAGTGTTACTGGACACCATCACTATCGCCAGTGTTACCAGACACCATCTCTACCACCACCAGTGTTACCAGACACCATCACTACCACCAGTGTTACCAGACACCATCTCTACCACCAGTGTTACCAGACACCATCACTACCACCAGTGTTACCAGACACCATCTCTACCACCAGTGTTACCAGACACCATCTCTACCACCAGTGTTACCAGACACCATCTCTACCACAAGTGTTACCAGACACCATATCTACCACCAGTGTTACCAGACACCATCACTACCACCAGTGTTACCAGACACCATCTCTACCACCAGTGTTACCAGACACCATCTCTACCACCAGTGTTACCAGACACCATCACTACCACCAGTGTTACTAGACACCATCACTACCACCAGTGTTACCAGACACCATCTCTACCGACAGTGTTACCAGACACCATCACTACCACCAGTGTTACTAGACACCATCACTACCACCAGTGTTACTAAACACCATTTCTACCACTAGTGTTACCAGACACCATCACTGCCACCAGTGTTACCAGACACCATCTCTACCACTAGTGTTACTAGACACCATCACTACCACCAGTGCTACTAGACACCATCTCTACCACCAGTGTTACCAAACAATATCTCCACTACTACTAGTGTTACCAGACACCATCACTACCTCCAGTGTTACTAGACATGGGGGAGATAACAGATTCGATTTCCGTTTAGATATCAGTTCCTGAGGAAAGATTGGTGGTACAGGGTGGGGGGGGGTGTTTGCACTGCTCGTCAAAAAAAACAATGGAGTTTTGAGATGGGATGACTAGTCAGAGGAGTAGGGGATAGCTACACAGTAGGAACACTTCAAACTGGGGGTCCAAAAGTGATGATAGTAGTGATGTACAACCCGCCACTAAACAGCAGGAGGCCAAGACAAGAGGTTGCCAGAACGGCCCACATGAGCAGGGCAAAGTTACTCATCATGGGAAATTTTTAACATTAAGGAGAATGACTGGGAAAATCTGGAGCCACATGGGGGGACCAGAGATGATGGAGGCGGTACTGGAAAACTTCATGTACCAACAAGTTAGGGACACAACCAGAGAGAGAGAGAGAGGAGATGATGAACCAGCAAGGTTGGACCTCTTATTCACCTTGAGCAGTTCAGACATAGGGGATATCACACACGAAAAGCCCCTAGGTGCTAGCGATCACGTGGCCCTGAGTTTCAAATACATAGTAGAGTTAACAATGGAAAGTGAAGCAGTACGAGTACAAGAGAAGTCAGACTTCCAAAAAGGGAACTACACAGGTATGAGGCAATTCCTACATGAGGTGCAGTGTGGGTAAGTGAGCTAGAAGGAAAGACAGTACATGAAATGATGGAACATGTGACCACAAAGTGCAGGGAGGCAGTGGAGAAGTTTGTACCAAGCAAAGAGCCAGAAATAAATATCCATGGATAAGGAGAGAAGCCCAGCATCAATATGAGAATGACATAGCATCAAAAGTAAAATTTGACCCAATGTTGTTATACAGCATACATCAGGGGGATTACCAACAAACCCCTGGCTATCTTCAAGCAGGCACTGGACAGGCACCTAAAGTCGGTACCTGACCAGCCGGGCTGTGGTTCGTACGTTGGACTGCGTGCGGCCAGCAGTAACAGCCTGGTTGATCAGGCTCTGGTCCAACAGGAGGCCTGGTCACGGACCGGGCCGCGGGGGCGTTGACCCCTGGAATTCTCTCCAGGTAGACTCCAGGTAGCAGCCACATCAGCAGGAAAACAGACGAGGACTAGGTAATCAGGCTGAGGAAGAAAAGAGGGGAGCTCACAGGGAACGACCAGTATGAGAGGAGCTCAGCTCACAATTCAGGGAGGTATTCACAGTGGAGACAGAGGTTCCCTGCAAACTAAGGTAGTAGGGTGCACCAGCAAGTACTGATCACAGTACACACAACCGAAGAGGTTGTGATAGTGGCTTTCTTTCTACTTAGCAAACAAAAATTGTAATTGCACATTAACCTTTAAAAAGAAATAAAATCTTTATTCTTTATTCTTTTAACTAGATACCTCGAAGGCGGTGGGCTCAGATAACATCTCTCTTTGGGTCCTGAGAGAGGGAGCAGATGCACTGTGTGTACCACTAACAATCTTCAATAAATCTATCAAAAGAGGGCAACTGACTGAGGTGTGGAAGACAGCAAATGAAATTCCGATTTTTAAGAGAGGAGACAGACAGGCTACATTAAATTACAGTGTCGTTGACATATATAGTATGTAAAGTTATGGAGAAGATTATCAGAAGAGTGGTGGAGCACCTAGAAAGGAACAGGCTTATACATGACAACCAGCACAGCTTCAGGGAAAGGAAATCCTACCTGGAGGGCATTCCGGGGATCAACGTCCCCGCGGCCCGGTCTATGACCACGCCTCCCGGTGGATCAGGGCCTGATCAACGAGGCTGTTACTGCTGGCTGCACGTAGTCCAACGTACGAACCACAGCCCGGCTGATCTGGCACTGACTTTAGGTATCTGTCCAACTCCCTCTTGAAGACAACCAGAGGTCTACTAGTAATGCCCCTTATGGCTGGTGGGAGGCCGTTGAACAGTCTTGGGCCCCGGACACTTATTGTGTTTTCTCTTAGTGTACCAGTGGCTGCCCTACTTTTCACTGGGGGTACGTTGCACCGTCTGCCAAGTCTTTTGCTTTCGCATGGAGTGATTTATGTGTGCATATTAGGGACCAGTCCCTCCAGAATCTTTCAGGTGTAGATTATGATATATCTTTCTCGCCTGCGCTCCAGTGAATGTAAGTCTAGTGCTTCCAGGCGTTCCCAGTAGTTAAGGTGTTTGATGGAACTTATACGTGCAGTAAAGGTTCTCTGTACATTCTCTAGATCTGCAATTTCTTTGTAAAGGTTACAACGTGTAATTACAATTTTGGTTTGCTAAGTACAAAGAAAGCCACTATCATGCCGGGGTATTTCGGGCAGACTAATCCTAGTACATAATAACTACTTAAATCTAGACAAGATAAGAGTGGTTAACTTGTATTAAAATCTTTATTTAATCTTAATACTAATGCGAGGTAGTCAAGTTGGAGGTTTATAAGAATAATAATCTTGAAGCTGCACATAATAAAAACAATACCTGGAGTCTACCTGGAGAGAATTCCAGGGGTCAACGCCCCCGCGGCCCGGTCTGTGACCAGGCCTCTTGTTGGACCAGAGCCTGATCAACCAGGCTGTTACTGCTGGCCGCACGCAGTCCAACGTACGAACCACAGCCCGGCTGATCAGGTACCGACTTGAGGTGCCTGTCCAGTGCCTGCTTGAAGACAGCCAGGGGCTTGTTGGTAATCCCCCTGATGCATGCTGGGAGGCAGTTGAACAATCTTGGGCCCCTCACACTTATTGTGTTGTCCCTCAACGTGCTAGTGGCACCCCTGCTCTTCATTGGGGGAATGTTACATCGCCTGCCGAGTCTTTTGCTTTCGTACGGAGTGATTTTTGTGTGCAAGTTTGGTACTAAGCCCTCGAGAATTTTCCATGTGTATATAATAATGTATCTCTCCGCCTGCGTTCTAGAGAGTACAGGTTTAGGAACTTCAAGCGTTCCCAGTAGTTGAGGTGGTTTATCGCACTTATGCGTGCGGTGAAGGTTCTCTGCACATTTTCAAGGTCAGCAATTTCACCCGCCTTGAAAGGTGCAGTTAGTGTGCAGCAATATTCCAGCCTAGATAGAACAAGCGATCTGTAAAGTGTCAACATGGGCTTGGCATCCCTGGTTTTGAAGGTTCTCATTATCCATCCTGTCATTTTTCGAGCAGATGCAATTGCTACATTGTTATGGTCCTTGAAGGTGAGATCCTCTGACATGATCACTCCCAGGTCTTTGACATTAGTTTTTCGCTCTATTGTGTGGTTGGAATTAGTTTTGTACTCCGATGAGATTTTAATTTCTTCACGTTTTCCGTATCTGAGTAATTGAAATTTCTCATCATTGAACTTCATATTGTTTTCTGCAGCCCATTTAAAGATTTGGTTTATGTCTGCTTGGAGTCTTGCAGTGTCTTCAACGGTGGACACTGTCATACAGATTCGGGTGTCATCTGCAAAGGAAGACACAGCACTGTGGCTTATATCCCTGTCAATGTCTGATATGAGGATGAGGAATAGGATGGGAGCAAGTACTGTGCCTTGTGGAACAGAGCTTTTCACAGTAGCTGCCTCAGACTTTACTCTGTTGACTACTACTCTTTGTGTTCTACGTGTTAGGAAATTATAAATCCATCTACCAACTTTTCCTGTTATTCCTTTATCACGCATTTTGTGTGCTATTACACCATGGTCACACTTGTCAAAGGCTTTTGCAAAATCTGTGTATATAACATCTGCATTCTGTTTATCTTCTAGAGCATCCAGGACCTTGTCGTAGTGGTCCAGTAGTTGGGACAGACAGGAGCGGCCTGCTCTAAACCCATGCTGTCCTGGGTTGTGCAATTGATGGGTATCAAGATGGGTGGCGATCTTGCTTCTTAGAACCCTTTCAAAGATTTTTATGATATGGGACGTTAGCGCAATTGGTCTGTAGATCTTTGCTATTGCTTTACTGCCCCCTTTGTGGAGCGGGGCTATGTCTGTTGTTTTTAGTAGCTGCGGGACGATCCCAGTGTCCATGCTCCCTCTCCATAGGATGTTAAAAGCATGTGATAGGGGCTTCTTGCAGTTCTTGATGAACACGGAGTTCCATGAGTCTGGGCCTGGAGCGGAGTGCATGGGCATATCATTTATTGCCTTTTCAAAGTCATTTGGCGTAGTGATGATGTCAGAAAGGCATGAGTCTGTCAAGTTCTGTGGCACTCTCATGAAAAAATCATTTAGGTTTTCGATTTTCAGTCTGGTTAGTGGCTCGCTAAAGACTGAGTCATACTGGGATTTAAGTAACTCACTCATTTCCTTGCTGTCATCTGTGTAGGACCCATCCGGTTTAAGTAGGGGCCCAATACTGGTTGTTGTTCTCGACTTTGATTTTGCATAGGAAAAGAAATACTTAGGGTTTCTTTCAATTTCATTTATGGCTCTTAGTTCTTCCAGTGTCTCTTGATTCCTATAAGATTCCTTTAGTTTTAATTCGATGTTTGCTATTTCTCTGACTAGTGTCTCCCTACGTATTTCAGAGATATTGGCCTCCTGTAGCCGCTCCGTTATTAGGGATGCTAGCAAAATCAGTCAAGCCATTCGATACCCTCAAAATTAGTTAAACCAATCGATACCCTCAAAATTAGTTAAACCAAAATAATGGTTCAAACAGTAATATTTCATGGATTGGCAGATGTTTAGTAGACTAGAGGTCATATAATATAATATTTGGGAGAGTTGCTTCAAACTTATTAGAAGTTGTTTTGGTTAGTACTGAGAGATGAGATGATTTTTAAGCAAAGTCCTAAATTTATAAGTAGTCTGGGGAGATTTAGATTTTGCCACCGAAGTGGCTAGTTTATTGTGCACCCCATATCCATCCTGTGGACGGTAGCGCAAGAGCATATGGATACACAAAAGGCCTAGGCACTAGGCCCCAAAGGGGTTAACAATTGTACATTTGGGTTCATATCTACATTTCAATTATCTGTTACAAGCAGGTATCTTATTTCATGAATAAGATATCTTGACATGTCACATAGGTTATTATATTGTCTATCTCTATATTCCTCAATAAGTGCACAATTAAGCACATAGTGTTCACGACAGTGACCATATGCCTGATCACATAATTTGCATTTAGTTTGATCATCATCTGTCTCCCAAACTGTCAGAAGTACCTGTAGCCAAGCCTAAGCCTGGCCACTACAACATCAGTCAGTCTGCTCACATTGCAAGTTGCTCCACAAACATGTCCATCTGTGCTCGCATTATCATGAGCACAGATAGGCACGTTCATGGAAATTAATTTGGATTTATATCTACAGTTCACTTATCTGTTACAAGCAAATTTAGGAAATTTGCTTAGAATAAGTGGTATCTTACCTTCACTAATAAGATATCTTGACATGTCACATAGGTTATTATACTGTCTATCTCTATATTCCTCAATAAGTGGACAATTCAGCACATAGTGTTCAAGACAGTGACCATATGCCTGATCACATAATTTGCATTTAGTTTGATCATCATCTGTGTATCTCCCAAACTGCCAGAAGTACTTGTAGCCAAGCCGAAGCCTGGCCACTACAACATCAGTCAGTACTTGTAACCAAGCCTAAGCCTGGCCACTACAACATCAGTCAGTCTGTTCACATTGCAAGTTGCTCCATAAACATACTTATCTACATTCATGTTATCATAGTGGGTTATAGATCTACTCAGGCTTCTAACTGCATTCCTATAGCTATCATTTTCATTATTTATTTCTCTCCTAATATTATTCCTAATGCTAGACACAGATATACCAAAGTTATATTCTACATTCTCCTTATGGGTGCTACAAACCTATTGGAGTTCTACGACAAGGATTAAGGAGTTTATTTCCTTGCATAGTTTACAATGTGTAATTACAATATTGATTTGCTAAGTGCAAAGAAAGCCACTACCATGCCGAGGCATTTCGGGCAGGCTGGTAACAGAAGTAAGACGGGATAGAGAGGGATGAATAGACCACATCTTGGACTGTAAGGCTTTCGACACAGTACCACACATGACTGGTTGAAAAGCTAGATGAGCAGGCAGGAATAGGAGGGAAAGTACTGCAATGGATCAGGGAATACCTGACAGGAAGAAAACATCGTGCGTTGGTACGAGACGAGGTGTCAGAGTGCATGTGTCGAGTGGGGTTCCACAAGTCAGTCCTAGGTCCGGTGCTGTTTCTCGTATATGTGAATGACATGACGGAAGGGGATAGAATCAGAGGTGTCCCTGTTCACATATGATGTAATGCTAATGAGGAGAATACACGCGGACGAGGATCAGGTAAGCCTACACGGGGATCTGGACAGGCTGCAAGCCTAGTCTAACAAATGGCTCCTGGAGTTGAACCCCAACAAGTGCAGTTATGAAGCTTGGGCCTTAATCCGGTCCTGGTTACCACACCTCTGCCACCAGTGTTACCCATCCCTGACCCCTCACTTTACCTCCCTTACCTTACCTCTCATTCACTTCTGGATCTTTCTTTTTACCCTGCCTTTGGCTTGTCATCTCTCCAGCTTGACCTCAGGACACTCGTTTGCATTATAAGGCAATGTTTCCATGTGCTTTCTGCGTATCTTGATCACGTTCAGCTCTCGATGAAATATAGCAGTAATAAAACTTTTTCCCTGGCTTTTTTCTTCATTTTTAAACTTGTTTGGCATACCAAAATTGTACTCGGCATTCTTTTTATCTAATGCTAGTTTATTTTCACATTCACAAAAAGTGCTAAACCCGTAAGGGTCATTCAGCGTAATATTGGAAATTGATTTTTACAATCTTTCCGGAGGTCCATGTAAGAGGGCATCTGAAAAGTATGGCTTGAATCCTTTTATTAATAATTCGTGCAGATTTGTACTCACCTAGTTGTAGTTGCAGGAGTCGAGTCACAGCTCCTGGCCCCGCCTCTTCACTGGCCGATACTCGGTCACTACCCGCTCCATGAGCTTTATCATACCTCTCCTTAAAGCTATGTATGGATCCTGCCTCCACTACATCAAGTCCCAGACTATTCCACTTCCTGACAACTGTGACTGAAGAAATACTTCCTAACATCTCATCTGAGTTTTCAACTTCCAAATGTGACCCCTTGTTGCTGTGTCCCATCTCTGGAACATCCTGTCTCTGTTCACCTTGTCGATTCCTCTCGGTATTTTATATGTCGTAATCATATCCCTCCTATCTCTCCTGTCTTCCAGTGTCGTCAGGTCGATTTCCCTTAACCTCTCCTTGTATGACATACCCCTTAGCTCCAGGACTAGTCTTGTTGCAAACCTTTGCACTTTCTCTAGTTTCCTTACATGCTTGGCTAGGTGTGGGTTCCAAACTGGCGCTGCATACTCCAATATGGGCCTAACGTACACAGTGTACAGGGTCCTGAATGACTCCTTATTAAGATGTCGGAATGCTGTTCTTAGGTTTGCCAGGCGCCCGTATGCTGCAGCAGTTTTTTGGTTGATGTGCGCCTCAGATGTGCCCGGTGTTATACTCACCCCAAAATCCTTTTCCTTGAGTGAGGTTTGTTGGCTCTGGCCCCCTACACTGTACTCCGTCTGTGGTCTTCTTTGCCCTTCCCCAATCTTCATGACTTTGCACTTGGTGCTGTTAAACTCCAGGAACCAGTTGCTGGACCAGACCTCCAGCCTGTCCAGATCCTTCTGTAGTTCTGCCTGGTCCTTGTGCGATTGAATTCTTCACATCAACTTCACATCAACTGCAAACAGGGACACTTCTGAGTCTATTCCTTCCGTCATGTCGTTCACAAATACCAGAAACAGCACTGGTCCTAGGACCCCGCTCGTTACAGGCGCCCACTCTGACACCTCACCACGTACCATGACTCGCTGTTGTCTTCCTGACAGGTATTTCCTGATCCATTGTAGTGCCTTCCCTGTTATCCCTGCCTGGTCCTCCAGCTTTTGCACTAATCTCTTGTGTGGAACTGTGTCAAATGCCTTCTTACAGTCCAAGAAAATGCAATATACCCACCCCTCTCTCTCTCTTGTCTTACTGGTGTCACCCTGTCTTAGAACTCCAGTAGGTTTGTGATGCAGGATTTCCCATCCCTGAAACCTTGCTGGCTGTCGTTGATAAGCTCATTCCTTTCTAGGTGCTCCACCACTCTTCTCCTGTTAATCTTCTCTATAACCTTGCATACTATACATGTCAGTGACACTAGTCTGTAGTTTAATGCTTCGTGTCTGTCTCCTTTTTTAAAAATTGGGAGTATATTTGCTGTCTTCCATACTTCAGGCAGTCGCCCTGTTTCGATAGATGTGTTGAAGATTGTTGTTAGTGGTACACATAGCGCCTCTGCTCCCTCTCTCAGGACCCATGGAGATGTTATTCGGCCCCGTCGCCTTTGAGGTATCTAGCTCGCTTAGCAGCCTCTTCACTTCCTCCTCGATTCTATGTATTGTGTCCAACACTTGGTGTACCCCACCTCTCCACCTTTCTGGAGGCCCCAGTGGAAATAAATCACTCTGTCTGACTTTTTTGGGTTATCCTAGGTTCTCTACACATATGCTGCTATGTATGATAATTTATGTAACTGTATTTGTGTATACGTACCTGAAAAACTTACTTAGTCTCCTCTGTGAACACTTCTTTGAATCTCATGTTGAGCTCCTCACATACTTTGCAGTCATTGTTTGTGACCTCCCCTCCTTCCTTCCTCAGCCTGATTACCTGGTCCTTGACTGTTGTTTTCCTCCTGATGTGGCTGTACAACAGCTTTGGGTCAGATTTGGCTTTCGCTGCTATGTCATTCTCGTATTGTCTTTGGGCCTCCCTTCTTACCTGTGCATATTCATTTCTGGCTCTATGACTGCTCTCCTTATTCTCCTGGGTCCTTTGCCTTTTATACTTCTTCCATTCCCTAGCATACATGGTTTTGGCCTCCCTGCACCTTTGGGTGAACCACGGGCTCATCCTGTCTTTTTCGTTATTCCTGTTACCCTTGAGTACAAACCTTTCCTCAGCTTCCTTGCATATTGTTGTCATATAGTATTCCATCATCTCGTTTACTGACTTCCCTGCCAGCTCTCTGTCCCACTGTCTTTGGAAGCTAGCCTGTTATATGTAGGCCTTAGACTGATTTTATTATTATTATTATTAGTAGTATTATTATTATATTATTATTATTATTATTATATTCAGAAAACAAGTGCTAAGCAAATGAACTGTATATGTACTTCCATGCATGTTCAATAAGAAATAAGGAGTATGTTTTAATGTTTTATTTTTTTAATGTGTCATACAGAGTTAAGTTGTGAGTGTGTAAAGGGTTAGTGGAGTTGGTTAGTGCGCATTTAAAATGAAAATGAGTTAACTCAGGTTAGCTTTTGGTAAAAAAAAAAAAAAAAGTTAGATTGAAGGTAAGACCCTCAGCAAGGTCACTTAAGAGTGTCAAGGTGTTGAAAACGCTCTTTCATAACCATGGGCTTTCTGTATATACGTACACCCAAATGTCACCCATCTCTGTACAAACATTGTATTGTGTGGACAGCGCTCTATAACCCTGGTGGGATTAGCACTTAGTTTTGATTATAATAATAATAATGTATCATGACTTGTGCATGTTCTCTGCAACGAGAAATAAGCCCTAAACCAGTTTGGGTTATACAGTGCTGTTTTTGTACTATAAAATGTATAATGATTTTAGGCTATGTAGCAGCACTGTATGACCCTGGTGGATTTAGCACTTAGTTTTGATTACAATAATAATTTAGGCTATGTAGAGTATTGAGGATATGGAGTCAAATAAGTAATAATAATTTAAACACTATACTCGGTGCAATTTGGATATTAGCTTATATTTTACAATACTACGTACATACAACCTATGTACACTGTGGTATAAGTGTTCCTTGTACAAATTATTCAGGAAAATATTAGTAAAAACAGTATACTGTACTATTTTAGTTGCACAGCACACCTAAGACAATCAATGAGTAGTATATTAGGTTGTGTCACGCACCTTGCCCAAGAAACAAATTGCATATCTATTTATGGCGGAGTAAGGTTAAGTTAGGCTAGGTTATTTTAGGTAGGGTTAGGTGGGTTCATCAGGCTATATTGCTTACCATTTATTTGCACAAGTAATATCAAATGTAAAACCAACTTAACATTGTACAATTCTAACTATAATTAACAACAAAAATTCACTGAGGAGTAATAATTAATGTATTGTGGGGAAATGTTAAACCTGAAGGGTTCATACAGCACCTCTGATTCGGAATGATAGCCAGTCAGATTCTATCCAAGGAAAGGAAAAGAAGTCTAATTCCTTAGATCAAAACTCCCTCACCAACATTAAAGCACCTTCCTTGAGAGTCAGAAATAAGTAAACTGTCAGTCGTTGTAGTTTCTAAAAGTTTAAGAAGAATAAATACAGTTCAGCAAGTTTTAATGTATTTTCTTTTACCTCACTGGCTATCTCCTGCCAAGGCAGGGGTGATGCAAAGGAGAAAACACATAAAATAAATTCTTTACAGTCAGTACAGAAAAGGTGATATAATTGATGTACTTTATAGATCACTATCATTCATTCCATCACTGTCTTGCCAGAAGTGCGCTGACACAGAAAGAAGGTATGTACTTTGTTATTATACATATTAACAAAAAGCACTATATCCATATGGGTCATTCAGCACTGAGTTCAGTTTGTAAGATGAAAGCCCAGTTAATGTATTTCCTATATACTGCTATTCAGTTCTGTATTGTGTTACCATCAGATTATCATAGTGAAAGTCCTCCCGTCAAGTGTATAAATTCATTGAGGCATCAATATAGTGCATAATGTTACTATTTTCAATCTGCAGATTGTGTGTGTTTTTGGAGCACTTAATTTTAGAGCAGCTAAGGGTAAAACCTATGTGATTAATTTCTTGGGAGGGCAGTTAAGCATGACAGTGTCAGAGGTCACATAGCACCTGGGGAATCAGAAAGACAATCAGGATCTATCCAGGGTGAGGGAGGATAAGTCTAGTTTCTTGGAGTAAGATTATTACATTCATGGTGAGAGCACTAAACCCACAGTGCCTCAGGGAATGGAAGGCATTCAGGCTTGATTCAAGAAATTAGAGAATTGGTCAAATTCATTAGATCAACAGCCCCTCACCAACATCAAGGAACCTTCTTTGAGGGGACCTTGGAGCAAGAGCCCCTCATCATTAAGGTTGTCCCTTTCATAGCAATGTGCATGGATCTACCATCCCATACATAGGTGCACCCACCATTAGTAACATTTGGTTTCAGGAATGAGTAATATATCAGTGACCAAAATAGATGAATAAGAGGAAAGCATTTACATTAGAAAACCAATCAGGGCAGTATCCTAGGCCTCTGCTTTTCTTCATGTACTACACCAATGATCTTCCCAATACATTTCAATTACTTGAACTTGTTATGTTTACAGATGACACAACTTTTTTCATCTCACACTCAAATTCAAATTCTCTCAATAGCACTGTTAATGAAGAGCTCATAAAGATATCTACTTGGATGACTACCAGTCAGCTCACTCTTAATACTGACAAGACCTTCTACATAATGTTTGGGAATAAAGCTGCAAATGTCCAACTAAATACTAAGACTGAGGGAAAATTCTTAGGTTTGTACCTTGACTGCAATTTGAAGTTCAACACACACACATCTAGCATATAACAAAGGTCTCCAAATCAGTGTGTATCCTCTCTAAAATGTTACTACATATGTACCTCAAACAGCACTACTTACTTTCAACTACTCTAATCAATCTTTACCTCACTTATGGTATCTGTGCCTAGAGATCCACCACAGCATTTTTTATAATTTTGCTATTTTTTTGGTGCCTTCCCCAGGTCAGTGGTTGCCCACTTTTCTGAGGTCAGCAGTTTTTGGCCACCCCCCAGTGACCTTGCTGGATGGAAAGTTAGACTCAAAAAAAAAAGTGGCTGTATGAACGATTACTCGATCTAGTACCAGACAACACTCCCCCAATTTTCAACTTTAAACTTATTCAATATATGTATATAATATTCACTCCTACTACTGTGCATACTACATATATACAGGACAATCAGTTCTAATAAACCCAGATCTGGAACTCATCCTTGATAGCTACAACAGAACTCATAGGCATAAACACAAAAAAATTTTGATAAGGGAGGATAGCTCTAATTCTTTGAATCAAGAACCCTCTGCTAGAATCAAGTTGTCTTCCTTGAAGGAAAAGAGGGGTGAGGTGCTGAGGGTAGGACATTAAAGAAGACAAAGGAAGATAGTGTGGGGTTACCTTCAAAGAAGACAAAGGAAGATGGTGTGGGGTTACCAAGAGTATAATTCGGAGCTATTGAGGTGATTTGGGCATTTAGAGGATGGAACAGGATAGGATGACTTAGAGGGTACATAAATCTAGGGTGGAAGGTAGGAGCAAAGTAATATTTATGAAAGGATTCAGGAAAACCAATTAGCTGAACCTGGAGATGGGAAGTACAGTGCCTTCATCCTGTAGAAGTGGAGATGCTGTGTTTTGGAGGGTTAACTGAACTGTAATATCAACATACTTCTCGCAAAACACCAACTGAGTAAATGTTGGTGAATGTGTTTGTTATTTTTTTGGAGTCACCCTACTTCAGTGGGTGACAGCCAATGTGAGGAAAAAAAAATAGTAGTAGCAGTTCAAATATTAGTCATGACTACTGAATTCACATTTTTTATAGTTCTAGAATAACACAAAAATATACATTAATAATTTTTATTTAATGAATACGTAAAATCACTTGCCTATGAGGCAAAAACAGTACAATGATCACACAACAGAACCATTTCCACGGGAATGACAAAGCTGCCTACACCTGCTCTTCCACAAGGTCCTTACTACTGTTTAGTCTTCCACTACCTTATTTCATAGGTTGCTTCTTTAAATACATGACAGTATTACAAAAAAAATTTTTGGTGCACAACTTCTGAGCTGCTGCAGTCTTGTACATTGTTGACTTTTTATTAATATATTCTCTAAGTAAATTTGCTATAATAAGACAATAACAGATAGACTTCATGAATATTAACATGAGGCATAATACTGAACTGCAATACAATTCACATTTAAAAAAATAAATTATTAAAATTCTAGTTACAAAGCAACTGAAGGATTTTATTAAAATTTTTAAGATGTCTGATACTTCCAAACAAGATGCAATTCTATTTGATGGAAGGCAGAGGTTGACTAAATTAATAGCACCTTTTCAGCTTTTACTATGATTGTGTTACAACTTTTCAGTGATGATCTCCAGCTAAATAGTATGCAGAGCTAACTCACCAAAAAGCTTGGGATATTTTAAGGCAATATTCTTTAAACTCAAGACATTATCCAAAGGATATCATGCCAATTTAACAAGAACATGCATTCACAAGGGGCACAACTTTAACATATATCAGACTAATTATAATATGAAGAATGTCATGCATTCAGGGCACATTAAAATACAAACTGTAATACTGCACACTTCATTCAGTGCTCACTTCAAAAGAATTACAAATCACCTGTTTATACAACAGGTTCAAGTTTGCATTATGGTAAGTACGGTATGAGGCATAAAGGTGGAATGATGCAATGATGTTATGAGTGGTAACAAATTGTCAAAATATTGTAAAAAAAAAAATATTTTTACTTTCATTATCTTTGAAACCAATCATAAAAAATGATATACAGTACATTTAATCTTTGCTATTGTAAAATGCAACTGGGACACAAATATTTAAAGAAATTTTATTGCTAAAATCAATAGCATAAATACTAAAAAATGTTGTGGCATACTGGAATACGATACTCTAATCCAAAAAAACACACTTAGTAGGAATGATACCATAGCACCTATCATGACATACAATCCTATATATACTATGAAGACAAGTGTAAAATACAAGGTTCATATTTTCATGTACAATAGGCTAATTTTCAAATGATTTACACAAATGCATATATGAACTATGCTTGCATTATGACTTTTATGAGCATTATAAATGCCTTCATACTGTACATAAAGCAATCATCAAAATGCAAGCATTTTAACCAACACTAGTAAAAAAATAAGATACACAAATTTGTAAAAATGTAAAAAAAATATTATTACATTCAAAAAGAAGTTTAAAACCTCTCCGAAGCTTTCACTCCACTAAAATATGACAAAAGATAAAGTAAAGTAAAAAATAATACAATAACAGAACTTGTAACTTATTGTAATAGTTATCAAGTTGCTTCGGGTGCACACAACAACACCAGGGAATATTTTTACTTGGCAACACTCGTGTTGCAGGATCACACTTAGATTTGAAATTTTATAATCTTTCTTGTAGATTTAATTCATTAAATAATTTATTAAATTTTGTTTTTTGGTGTTATGACTGAGTCTGAAATATTTGGGTAATACTGTAATAAAACCTAAGTAATATTAAAAATTTTAATTACCTAAATGTATATGATTCTAGGTTATGATTTATTGCACAAAATTCTAAAATACTTGTCTTAATATTAGCCATAATTTATACATTTAAATTATTTACATATCATTTGCAGCAATGGTATCTAGACCCATCTGAGACCTGTATATCTTTGTAATACAGTGAACTTAATAAAATTAAGCTGAATTTCAAACAAAAACTTATGCTGAAAATTTTTTCTTGAATTCTCATTCCTGCAATATTTGATAAACACAACTTAATTTTATAATGCTTCTTTAGAAAATGGAATGTATGTATTTCTGTACACTTATCAAATGAAACATGTGTAGTATTCACAAATGGAAGAATTAACAAATCATAAAACACATCCTAAAATTGTCATGGTTGAACTCAGTGCCAACATCAATGACATCAAAATGAGCAATGGAAAATATCAAAGGAAGGCTTCCAAAAATTTAAAAAAAAGAAAAATTTATACAAGAAATAAGAGCTAACATTAATATGCAAGCACACAGACACACAATCTCACACACTAAAAATAATTGCATTTTTTGCAATGTCTGTGATTTACTTCAAACTTATCTATCCTAAATTCCATAATATACAACCTCTTAACAAATCTTTGAAAATATAAATTTTACATTAGTAAGCATTTGCATCTAAAAAGAAAGAAATGAAGATGATCTCTGATGTTAATCACACTTTAAGTACATTTGCAATTAATTAAAATCATTAAGACATAAGAATGAATAATTATTTTTAACAATCATTCATTCTTGAGATTTTCTACTGTATATTCAAATTCTCCAATAGAATGATGACAACCTTCAAACTGCAGCTTTGCTGTCTTAAGAATATTATGCACAGCTCCAAGAGCAAGTGATGGACTTGATGGAAGTGCTCAAGGTATCATTAAGTTAATAATTTTGTTCCAGCATTATATTTCAATTTGAACATTATTTCATTAAGGATTTTTTTCAGGCAAAGAGTAAATGAACGGGTCTAGCTTGTCATACAGAATTTAGTCACGTCTTCCTTTGATTACATATGCTGTACAGTATACAAAATGTAAATAATAAAACTATTATGTATCATGTTCTGTATCTGTATAGTATCATATCTACATTAGACACACTATTTTAGCCACCAATAAATATATATTTCATTTGAAACTACTCTTTCTGTAGAGCTACTACAGTACCTGAATTTTTTTACCCCCAAAAAATGCATTAAAGAAATTTGCAAATCCTTAGATTAATCCTCCTATTTCTCAAAAGCAGTTATCAAAACAGGAATAAATGTTGTCACAAGCTGTACGGTAATTTTTAAATTAAAATAACTTTCAATAAATCATGATTATTATTCAGCATGCAACTTTAATCTCCTTGTCCAAATATGAATATGTAAAAGTATTTGAATTTAAAAATAAGCGTATCTGAAGTACAACCTAAGTCAACTGCACACTACTAGTTATTGGAATGGTGCAAATTCATTTAAAATCTAACAAAAGTTGTGACGTGACTCATATAATCTAACATTATTAAATTGCACATTAACTTTGCAAATGTAGTTGACACAGTTCTTTGCTCTAGGTATTTGTTTTGCTGGTTTCCTCTCTCCTGATTACTGTACAGTTTCAACATGGACTAATACTGTGAAGGTGAACTTTGTTTGGATGCCACAGCAGACTAATCCAATATCTGGCAATCTAACATTAAAAATTGCATCCTCACAATATCAATTTATTCCCAAGGTAATGATACCAATTCTCATTTTTTCTCCGTTATGTATAAATGATACCAATTCTCATTTTTTCTCCATTATGTATATCAAACAAAATGATCCCTTTGTGCCACGAGCTATACAGGTGAGCCAAAATTATCTTCCTAATTATACTTTGCTCTGAGTGATCATGCACATCATTCCATCTCTGTACATCATTTTGAATGTGCTGATATGATTTTTTTTTAAACTTACAGATGTTATGTACAATAAAAGCATTATATTTCAGATGACCACGAATTGATGGTATATAACATACCATATATGATTTATTAATTCACAGACTGCAAACACTGGAAGCAGTCAAGACTACACTTGGATCTTCGCAGCAGGCTCATTCAAAAGTAATGGGCAAGTGAATTTCTTGTTTGCTACCAGCTTGTCCAATCCCTCACCAGCGTATGACACAAGGGAAGAAATTTCTACCACAACTGGACACTCATCCCACCGCATCTCCTTTTGACTGTGGAAATAAAAATACAAATATATAATATACAACAAATAGTGAACTGTATTGTAATTAAAAAAAAAAATTAAAATTACAATACTGTATAGGTGTCACTTAAATCCTATCACACAGATATTTGGAAAAAAAAAAAAATATCTTTCATACCAATTTCAACTTTCACTGGGTTTAAATTGTCATTGAAATAATTTTATTTATTTAGATAATACAGATATTGTATCACTAAAAACATGGTTTTGGGAAAACATGAGTGTACAGAAAAATAAATTTAGTAGAATTATGTCTGAGGCACTCCAGAGTACAAACATTAGAAAATTAGATACAATAGACAAGAAAAAGGTTCTAATACTAACGCTGACTAATGGGATATCAATTTATTATGGACAAATGAAATAAAGTTATTAGAAAGAATATTAAGAGGCAAAAGTCTCAAAGTTTTAAACCATTCCAAAAAAATAAACATCATACACAAGGTAATCTATGATTAATTGACAGAATTTTAATAGTAGTGAGGTGAAAAATACATAGGCAATATGATATTATTATTATAATTATTATTATATTTTATTATTATTATTAATTTTATTTTTACATATTTATTTTACATATTATTTATTTTATTATTATTTATTTTATTATTTTTTATTTTATTATTTTTTTATTTTATTATTTTTTATTTTATTATTTTTATTTTATTATTATTATTTATTTTATTAATTTTATTTATTTTATTATAACTCATTAATTATTTACCAATGTGAACTGTAATAATTAAAAACCATGAAACACAAAATTTATACATTAGTTAAGTGATACACTGATATTTTGCTACTCTAATGTATCTATAATTTAAAAAGCTTGACAGCAATTTCCCAAGCACTGCATTTATATCAAGGTCAGGTGTAGTGGTGTAATGCTGACAGATCTTGCTATAAAAGAATATGGAAAACAAGCTTTTACTAAGACTATGCTTTTCTCAGTGAGGATTTCATTCTGGAGGGAAGGCTTAATCTAAAATTTCAATCCATAGAGGCTTAAAAATTGTAAGATGCTGAAAAATAAAAGAAATTATCTTTCAAAAACGTGATTTTTCAGTGTGACTATAAAATTTCTTAAATTATCATGCTTTTGCAATGAAAATTTGCTATTAATTGAAAAATAAAATTAAAAGTACATACAGTGGACCCTCGGTTAACGAAAAAAATTCATTGCAGAAGCCTGCTCAAGTGCCATTACCGAACGAATTTACGTCCTTAAGAAATAATGTCATGTAGGTTAGTCTATTTCAGACCCCCAAAACTACAATTCCACAAGAACTTACAAAATTATACTTACATAATTGCACGATTTCCGGGGTATTCGTTAACCGAGGGTCCACTGTACAGTGGACCCTCAGTTTTCGTACAGCTCCCAACTCGAACAATTATGTAAGTGTATTTTTGTAAGTGCTTTTGTAAGTGTATTTTTGGGGGTCTGAAACGACTAATCTAATTTACATTCGTCCTTATGGGAACAAATTTGTTCGGTAATGGCACTCGAACAGCATTCTGGAAACAATTATTATTATTATTATAATCAAAAGAAGCGCTAAACCACAAGGGTTACTCTGGAAACAATTATCGACGAAAACCAAGGGTCCACTGTACTTGCCTCTAAGGGGCTTTCCTGTCCTTAGTTCCCCCACCCCACGTGGCTGTGCCAATGCTTCAAGTTGTCTTGCATCTAATGTCTTTATAGAACTCCTATAACAAGACTGTCAATGACCCTATCATATTATTAATATCATAATCACTGCTTTTAACAGGTATAAAAGTAAATGAAGTGCTGTTTAAAAAATAAAGAGTAAAATATGAAATCCTAAATTCAAGTAGGTTATTACATTATATTTATTATTATTCAGTTCATGAAGTGTCAGAGGCTCAATTTCTTCATCCATTAATCATGAGACAGCAACCTGTCTTCCTGAATTTGAAGTCTATTTCTCACATTTTGTTCAGTACATTTCTTGATTTACATTATTTAGGTTAGGCTAGACTGTCATCTATTAATAAATATTAACCAATTATAGCACACCACAAAGCCAATAAATGAAATATTACAGAGAAGTGATAATGCGCTGAAGTGTAAACAGACAATAAGACCCACCAAACAGACTCCATAATACAATCACCCATTCAACTATCTTAGCAACAATGACCTTGATTAGGAGGGTGGCTGGACACAGACACACTGCCTGGCAGATCATTCACAACAACAGATGGCCCTGGTAGGTGGATGGACAGTAAGATGGAATGTGAGGGAACTGGCTAGAGCTAGGAATGAAGAGGACTGTTGCTGTTGTCACTGAACCTTTCAGCCCTTATTCTAATGAGAAAACAGGTACAGTACTGCATACAAATGTCATCTGATGGTAGATCTACACTCTTAGATTAGCCTGTTTGTTCTGTTTTATAGATTAGAAGGAGGTGCAGGGTTGCTAAAAGTATCAGCCAGAGAACTGAGGAGGGGTTATTGAAGTGGTTTGGACATTTAAAGAGGATGGAACAAAATAGGATGAATTGGAGGGTGCATAAATATATAGTGAAGGAAGGAGGAGTAGGGGTCATCCTAGAAAAGGTTGGAGGGAGAGGGAGGATAAAGGAGGTTTTGTATGCGAGGGGCTTGGACATCCAACAGGTGTGTGAGAGAATGTTGGACAAGAGAAGAGGCAAGTGGTTTTTATGACTTGACATGCTGTTGGAGTGTGAGCAAGGTGACATTTATGAAGGGATTTAAGGAAACTGGTTAGCCGGACGTGAGTCCAGGAGGTGGGAAGTACAGTGCCTGGATTGAAAAAAAAGGGTGGGGGATACTGAAGTTTGGAGGGGCATTTGAGCTGTAATGTTAGCATGCTTCTGGCAAGACAGTGATAGAGTAAGTGATGATGAGAGTGTTTCTTCTATTTTTTGGGTCACCCTACCTCGGTAGGAGACGGTTGATATGTTAAAAAAAAAAAAAAAAAAGATATGAGACAATACATGGTATGACTCGGATTTAGCAAGAACAATCACATACACACACATTAAAAAAAGAGGCATACCTTATGAGTGGTTCAGTAGAGAAAAAGTATGACATGCAAGATAAGACTTCAGTCTAAAGTACCATACTTTAACCCTCCAAATTTTTTTATGGTAAACAGAAAACAACATACATGTACTGTACAATAGTCAGTTTGTACACAGGATTTTTAACTACCCTAAGTGTTAAAAGTGCTATTTCTTGTATTTACCATAATTTGTTTATTACAGTCTGTTCAATTCCTTCAATGAGTGACTTGACCTATTTAAATACTGGATGGCAATTATTCACTGAATTAGATGATAACTCTATAATCCAGAAAACCCTCAGTGATGAGCATTTTCAATTAAGATTTTTGCATATTATTGAAGTGTATAAATTTTTGTAAAAATAATCAGAAAAACAAACATTTGTATGGTACATTATATGTCATTATTCTTAGGCAAATTCATATTGAAAAAAAAAAATTGACCAATTTTAGCATATTATTCATAAACAAACTGCCCTAAACAAAAAATATAATTATTTATGAAAAATACCCCTATGAAAAGTTACAAACATGAAAATTTGTATATCTTATTTTAAAACAACTCTAGAATCCATATTTCAAACTTTGAAGTGACTCTAAAACAGTTATAGAGTTAGTTTAAAAAAAAAAAAAAAAAATATATATATTATATATTTATGTTAAGTGCTAATAAAAGTAATGCCAATAAAAAAAACATTGAAAATCTAAGAAAATTGGCTTAAGGAAAAGTTTTTCTTGCCTGCAACTGACTGTGAGATTCTTAAGCATATTATCTGGCATGAGGCAACTTCCTATTTTTAAAATAATTTTGATGTTCCAACATAAAGAAATGAAGACCTTCAAATGAAATCAGGTTCTGCAAACCACCACCAGAGGTCTATACTGTACAGTTTCCTTAAGAAGCTTCCTTTAGAATATTCATACCTAAGTGTTATAAGTTTTAAGGCAATGAATAGGCATAGTCTTGAGTTATTGTATGAAAACCCATATGAATAAAGGCCAATACTAATAATAATAAGCCTGAAATAAAAATATTATAAAAGTTTAGAAAATGTATACGTGAAATATATGCTAAGCATAAATTATTTCTTGTAACCCTCAGTATACAGATAAGCTAGATATGTCACGGTACAACACCGATTTTCTGACAACTGATGATCTTTAGTTTGGACAAAATTATGGGGGTGGCCACTGATGGTGTTGCGTGTAACATGCTCATTAATATTGTTAATAGTGCAGTTGTTGATAGTGATCTCTTCATTCTCTGAGATTCTTAGCATATTTTCCTAACATTTAACCCTAATTATGGATAGGGTTAATAGATACAGTGGACCCCCGGTTTATGTTGACCTCCAAACTCGAACAATTATGTAAGTGTATTTTTGTAAGTGCTTTTGTAAGTGTATTTTTGGGGGTCTAAAAGGACTAATCTAATTTACATTATTCCTTATGGGAATAAATTCATTTGGTAATGGCACTTGAACAGCATTCTGGAATGAATGGCTATTGACAAGTTGAATTGTCAGCTAATGAATTTTTTTTTTGATGCATGAAAAATTACACAGGGAAAGATCAAAGCAATTGAAACAACTTCACTTTGATGAAATGCTTAAAAAGATAGCCTAGAAGAATGTGTATCAACAGTAGGCCTAAATCTGAAAATCCTGTTTCTTCAATTTAAAGTACAGTGGTCCCTCGGTTTTCGTGCATCTCCAAACTCGAACATTTATGTAAGTGTATTTTCGTAAGTGCTGTTGCAAGTGTATTTTTGGGGGTCTGAAATAGACTAACCTACGTGACATTATTTCTTAAAGAAGTAAATTCGTTCGGTAATGGCACTTGAGCACCATTCTGGAACGAATTTTCGGCGAAAACCGAGGGACCACTGTATTCCCATGTATCCTCCCTTGCAACATCACAGATCCATAATGAAACAGTCAACTATTAAATAGACACTAATCCTGACAATCCTCAACTTCCAAACCTTTGTGATTAGCTCTATTGTTCCAGTATAATTCTAAAATTAACTTTGAAAGCAACAGTATTGCAGCATTCTTTGTAAGTACAGTAATTAATAAACCTGTTTCATTTAGACTAATGTTTAATATAAGTTTTTAGCAGTCCATGGTGCTTTCGAGACATGGGAATTGTATAATCAGTGGGTTAAAGGTGTATTGTTGTATTATTATTATACGACTTCTGTTGGTTCGGGAAGGCTTAGGAAGCAAGGGTGTCAGAAAATCGGTATCCTTCCTGTACTAAGAGCACCGCACCAATAGCCATTATACAGTATATAAAGTACAGTGGACCCTCGCTATTTGAACACTCCAATCTCGCCCTTTTATGTAAGTTTATTATTGTAAGTGCTTTTATAAGTGTATTTTTGGGGGTCTGAAATGGACTAATCTAATTTACATCATTCCTTATGGGAATAAATTCGTTTGGTAACAGCACTTGAACAGCATTCTGGAATGAAGAATGTTCGAATAGCGAGGGTCCACTGTAGTTAAACATGCATTAAGAAACCATATAGAAAAATATGTCAGTAGCTGACCACTAACCTACAAACTGAGGATGAAACTAAATGATATTTCAGTTCATTATTGATGGACTGAAAATGTCATCTTGCCTAATTTCATCCCTAATTTGTGGGCTACTGAAGATGTAAAATATTCCAGCCTTTAAATTGGTAGTACAGAAGATCATCAATTAATTGGTGCCTTCAGAAGAGGGTGTGCTAGATTTTCAAAAACACTGGATAACTGCATAATTTGTTTATGGTCCATATTGCTTCCACATTCTATTTCTGCATTATTTTCTTAAGTGATCTACAAAAACAGAACCGCAATACACATTCAATAAGTGGCTGCCAGATAATCAATGGTCTACTGTGTTAACAATAGTGATAAAGATATAAATAAATAGTCACAGTACTAGCAAAAAGGCATCAATTAATCTCCCATATTTATTATACTGTACGTATAAGATTAATACAACAATGAATAATCCTGATTATCAGACATAGAAATAATGTAATAAAAAGCACAAACCACCATATAGATAAATATGTCCATAATAAAAGTGATAATATACTTAATAAACAAGAGAAGTCCAATAACATTCTAACATCAAGAAATCATAGAAGGCATAAAGTATAGGTACTAAATTAAATAACAAATAAAATACAAAAAGATATACGTACATACCAATATATGAAAATAATGCACAAGTGTATTTTACAAGTCATATAGCAACTTATTTAGTTTTAAAAAACTAAATAAAGAATTTAGTGTTTAAGAGTATCACATGTTTTTATATTAAAGTAATTTTTCAACATACAATAAAAAACTAATCTAAATAATACTATGACAACTAATCTGAAGTTATCAGAAGATAATGCTCAGTACACAGGTTCCCCAATTACATATGTTTGAGCTGTGAACATCTTCACTTATGAAAGTCCATAACAGATAATAATTACAAAATTAACTAGGGGTTATTTAAGAATTCCAATCCAGTTACAAACTCATATGACACACTCATTGTTTGTACTGGTGTTTTTTATAAGTAAATCGGTTATGAGTTACAAACAACTCATTTTAGTTGGAATATTATAAACACAACTCATTCATTCCTTGGGGATCCCTGCATAAGTAACTTCACAAGAACAAGAATACAGTGCCTACACTGTATATAGAAATGTGCAATTAATCTGGGATAATTTTGATAACATGTGTTAGTTTAATGATATAGACTACAAAGCTGGACATAAGGTATTATTTACAGTACTACAGTATTAAAATTATGTATGTAATAAGTGAGAATAAATATCAAACAAACCTTGATATAGAATGGAGTCATGCTAAATATTTTACAAAATCTAAAGAATTTCTTTAAATATTTCTTACTCTACTGAATTTGATTTTTTTTTAACACATTGGCCGTCTCCCACCGAGGCAGGGTGACCCAAAAAGAAAGAAAATCCATAAAAAGAAAGAAAATACTTTCATTATCATTCAACACTTTCACCTCACTTATACATAATCACTGTCTTTGCAGAGGCGCTCAGATACGACAGTTTAGAAGTCCCTCCAAACTGCCAATATCCCAAACCCCTCCTTTAAAGTGCAGGCATTGTACTTCCCATTTCCAGGGCTCAAGTCCAGCTAACCGGTTTCCCTGAATCCCTTCACAAAATATTACCCTGATCACACTCCAACAGCTCGTCAGGTCCCAAAAACCATTTGTCTCCATTCACTCCTAACATGCTCACGCATGCTTGCTGGAAGTCCAAGCCCCTCGCCCACAAAACCTCCTTTACCCCCTCCCTCCAACCTTTACAAGGATGACTCCTACCCCGCCTTCCTTTCCCTACAGATTTATACGCTCTCCAAGTCATTCTACCTTGATCCATTCTCTTTAAATGACCAAACCACCTCAACAACCCCTGTTCAGCCCTCTGACTAATACTTTTAGTAACTCCACAACTCCTCCTAATTTCCACTCTCCGAATTCTCTGCATAATATTTATACCACACATTGCCCTTAGACAGGACATCTCCACTGCCTCCAGCCGCCTCCTTGCTGCAGCATTTACAACCCAATCTTCACACCCTTATAAGTGTGTTGATACCACTATACTTTCGTACATTCCCTTCTTTGCCTCCATGGATAACGTTTTTTGTCACCACAGATACCTCAACGCACCACTCATCCTTTTTCCTTCATCAGTTCTATAGTTAACCTCATCCTTCATAAACTCCTCATCTAACAAGTCAACTCCCAAATATCTGAAAACATTCACTTCTTCCATACTCCCTCTCTCCAATGTGATATCCAATTTTTCTTTATCTAAATCATTTGATACCCTCATCTTATCTATGTTCACTTTTAACTTTCTACCTTTACACACTCTCCCAAACTCGTCCACTAACCTTTGCAACTTTTCTTTAGAATCTCCCATAAGCACAGTATCATCAGCAAAAAGTAACTGTGTAAACTCCCATTTTGTATTTGATTCCCCATAATTTAATCCAACCCTTCTTCCCAACACCCTAGCATTTACTTCTTTTACAACCCCATCTATAAATATATTAAATAACCATGGTGACATTACACATCCCTGTCTAAGACCTACTTTTACCTGGAAGTAATCTCCCTCTCTCCTATGTATGTTTTAAAGTGTCAGAAGATATATGGAAAGAACAATACTTTATTGATAGCAAAGAAATAAAATATTATATATTAATATACAAATTCACTTCTGCTTCAAGATTACATGCATACCAAGACACACAATATGGTGTAAAAGGCCAATTTCGTTTACAGAATCATATGAAAAGTACAGTGATTATTTCTACTAAACACAAATCATGTAATGACTTATAAATTCTGCCTGGGTTAGAATTCAAATAGTGCCTGGGTTAAACTCAAATTCTGCCTAGTTAGAGCTCATATTTTGCCTGGGTTAAACTCAAATTCTGCCTAGTTAGAGCTCATATTTTGCATGGGTCAGAGCTCAAATTTTGCCTAGGCCAGAGCTCAAATTCTGCCTGGGTAAGGGCTAAAATACTGTCTGGGTTACAGCTCAAATAATGCCAGGGATAGAGCTCAAATAAGTTTTATTGACAAAGAAATTATCACTACACCACAAGAGACTTTTTTAAGATCTGTGGATTACAATTACAGTACTTCTTAGGGGGAAAGGTAGGGGGTGTGTAGACCAAGTGTTTACAGTGAAACATATAGGTGAACAGTATTTGGATAAGGGTAAAGAGGTTTTTGTGGCATTTATGGATTTGGAAAAGGCGTATGATAGGGTGGATAGGGAGGCAATGTGGCAGATGTTGCAGGTGTATGAAATAGGAGGTAGGTTACTGAAAGCAGTGAAGAGTTTTTATGAGGATAGTGAGGCTCAGGTTAGTGTGTATGAGGGAGGGGGACTATTTCCCAGTAAAAGTGGGCCTTAGACAAGGATGTGTGATGTCACCGTGGTTGTTCAATATATTTATAGATGGGGTTGTAAGAGAAGTGAATGCGAGGGTCTTGGCAAGAGGTGTGGGGTTAAAAGATAAAGAATCAAATACAAAGTGGGAGTTGTCACAGTTGCTTTTTGCTGATGACACTGTGCTTTTGGGAGATTCTGAAGAGAAGTTGCAGAGGTTGGTGGATGAATTTGGTAGGGTGAGTAAAAGAAGAAAATTGAAAGTGAATATAGGAAAGAGTAAGGTGATGAGGATAACAAAAAGATTAGGTGACAAAAGATTGGATATCAGATTGGAGGGAGAGAGTATGTAGGAGGTGAATGTATTCAGATATTTGGGAGTGGACATGTCAGCAGATGGGTCTATGAAGGATGAGGTGAATCATAGAATTGATGAAGGGAAAAGGGTGAGTGGAGCACTTCGGAGTCTGTGGAGACAAAGAACTTTGTCCATGGAAGTAAAGAGGGGAATGTATGAGAGTATAGTTATACCAACACTCTTATATGGGTGTGAAGCATGGGTGATGAATGTTGCAATGAGGAGAAGGCTGGAGGCAGTGGAGATGTCATGTCTAAGGTCAATGTGTGGTGTGAATATAATGCAGAGAATTCGGAGTTTGGAAATTAGGAGGAGGTGCGGGATTACCAAAATTATTATCCAGAGAGCTGAGGAGGGGTTGTTGAGGTGGTTCGGACATGTAGAGAGAATGGAACGAGACAGAATGACTTCGAGAGTGTATAAATCTGTAGTGGAGGGAAGGCGGGGTAGGGGTCGGCCTAGGAAAGGTTGGAGGGAGGGGGTAAAGGAGGTTTTGTGTGCGAGGGGCTTGGACTTCCAGCAAGCATGTGTGAGTGTATTTGATAGGAGTGAATGGAGACAAATGGTTTTTAATACTTGACGTGCTGTTGGAGTGTGAGCAAAGTAACATTTATGAAGGGATTCAGGGAAACCGGCAGGCCGGACTTGAGTTCTGGAGATGGGAAGTACAGTGTCTGCACTCTGAAGGAGGGGTGTTAATGTTGCAGTTTTATAACTGTAGTGTAAAGCACCCCTCTGGCAAGACAGTGATGGAGTGAATGATGATGAAAGTTTTTCTTTTTCGGGCCACCCTGCCTTGGTGGGAATCGGCCGATGTGTTAATAAAAAAAAAAAAAAAAATTTATTATTATTATTATTATTGTTAGCCAGACGTGATTTCTGGATATTAATAATCTTTATTTCTACAAGTACATGTACAATGTATACAGGCCTAGCTAACATCAATGACATACCACTATACAGAAAGCCCCTTATTATGCAGAGCATTTTAGGCAAATTAAGTCATTTTTGTCCCCAGAATGCAACACACACCAGTCAACTAACACCCAGATACCTATTTTACTGTTAGGTGAACAGGGATAGCAGGTGTCTTAAGGAAACATGTCCTCATGTTTCCACCCATACCGGGAATCGAACCACGACCCTCAATGTGTGAGCTGAGTGCGCTAGCGATGAAGCTACAAGAAGTATGTACAGTGAAGGAGAGATGGGGATGTTGCAGTTTGGAGGGTCAATGGAATTGTGATATCTGCTCATTTCTGCCAAGAAAGCCATTAAATGAATGATGCTAAGTTTATTTCCTTTTTTTGTCACCATACTTAAGTGGAAAATGGCCGGTGTTGAAAAAACATATACTAGTACTATAATTATTACAATAATTTTATTTTAATTATTATTGCTGCAACATTTAAAATAATTATTTACAGTATATAATAGAGAAGTGTTTTTTAAAAGGCTGTTCCCAGCTGAAATTTCTAAATTACAAGCTACTACAACTGCCATTTTGGCACAAAGACATGGCATTTCTTAGAGAAAACCTATGTTTTGTCTTCAGCAGTATATTTACCAATTTGTTATAACTTATTTGTAGTTACTACAGTAGATCTATGCTCATGATGTCCCCTCTTAACTATTTTTTTTCTGTCATATAATTTCTTGACAATTCCAGTGACAGTTTACTCATGAAATCGTAATGACACGATTGCGAACAAACCACAGTAAGAGTAGGGCTTGAACTAGTGGCAAGCGAGTCGTAAAACTCCAGGCCAGCACCTGGAGTTTTACGACTCACTTGCAGTGAGTTCAATTCCCACCAAGTAGTAGGTTGGTAGACAGCAACCACTCAGGGAGGTACTACCATCCTGCCAGGTGACTGTGAAACAGAAACCTGAAACTGTTTTACATGATGGTAGGATTGCTGGTGTCTTTTTTCTGTCTCATAAACATGCAAGATTTCAGGTACGTCTTGCTACTTCTACTTACACTTAGGTCACACTACGCAAACATGTACACGTTTATTGTATACACACTCATCTGAGTTTTCTTTGATTTTATCTTAATAGTTCTTGTTCTTATTGCTTTTCCCTTTCATATCCATGGGGAAGTGGAATAAGAATCTTTCCTCCGTAAGCCAAGCGTGTTGTAAAAGTCAACTAAAATGCCGGGAACAATGGGCTAGTAACCCCTTTTCCTGTATAGCTTACTAAAAAGAAGAAGAAGAAAATCGTCAAAGTGGGATGTTTGAATGTGCGTGGATGTTGTGCGAATGATAAGAAAGAGATGATTGTAGATGTTATGAATGAAAAGAAGCTGGATGTCCTGGCTTTAAGTGAGACAAAGCTGAAGGGGTAGGAGAGTTTCAGTGGGGAGAAATAAATGGGATTAGATCAGGGGTTTCAAATAGAGTTAGAGCTAAAGAAGGAGTGGCAATAATGTTGAATAATC
>WNWK01000108.1:122500-182377 GCA_009830355.1 Cherax destructor | reverse complement strand
AAGGGAGTAAATTTGTTTGGTAATGGCACTTGAGCAGCCTTCTGGAATGAATTATGACCGAAACTCGGGGGTCCACTGTATAAATGTGAGTCACATCAAAACATTTCAAGCATATTTCTAGCTTATCATCTTGACCTCTATTGTGCTAAACAGACATAAAACCAATGTAACCCAGGACTTGTAGCTAAAGATAATGATGAACTGGAATGAATTCACGAGTGAATGTCCTTTTGCTCACAGATACGCTACTCCGTCTAGAGCCTGAACTAGAAACCTATCAATTCACAACCACTCATCCATCCTTTCAACTAGAGATTTAACAATGTAAGAAAAATAAATTTAACAATGTAGGAAAAATAGTCACATTAGTCATAAAAGCCCATCCTACACTCTTCCTAGAGTGCACTGTAGAAACAAAATAATTTTTTCCCAGAATTAATTATTACATTAAAAAATCAGCACTAAACCCATGTGGGCCATATAGCACTGCATTGGAAAGAGAATACACTTGGTAGGGGGTTAGAGGAGTGGAGGGTTAGTTTGAGTGTGAAATAAGAGTCATAGTTGGTGCAATAGGTAACCCCAAAATTACCAGTAATAACCAACAGCACTAAGAAAGCCATCCTAAATGTGAATGTAATCACTTGCCTGAACCATAAGGCACATACATGTGGTACCAGGCGTGTCAGCCAGTTGCACCTCTTTTCCTTAATACTCATAATGCTGCAATATAAAACATACAGGTTTGGGGTTAAAACTACACTATTAAGAATACATGTTAGCTTTAGATACATAATTTTTCTGGGTAATTTTTCTTTTATTTAATAATTTGGATGCTATGATTCAGATTTTGGATAAAGTTCCTAAAATATATTTTTATAATACTGTACATGTATGATAATTTTTACTTGATAATACGTACTGTAATTTGATTTGGCAACAAGTGTCAAAATTCACAAAACAGGAAATAATTTTTTTACATACAGTACAACTCAAATGTTGCAGACGTACTGTGTAATAATTAATTTTTAAAGACAGGTAATTAAAATCTTTCTATGCCTACTTTTTTTGTAAATTTACTACTTAACTGTTTATTAAAAAAATTTAATTTCCACTGCCAACATTATACTCTATTAGTACTCCTAAAATGTTCCCTGTGACTATGATATGAAACAATATATGTACATAAATGGTATAGAAAGAAAGAAAATCCTCAAAAAGAAAATAATTTCATCTTCATTCAACACTTTCACCACACTCATACATAATCACTGTCTTTGCAGAGGCGCTCAGATACGACAGCTGAGAATAGTCCCTCCCAGCTGTCATTATCCCAGACCCCTCCTTTAAAGTGCAGGCATTGTACTTCCCATTTCCAGAACTCAAGTCCAACTAAATCAATTAACTGGTTTCCCTGAATCCCTTCACAAAATGTTACCCTGCTCACACTCCAACAGCTCGTCAGGTCCCAAAAGATATTCGACTCCATTCACTCCTATCTAACATGCTCACACATGCTTGCTGGAAGTCCAAGCCAAGGGAATGACCCCTACCCCGCCTTCCTTCCCCTACAGATTTATATGCTCTCCAAGTCATTCTACTTTGATCCATTCTCTCTAAATGACCAAACCACCTCAACAACCCCTCTTCAGCCCTCTGACAAATACTTTTAGTAACTCCACACCTTCTAATTTCCACATTCCGAATTTTCTGCATAATATTTACACCACACATTGCCCTTAGACAGGACATCTCCACTGCCTCCAGCCTCCTCCTCGCTGCAGCATTTGTACATTCCCTTCTTTGCCTCCATGGATAACGTTTTTTGTCTCCACAGATACCTCAATGCACCACTTACCTTTTTTCCTTCATCAATTCTATGGTTAACCTCATCCTTCATAAACCCATCCGCTAACACGTCAACTCCCAAATATCTGAAAACATTTACTTCTTCCATAATCCCTCTCTCCAATGTGATATCCAATTTTTCTTTATTTAAATCGTTTGATACCCTCATCACCTTACTTTTATCTATGTTCACTTTCAACTTTCTACCTTTACACACCCTCCCAAATTCGTCCACTAACCTTTGCAACTTTTCTTTAGAATCTCCCATAAGCACAGTATCATCAGCAAAAAGTAACTGTGTCAACTCCCATTTTGCATTTAATTCCCCATAATTTAATCCCACCCCTCTCCCTAACACCCTAGCATTTACTTCTTTTACAACCCCATCTATAAATATATTAAACAACCATGGTGACATTACACATCCCTGTCTAAGACCTACTTTTACCGGGAAGTAATCTCCCTCTCTCCTACACACCCTAACCTGAGCCTCACTATCCTCATAAAAACTCTTTACAGCCTTCAGTAACTTACTACCTATTCCATACACTTGCAACATTTGCCACATTGCTCCCCATCCACTCTATCATATGCCTTTTCTAAATCCATAAATGCAATGAAAACTTCTCTACCTTTATCTAAATACTGTTCACATATATGCTTCACTGTAAACACTTGATCTACACATCCCCTACCCACTCTAAAGCCTCCTTGCTCATCTGCAATCCTACTCTCTGTCTTACCTCTAATTCTTTCAATAATAACCCTGCCATACACTTTACCTGGTATACTCAGTAAACTTATTCCCCTATAATTCTTAATTGTATATATATACATATATCATGCTTTTTAACCCTTAAACTGCTAATGACATGTTTATGTCAACTAGGAAACTGCTGTTGACATACATCTGTGCATAAATTCTAAGGCCTCCAAAATGGCTGGGATCAGCTTGGTTTGACCTACATCAGAGAAAACAGGTCTGTGCCATAGATGTATATAAAAAAACTGCGTTGTATTGGGATATTTGCTGTATGGAGGGACATCTGAACTGTTATATCTGTAAGCCTCTAGCAAGTTTGTGATAGTGTGAATGATGGTGAAAGTGTTTCTTTTTTGGGTCACCCTGCCTTGGTGAGAGACGACCAGCATGTTAAAAAATATATGTAAATATAAATACAAAAAATAAGTACGGGCTGTTGGAGTGTGAGCAGGGTAATATTTTATGAAGGGATTCAGGGAAACTGGTTAGCTGGACTTGAGTCCTGGAGGTGGGAAGCAAAATGCTTGCACTTTAAAGGGATTTGGGATATTTGGGATATCTGAACTGTCATATCTATGTGCCTCTGCAAAGACAGTGATTATGTATGAATGATGGTGAAAGTGTTTCTTTCTTTTTTGAGTCACTCTGCCTCGGTAGGAGACAGCCAACGTGTTGAAGAAAAATAAAAATAAAAATATAAATATATCTGAAATATGATATAAAACCATAGACATGGGTAAAATACATATGATCTATAGAAAACAAACAACAATTTCATCATGAGACAAGCACTCATTGCCACAAATCAATCACCAACATCAATTTCAAACCTTGATAGCTCTGTAAATGCTAATCGGATTTCAATAATTTTTGTCTATTACACCTAAAATTAGGGAGAATTTTTTGGTATAATAAAGTACATATACCAGTAATTTTTTTTTTCAAAATCACCAGCACTAAGAGCACATTTATTTTAGACCCTTCAGCAGTTTAAGGCTTAAGAGAAGTAATCAACTTGGTCCAGTTAGTAAGAATCATTTTCCAAACAAGAAGTTTGGTTCTCTTATTTTTTGTATAAAAATTGTAAAAATCAGTCTTAATATCACAAAATTAACAAATTTAATTTTACAAAATAACTAAAGTCAGACAAACATTATATATGTTTGGGAGGCAATTTCTAATTACTGTATCTACGCACCTCATGCAAAAGAGTGATATTGTAAACGATGGTGAAAGTTTCTTTTTTTTGAGTGGACAGTGTGTTAAAAAAAAAAAAATTTAAGATTAAGTTCCTAAGTAGATTTTTGGTGAAAATGAAATATTTTGCACACCCTGTTAATTCATGCAATGAACATATCAATCTTCAGGTTTAAACTAGACAAAATATAGCCTTGTTTGGCAACTCCGACTAAAATGCATGACATACTGTATACGTATACAATAAAACGTAAACAAGTAATGAATCAAAAAGAAAATAAAAAAATTTGTAGTTATTCAGAAATCTCACACTTTTGAACATGGAAATAGAAATAAAGCTGAACATTTTGATACCTACACTGGGATCCTCCTCAGCACAGAAAATGTGCTACACTGCATTGCATTACAAATCCCAGTGTGGGTATCAAAATACAGTATTTTCAATTTTGTGTCTTATCTATTTTTCAAAACTGTGGTATTTCTGAGTGATTTGTAAGTGACCATACAATTTTATCTGCTAATAAACAGTTATATATACAGTACTATACTGCACATGGTAAATATTCAACTGCTCTCCTAATTAATTTTGTTTTCGTGGTTACTCATTCTCTTCGTCATGCTTTAACCACAATGATTAACACACACATATGCATATACACACAGTATTTATGTACACTGTATGTGTATACATATATATTGATTTATACAGTATTGTATTGTATATACAAATTATTTCATTCATTTGTTTTTGCATGTGCAAAACTGGCAGTACAGTGCAAATAAGCTTTCTGAAATGTTAACATGCTAGAAATATATATATATTTTCATTAACTGCATACAAATTTGCTCATAAGAAAAACTCTTTTCCTCTCTGTAGTATATGATAATTTATACAAAAACTACAGGCACAGGTCACCGATAAGACTTGCTGGTTGATCTGCTAATCTTACATATGTAAATATTAAGAATTACGCAATTATATTACTCATACCATCTTCATAATGAAACCCCTAACACTTTAGAATGAACTGCTTCATGAAAACATTTCTATGTGATGAGTCTACTGAGTATACTTTCTGCCCTCATCATAAGATTCCAACAATTATTTCTATGTAAAGATCTAGAAACTAAATGAAGTAATAATACATATATAAAATGTACTATACTATACATAAAGGACACTGACAAATAACTTGCAGAAAAAATCACAAAGAGTGCATAAATTTACTAACACTTAAAATGGTACCATAAAACTACGATCAGATTATGAACTTTTTCAATGCCACAGTATTTTAAAACCTTCATTGCCATTCTTAATGAAACGGAACTTCTTTCTTTTCCCCCTACTGCTAATGATTTCGTATCCCAACCTTCTTAATTTTTCAGTTAACCTCTTCATCATATTTCAGGTTTTCTATGCAAAAATACTGTACTTTAACATTTTTATGGTGACACTAAGCTGTTTTACTACTTTTCTTTCTGTATCTTATACACCATAAGGAACAGATTTGTCTCTTATTTTTTAAATATATAAAAATATTTGTTAGGCCACCTTTCGAGTGGTGTTCCCTAATATGCACACCCTTTGTCTAAAGCATCAACAATCTTGACAAACGATACTTTATGTAGCATCTTCAAATAGGCAAATGTCTACAGTAAGTACCTTACATACTAATTAAACACTATGAACATAAAAGCAGAAATTCTCATATACCACTTAAGGAAAAGGTGCTTTTCTTCAGTTTAAGTTCATCCTCTAAAAAAAGTGTCACAACAACCAGATTCCCAACAGTGCTGAAAGTTCAAGTCAGTCAGTCTTAAAGGTGAAAATAAATAAGTTATATAAATAATTGCTAGTAGCTGTACCATATCAAAACAGTTTAAAAAAAATTATAATTGTACTTAAGTTTAGTTTGTTATCAAAATGATTTTGACAATCCCAAGCTAGTACAGATAATTATTTTAGAAATTCTAATTCAAATGATTACACTCTCCTTTCTGAATCTCTAATTTTAAATCAAAATGAGGAAATATGCATCAAATACATTCTGTACATTCTTTTGTGAAAAATAGACTCCCAGCAATACTTTGATGAACTTCTAGAAACAACAAACATCTCTAAACACCTCAATTTCACCAGTATTTGGATTTATTTACCACACTTTAGCTCAATTTACCATTTTCCACCTGTTGCCAAGAAAAATGCCTGTCTTTTTCTTGTTTTTTAATAAGCTGAAGTCAGGAAATAAAATGGGATGTTTCTGTCAACATGTCATTGATCTGGGTCAGCAGTAGCCCTACATGCTCTTTCATACCAGAGGAAGGGTATTGCCTAGTATACTGTGTATCATAGAAGATTGGTTAAGGTGAATCGACTTGTTCAGTGTGCAGGGCAGAAAAATGTAAGCAAGCAAAGATGATCCCTACTCTTCCATTGCTGAATTGGGTTTGGGTAACAATCAACCAGGCAACTGAGTTTATTGCTAATCCTATATTTTGTCTGATGTGACTTGATTTAAACTAGTCATGGCCTGTTATGGCATAAGCCTTTAATTGAGCTATGTGTAGAAAGAGGTCTGGTAATAAGCAATACATTTTTTTTTTCAACAAGTCGGCCGTCTCCCACCAAGGCAGGGTGACCCAAAAAGAAAGAAAATCCCCAAAAAGAAAATACTTTCATCATCATTCAACACTTTCACCTCACTCATACATAACGACTGTCTTTGCAGAGGAGCTCAGATAAGACAGTTTAGAAGTCACTCCAAGCTGCCAATATCCCAAACCCCTCTTTTAAGTGCAGGCATTGTACTTCCCATTTCCAGGACTCAAGTCCAGCTAACCGGTTTCCCTGAATCCCTTCACTAAATATTACCCTGCTCACACTCCAACAGCTCGTCAGTATATATATACAGCCTCTCCTCACTTAGCGACGTACTCATTTACCGACGCCTCAGACTTACAACGGGCTCTCTGACCAGTATTTATACCTAAATAGTGTATATTAGAGCTGATTTCCTCTATTCTGTTTATTTCAATATACAGTACACTACTGTAGTATAAACATTTAAAAATATACCAGAAATGTTATAAATGGTGCAAAAGTGACATTAAAACAATATCAAAGATGATTGACACAAACCCACTACCATTATAGTATGCTCCTCACTTAGTGGCGAATTCGTTTAATGATGTGGTCTTAGGAATGGAACTACGTCGTTAAGTAAGGAGAGGCTGTACAGTGGTACCCCGAGTTTCGGCCACCTCCCAACTCGATCAATTATGTAAATGTATTATTGTAAGTGCTTTTATAAGTGTATTTTTGGGGGTCTGAAACGGACTAATCTAATTTACATTATTCTTTATGGGAACAGATTCGTTCGGTAACGGCACTTGAACAGCCTTCTGGATCGAATTATGGCCAAAACTCAGGGTACCATTGTATTTACATATTTTTTTTTTTTCAACAAGTCGGCCGTCTCCCACCAAGGCAGGGTGACCCAAAAAGAAAGAAAATCTCCAAAAAGAAAATACTTTCATCATCATTCAACACTTTCACCTCATTCATACATAATCACTGTTTTTGCAGAGGAGCTCAGATATATAAGGAAATAAGTGGCCAAAACCAATGTTCTGCAGGCCACTAGACTAGACCAGGGGTATAATTTGCTTCCAGGTATCCACATTTGATTATGTAGGGTAACTTTGCATGAATGTGTGCAAATGCAATGATCAGGATCTTTTTAGCTAGGAGAGAGATGAGCTTAAGCCAATCGCTGACTTAGAATGTACTGTAGGGTATTTTACTTGCATCCTCATAATGATTATTTCTAGTTTCAATATTTGGCTTTCAAAAATTGCCCAGATCACAAGTTGTCAGCTTCCTGCTTTGGTTCTTACAGTACAGCTGCCTCCTATACTGAATAGTGGAAGGATTCCTGGAGCAGCTGATGGAGCCTGAAAATGTTTTTTTAAGTATGAAAAAACTACTTTCTGTGGCAGGTTCCACAAACCATGGTGCCCACTGCCTTCCCAATGGTGCAGACAACAAGAAGTGTACTTGCACACAAAGAAAGGAAACAAGACTAACCGAACTAAAAGTGGCTACATAGTCCATTACTTGTTATGTAATTAGAGGTTTACTGACAGGCTGTTATTCCCTAAAGTGGTTCATGAAACCTGAACACAAAAAATAATTGTAGTAGGAATCACTGTGCTTTCTTAACACACCACCATGTAGGTCACATATATGAAACTCCCATACTGTACAGGTATGTGATATTACATATTTACACAGCTAATAAAGATGAATTTTATATAACATGCACCTATAAATTTCGAGTTGCTGTACTTAAGGTGATCAGCTACTTATAAGAAAGCTGAATACTGTATAACATTACTCAAAGCAGCTGTGGATGTGTACACAGAGTAACAGAAAATGCCTAGAGAAAAGTTGCCACATTCATGTCAGAAAAACCTAAAGCAAAAATACTGTATCCTTATACATAGCACATAAATACAATAAAACATTACATTATGAAAAGCAAAAACAGAGCAATGAAGTCTCAATAAGTAATACAGTTGAACATACAAAACAGTGTGAAGAACAAAAGCAGAAAAAAGACAGCAATTATCTTATTTAAAATATGAAAATTAATTAAAGGCATATGTGATGATGACTACTGGGTAATTAGAACATGTTTCTAAATTGTAAAAGATTTTGAGTGAAATTCCAACTTATGTTTGCCAGGGAAGAATATTTTAATACTGTATACTAATAAAACTATTTTGAAAATAGTCTTGTTAGGTGTTAGAAATAATTTAGCAAAGAATTAGTTACTAAAATACTGCAGCTGGCATTTTATTAGGTATGTTACAGCAGAATCTTAGTACATAAATTATTTTATTTAAGTGATTTTTATATTGGAAAACAATTCTACTTTAATGCCATATTGTATTTTACTGTTTTTATAAGTTCTCATACACTTATATTACTCAGTTTTAAGGTTAAATGTGTCTATGGAGCTGGACCTAAACTTAATCCCTCATATGAGTATATGTACAATAAAGACATAAGAATAACCCACATTTAAATATATGAAAATAATGCAAATAAATAATTTTCTGTTAGACCATCATCAAGCTAAAAAGCCTTTGCACTATTTCCATACCGTATGGTTCACTCAATACAATGAAGACCATACACATAACTTATAAATACTGTACTGTTTTACAAAATCAGCATACATACTTAAAACTGAAGAAAACAGTACCAAAAAAGTCACCCACATATTTCCCTGCAACCATCACCACTACTACAAATAAACCACCACCTCCACAAGAAGCCCCAACACCATTAGAGATCCCAGAAATGTTGGGGAAATTCATACTTACGCATCATTATTATTGAACTCTGTGTTGGCATTTTCAGTAGTAGGACATTTTGGGGCAGCAGCAGGGCTATTTGAGGAAGGGATGATAGAAGTAAGAAATAAATGAAAAATAAAAATGGCAAAAGAAAAATATATCCAGGAAGTACTGTATGAAATAAAAAATTGAAAATGAAAGTAAAAATTAAAAAGTAAATAGCAAGAAATTAAAATCCTAAGAAATACTAAAATTAGAACTAAGAATTATGTTAAAACTGAAAGTAAAGAAAGGATAGAATGAGTGCAAGTTGTGTAATATTCAGTATAATGTAATAAAACAATACAGGTAGTCAAAATGTAGGACATAACATCCAGGCTCTTTATAAAATGCTGGAAAGATATATAGCAGCCTATGGTAGCAATTCTTAGCATTTATGGAACCAAAATGGCAAAAGTTTCAGACGTTTGCCTTATCAGGGGAAATCTACACGTAAAATTGCATTCACCACGAGTAATTAATACAGAATTTAATAGAGAAAAATTTTAAAGAATTTTTTTTATTAGTGCTAAGACAGTAGATATAACTATATCAGAGGTATCTAATACTGACAAAGTGGTGAATAAGACACATGCAACACCTGGCTATCTTTATTAACACTTTTTGCCCAACAGAGACTTTAGGAACTTAATAAATAGAGACATGTGAATGGTGACTTTTTATAGATGGCATGCAATAATGATGATGTAGCAGCAGTAATAGTAATACTAGTGATTGTAGTAGTAGTGGTAGTGTTCAGTGGCGGCTCGTAGCGCCGTTTGCAGTCTTTGGGCCCCTAGCCTGTACTCTGTCTCGAAATTCGCATTGAAATTGTCCCGAAATTCTCCTTGAAATTGTCTCGAAATTCTCCTTGAAATTGTCCCGAAATTCTCCTTGAAATTGTCTCGAAATTCTCCTTGAAATTGTCTCGAAATTCTAATACCTATACTGTACTATCGTACCACATCAAAACTTCTATTTTTAATAATTTTTTATCTCGTTTCAACAAAAAATTAAAAATTCGATTATAAATACATTGAAAACAACATACAACAGATTTTTCCTGTAATATATTTGTCAGTTGCAAAATATTTTAGTGTAAGGTTAATGAAGTCCTACGTCTGGCAGTGAGCATCTGGGGGGTACTGCAGCTCTGCAGCTCCTATGGACGAGCTGCCACTGGTAGTGTTAGTAGTATTGTAGCAGTAGTATTAGTGGTAGTATTGTTGTTGTATTATTAGTGGCAGTACTGTTGTAGTATTAGTACTGTAGTAGTATTTAGTGGTAGTACTGTAGTATTAGTAGTAATATTGTAATAGTAGTATTTGTGGTAGTACTATAGTAGTAGTAGTATTGTTATGACAGTATTCTAGTAATATACACATTAGTAGTAGTAGTAGTATGGAAGTAGTATAGTAGTATGGTAGTAGTAGTATAGTAGTAGTAGTGTAGTATTATAGTTATAGTAGTAGTAGTAGTACTAAAAATAATAATACAGTGGTCCCTCGGTTTTCGCCGAAAATTCGTTCCAGAATGCTGCTCAAGTGCCATTACCGAACGAATTTATTTCCTTAAGAAATAATGTCACGTAGGTTAGTCTATTTCAGACCCCCAAAAATACACTTGCAACAGCACTTACGAAAATACACTTACATAAATGTTCGAGTTTGGAGATGCACGAAAACCGAGGGACCACTGTAATAATAAATATAATAATAATCCATCCCTGTAATTGTTTTACATGATGGTAGGATTGCTGGTGTCTTTTTTCTGTCTCATAAACATGCAAGATTTCAGGTACATCTTGCTACTTCTACTTACACTTAGGTCACACTACACATTCATGTACAAGCATATACAGTGGTACCTCGACTTACGTTGTTATCACCTTACGTTATATTCGATATCCGTTACTTATAACGTAAGAAATTTGTATGCGACATCCGTTGTTTGATTCGTCTTACGCCTTTCGTACCGGACCTGTTCGCTTGGAGCCCAGCTGAGCGGGCACTCCAGGGAGCGTCAGTGTGCTAGTGTTTACAAGCGAGAGCGACCACCCACCCACACCCACGCATTCATACCAGTATATTGTCATTATTCCACTGTTTTTAGTGCTTGCAACTGCTAAATAAGCTACCATGGGTCCAAGGAAAGATCCTAGTGCTAAGCCTGTGGCAAAGAGGAACAGAAATATATTTACGATAGAAATGAAGAAGGAGATAATAGAAAAATATGAAAGTGGAGTGCGTATCAGTGAGCTGGCCAGGCTGTATGGTAAACCCTATTCTACCATCTCTACCATTGTGGATAAGAAATATTTAAGTAAAATCAAGGAAGCAGTTGTTGCAAAAGGTGCATCTGTGATCACAAAACACAGACCACAAGTGCTGGAAAATGTGGAAAGGTTGTTGTTGGTGTGGATCAACGAGAAACAGTTAGCAGGAGATACTGTTTCGGAGGGAATAATATGTGAAAAAGCAAGGCAGTTGCATGATGATCTCCTTAAGAAAATGCCTGCAACGAGTGAAGTGAGCGAATTTAAAGCCAGCAGAGGCTGGTTTCAAAATTTAAGAAGCGTACTGGCATACATAGTGTTGTGAGGCATGGTGAGGGAGCCAGTTGTGACAAAAGTGCGGCTGAAAAATATGTGCCTGAATTCCAGGAGTACCTAGAGGCTGAACAATTCCTCCCCAACAAGTGTTTAATTGTGATGAAACAGGCCTGTTTTGGAAGAAAATGCCCAACAGGACCTACATTACTCAGGAGGAAAAGGCACAGCCAGGACATAAGCCTATGAAAGACAGGCTAACTTTGATGCTTTGTGCCAATGCCAGTGGTGATTGCAAAGTGAAGCCTTTACTAGTGTATCTTTTTGAAAATCCCGAGTGTTTGGCAGATGCGGTGTCAGCAAGTCTAACTTGTGTGTGATGTGGAAGTCTAACAAAAGGCTTGGGTCACAAAGGACATTTTCTTAGATTGGTTCAATGAAGTGTTTGGCCCCAGTGTGAAGAAATATCTCGAGGAAAATAATTTGCCACTTAAGTGCCTCCTGATAATGGACAATGCTCCTTGTCATCCTCCAAACTTGGTAGAGAAAATTGTGGAGGAGTTTAAATTCATCAAAGTGAAGTTCTTGCCCCTAATACCACTCCTCTCCTCCAGCCCATGGACCAGCAGGTCATTTCCAACTTTAAAAACTCTATACCAAAGCAATGTTTCAAAAGTGCTTTGATGTGACCACAGACATGAACATAACCCTAAGAGAATTTTGGAAAAACATTTCCATATGCTGCATTGTGTACACCTTATAGGTAAGGCTTGGGAGGGAGTGACTACCAGGACTTTGAACTCTGCCTGGAGAAAATTGTGGCCAGACTGTGTCCTAGAGAGGGATTTTGAAGGTTTTGGGGCTGAGCCTCAGAACCCTGAGCCTGAGCCTGAGCCTGTTTTGGAAGAAATTGTGGAATTGGGCAAGTCTTTGGGGTTAGAGGTGAGTGGTGAGGATGTGGAACAGTTGGTGGAGGAGCACAAGGAAGAGCTAACCACTGAAGATCTGCAAGAGCTTCAACAGCAACTGGAACAAGAAAGCAGAGGTCAGGACAATGGTTCAGAGGAGGAGGAGGAGGTGGAACAAAAATGGAAGAATGTGCCTTCTTCAAGGATTAGGAGATCTGTGCCAAATGGAGTGATGTGCAAGCATTTATGGATGAATATCACCCTAACCATGCTGTTGCAGGCCGTGCTGGCAACCTGTACAATGACACTGTGGTGTCCCACTTCAGGGATATTTTAAAGAATCGCCAGACACAGATCTCCCTGGACAAATTTGTTGTTAGAAAGAGGTCCAGTGACTCTCAAGCTGGTCCTAGTGGCATTCAAAGAAAAGGGAAGTAACCCCAGAAAAGGACTTGGTACCTGCAGTGTTAATGGAAGGGATTCCCTTCCAAACACTAGCATACTACTCCACCTTCTCCCCCTCACTTCCTCCACACATCAACAACTCTTCAATAAATGTAAGTGACATGTTATTGTACAATAGTATGTATTTGCATGTGTATTTATGTATTCTTTATTCAATTATTTATTATTTAATGTCCAAAAGTTCTAAAAAATATTTTATTTAACTACTTTTGGAAGTCTTGGACGGATTAAATTTATTTCCATTATTTCTTATGGGGAAAATTGATTCGTGTTACGTTTGTTTCGTCTTAAGAAATGCCCTCTCTGACGGATTAAAAACGTAAGTCGAGGTACCACTGTATATATACACACCCCTCTGGGTTTTCTTCTATTTTCTTACTAGTTCTTGTTCTTATTTCCTCTTATCTCCATGGGGAAGTGGAACAGAATTCTTCCTCCGTAAGCCATGCGTGTCGTAAGAGGCGACTAAAATGCCGGGAGCAAGGGGCTAGTAACCCCTTCTCCTGTATATATTACTAAATGTAAAAGGGAAAACTTTCGTTTTTCATTTTGGGCCACCCCGCTTCGGTGGGAAACGGCCGACGTGTTGAAAGAAGAAGAAGAAGAATCCATCACTGTATGTCAGTCCAACTACTACTTCTACCTTTCCTGTTCCTCTATACTTCATAAAGTCTCACTTCTCACATCTCTGTATTAGGCTGATAAAGCCCCTGATGGGAAAAATGTCTCTCAATAATGATTCCCAGCTGCTGCACGTGTCTTATTCACCACATAAGGCAGTGGAGTTGAATGTTAATTCAGGAGAGAATATCAAGTTTCTCCTTAAATCATTAAAGAAATAAAGGAAATATTAATGAACATATGATAAAGTGGTTGAAGTGCAAATGAGCAATTACAACATCAATGCGCTGGTATCAGATACAGCACCAAAGATTCTATGCGTGTCTGCATTTAACACAATATATTGAAGGTTGTATCTACAGTATTTACCATAATACTAAGTCTGTATACAAGTTAAATATTTGGAGTCAGGTTTTAATAGTTATCTGTCTAAGGTAAGTACTTTAATATACTAAATCAAATATATTATAGAAGCAAAAACCAAATACAAAATTATAAAATAATAAACTTTATGTAAAAGAACACAAAACCTGGTCAGTATTTACTGTCAGGTGCAGCAGTTCTGTATAAGAGGAAGGTCCTAAAGCAGAATAAATGTTAAGAAAATGAAAAAAAAATTATGTGAAACATTTATGAGAGGTTGCAAGTTTTAACATTTTATATGTCTGCACATTCTTAAGCACTATATGGAAAACATTTCACACATCAGCATTTTCTTAAGCACTATATGGAAAACATTTCACGTATTGGCATATCCTTAAGCACTACTATACATGGAAAAATGTACATATGTACAGTAACAATAAAGGCTTTGTACTTGCAGTAATTTCTATGCCATTTAAAGAAAGAGTTTTTAGCAAACTAAAAAAAATACTTGGGAAAATAACTTAAAAATATTAAATCACTGGAGAATTATGACAATGATCCTGATATCTGTACTAGATGTGACTTAAAGCAAATTGCAGTTGCATTGGTTAATACCTCTACTATTTACTGTATAGAGAAAGCAATACTTAAACTTTACAATTTAATTTGAATACAGCTTGAAAAAATTCTACAACTATGAGACTAATTCCATATCAATGTATTTTAATTATAGGAGTGAGCCACTTTATATTAAAAATATATTAGTACATGCAGAATCTTTTTAACAGAAATATATTATTAATAAAGCATACTTTAAATATATTTATATTGTTTGCATTATTGTGTAAATGAAACATATTTTTTAAGATGTACGTATACTGAGTCAATTTTGTGTCATTTCCCAAGATAGGCAAATGACAGGGAGCAAAATGATCATGGATTACCGGAAATTTCAGTCATTCATCTAAAATTATAAGGAAAACCGTGAAATACAGTTATGAAAATTTCCTATATACGTAGTATAAAAAATTCATATACGTAAGCATTTTTTTTAATTCTGCCCCAAAACTAATATAGTATCTTAAGCTAACACTGCTAAAATTTAAGTAAAATATGATTAATTTATCTAGCTTATCTAAGAATTTTCAGAATTATTTTTAAGTGTTTTCGTTGAGGAAGGGGGCCAGATATTTTTCATCCAAGGAAGAATGTGAAGTAAATGAGGATACCTCAAGTAGTATAGTACCAGAAGTGCAGAAAAGAATACAAATAGTATAGGAAACAAAAGGCTAGTGAAAAGCTGAAAATCTAAATCTCATCTTTTGAAGTGGTTAGACACGGTAACCCACTGTATAGTGTACAGTGGTCCCTCGGTTTTCGCCGAAAATTCGTTCCAGAATGCTGCTCAAGTGCCATTACCGAACGAATTTACTTCCTTAAGAAATAATGTCACGTAGGTTAGTCTATTTCAGACCCCCAAAAATACACTTGCAACAGCACTTACGAAAATACACTTACATAAATGTTCGAATTTGGAGATGCACGAAAACCGAGGGACCACTGTACAGTGGGTTACTTGTATAGTGGCTGCTGTACAGTGAAAGTAAAATGTTCATGTTGCAGTTTTTTAATTTACAGCTTATAAAAGTGCACTGCAAACTGCAGCTAAGATCACTGGGCACTCTCAGTAACATATTAATCTTATAATTTTTCCTCTTCTTTGCTTTCCCTGATCATTTATTGCTTCTATTCATCTTCTTACCTTCTGCATAAAAAACTGATGAATCTTTCTTTTATACACATCGACTTTTTCTTGCAGGAAAAAATGTGGTAATTGTTATATTAATGAACTAGCCATAGTCAAGGAACAGGTTTCTTTAAAAAATAATGTGAATATATAGTTGGGTTATCAATACCTGAGAAGAATTATGGCCTTAAAAATTACCAAGGCACATCATCTTGTTATTAATGTTAACAATGAGAGATGCCATTATTGACTGTAAAATAAAATGTCATGATTGTGTTAAGCTCATTCATTATATTTTTATAAATATGATGAATGTGGCCACTTACAACATACATTATACGCACTAGGTATTTACAAACGTTAAACCCGAAGCAGGTCACTAAGTGCAAGGATCTGTAGAGGATTGATCCTCTGTCTGCTAATATTAAGACTCTATCCTCTTATTATTATTATTATTATTACATTAATGGGAGAATGTTAAATCTGTAGAGGTCAAATAGTGCCTGGGGAATGGAGATAATCAGATGCAATCCAAAGAAGGGAAAGACATATCTAATTCCTTGGATCAAGAGTCCCTCAATAGCCTCCTTGACGGGTCTACTTACAGTAAATATTATCAAAGAATAGTAGAGCTGAGAGAGATTTTATCCTGTCCTCACTGTAAAACCTTTAGGTAAGTCTGGATCAGTTAAAGTATGACTTTTGAAAGAAAATTTAAATGATAGAATATCTTAGTTTTCAAAGGAATATTCTACACAAGAAATTGAAGCTTAATCTAAGGACTTTACATAGCCATTTAACAGGGTTAAAGTATACATACTACAGGAAAAATATATTTTTAGTTCTGCCCACCTACATGGATTTAAATCAGATCTTTCATATATAAATAAACAGTACAGTATTTGTATATAAATATACAAGAATCTGCCCACTAAGAATATACAAGCATTTACCCACTAAGAATATACAAGCATTTACCCCACTAAGAATATACAAGGGTTTACCCAATAAGAATTTACAATGGTTTATCCACTAAGAGTATACAACAGATTATCTACTAACAGTATACTGTAAAATAATTTAACCACTAAAAGTACATGAAAGTGAATCCTTATGTTGGAAAAAATGCTGACTGTAGAGATTGATAGTATAATAAAGCCCAAACCATCTTTAACCCTTTCAGTGGCTGTCATATAGAACTACGTACAGTGGACCCCCGGTGTTCGTGATGCTCCAAACTCGAACAATTATGTAAGTGTATTTTTGTAAGTGCTTTTGTAAGTGTATTTTTGGGGGTCTAAAAGGACTAGTCTAATTTACATTATTCCTTATGAGAATAAATTTGTTTGGTAATGGCACTTGAACAGCATTCTGGAACGAAAAAATCACGAAAACTAGGGGTCCACTGTAAGTCACTGAGGCCATGGCCCCTCACAGATAAGCTGTGAGTGGTAAATTCTGGCCTAGATACAAGAGAATGGGTTTGCGAGGTGAGTGTGCAAAGAATAAAAAAAATCCTGCCTCGTGCGGTACATGATGGGAAAAGCAAAACTCTGACTATGTGTTTGGTTTAAAATAGCGATTTTGAGGTGTCTTCTAGGATGGTTTTTATGGTTTTATTGGCCATTTCTTGGTATCATTTGATAGTACGCAAGACATATTACTGAAATAGAAATCATTTTAGTTGGTTTCAGGACTGGAAGTACCTTGAAATTGGGCTCAAAGTAACAGAAATATTAAATTTTTGCAAATTTTCCTGAGGATGAGGAAAGGCCCCCTACACCCCGTCCGATACATTTTATAGGTTTTTAATAGGTTTAATTCACTTATTGGGATGCTGTAAATTATGACCAATCATTCCTGGTTATATTTTATTATCGAAGAAATAGAGTAAATCTTCTATTTTTATGTGCTTATGAAGTCCAAATGTAAGGCAAGTATAATACAGAAGAGGTCTGGGGCATGGTTAATGAACAGAGGAAATGGTGTTTTAGTGCCAGGAATGTCTATATTGTTTATTATGCACTCTGTTTTTAAATTGGTATTTTTTAATTTTAATTTTGTGTAAAATTGGCCAAATTACCGAATTCTGTACACTTTATAGGACAGTTGTAATTGTTGAATTGGCAGTTTCTTGTGCTCAATCAGCAGAATAGAAGGCTTACTAGGAAAATAGCTAAGAATTTGGTCAAATAGGACTCAAAGTCGGTGAAATCACCAATGCATAAATGGTGCCAAGAAGGCTACGTTTGTGCCTACATAATTCCATAAGATTTCTATCAAATTTGTACTTTTAGTGTCATTACATTCAGAAAAAGATTCCCTCCCATTTGAGAAGAATTTTTTTTTATTTTTTATTTGCTTGAAAAAAAATGGAGACTGGCAGCAACATTAATTTTCGGGGTCTGGACAGTGAAAGGGTTAATAAAGATAGTTTAGTGACATGAAATTTGTGCATGTTAAAAGCCCTGTTCAGTACACACGTACACACACATACACACACACACACACACAATATACACGCCCCGATGGCATGGTGGCTAGCGCTCTTGCTTCACACACGGAGGGCCCGGGTTCAATTCCTGGCGGGGCTGAAACATTTCGAAGTGTTTCGTTACACACACATACATACAACAGGCCTAGTGTCTAATCGACATGTGCCTAGGACAAAATGGTAACTAACAAGTATGTGATGAGGTATCACAGTGGGTGCCTGTGACGAGCGGGGTCCCACAAGGGTCAGTCCTAGGAGCAGTGCTATTTTTGGTATACTATGTGAATGACATGATGGAAGGGATAGACTCAGAAGTGTCCCTGTTCGCAGATGACGTGAAGTTAATGAGGAGAATTAAATCAGATGAGGATCAGGCAGGACTACAAAGAGACCTGGACAGGCTGGACACGTGGTCCAGCAATTGGCTTCTCGAATTCAACCCCGCTAAATGCAAAGTCATGAAGATCGGGGAAGGGCAAAGAAGACCGCAGACAGAGTATAGGCTAGGTGGCCAAAGACTGCAAACCTCACTCAAGGAGAAAGATTTTGGGGTTCATATAATACCGAGCACGTCTCTGGACGCACACATCAACCAGAAAACTGGTGCAGCATATGGGCGCCTGGCAAACCTGAGAATAACGTTCTGATACCTTAGTAAGGAATCGTTCAAGACACTGTACACTGTGTACGTCAGACCCATATTGGAGTACGCAGCACCAGTTTGGAACCCACACATGGTCAAGCACGTCAAGAAATTAGAGAAAATGCAAAGGTTTGCAACAAGGTTAGTTCCAGAGCTAAGGGGAATGTCCTATGAAGAAAGGTTAAGGGAAATCGGCCTGACGACACTGGAGGATAGGAGGGTTAGGGGAGACATGATAACGACATACAAAATACTGCGTGGAATAGATAAGGTGGACAGAGACAGGATGTTCCAGAGAGGAGACACAGAAACAAAGGATCATAATTGGAAATTGAAGACTCAGACGAGTCAAAGGGATGTTAGGAAGTATTTCTTCAGCCACAGAGTTGTCAGGAAGTGAAATAGTCTGGGAAGTGATGTAGTGGAGGCAGGATCCATACATAGCTTTAAGAAGAGGTATGATAAAGCTTATGGAGCAGGAAGAGTGACCCAGTAGCGACCAGTGAAGAGGCAGGGACAGGAGCTATGACTCGACCCCTGCAACCACAACTAGGTGAGTACACACACACACAGGGTGACAGCAGTAAGACAAGAGAGAGAGAGGGGTGGGTAGATTGCGTTTTCTTGGACCGTAAGAAGGCATCTGACACAGTTCCACACAACAGATTAGTGGAAAAGCTAGAAAACCAGGCAGGGATAACAGGGAAGGCACTGCAATGGATCAGGGAATACCTGTTGGGAAGACAAGAGCGAGTCATGGTACGAGACAAAGTGTCATAGTGGGCGCCTGTGACAAGCAGGGTTCCACAGGGGTCAGTCCTAGGACCAGTGCTGTTTCTGATACATACTATATGTGAATGACATGTCGGAAGGAATAGACTCAGAAGTGTCCCTGTTTCCAGATGATGTGAAGTTGCTGAGAAGAATTCAATCGGACGAGGACCAGGAAGAACTACAAAGGGATCTGGACAGGCTGCAGGTATGGTACAGAAACTGGCTCCTGGAGTTCAACCCCACCAAGTGCAAAGTCATGAAGATTGGGGAAGGGCAAAGAAGACCACAGATGGATTACAGTCTAGGGGGCCAGAGACTACAAACTTGACTCAAGGAAAAGGATCTTGGGGTGAGTATAACACCGGTCACATCTCCTGAGGCGCACATCAACCAAATAACTGCTGCAGCATACAGGCGCCTAGCAAACCTAACATCTCAATAAGGAATCATTCATGACCCTGTACACCGTGTATGTTAGGCCTATATTGGAGTATGCAGCGCCAGTTTGGAACACACACCTAGCCAAGCACATAAGGAAATTAGAGAAAGTGCAAAGGTTTGCAACAAGACTGGTCCCAGAGCTAAGGGGAATGTCCTACGAGGAGAGGTTAAGGGAAATCGACCTGATAACACTGGAGGACAGGAGACATAAAATACTGAGAGGAATTGACAAGGTGGATAGAGACAGGATGTCCCAGAGGTGGGACACAGCAACAAGGGGTCACAGTTGGAAGTTGAAGACTCAGATGAATCACAGGGATGTTAGGAAGTATTTCTTTAGTCACAGAGTTGTCAGGAAGTGGAATAGTCTGGGAAGTAATGTAGTGGAAGCAGAATCCATACATAGCTTTAAGAATAGGTATGATAAAGCTCATGGAGCAGGAAGTGACCTAGTAGTGGCCAGTGAAGAGGCAGGGCCAGGAGCTGTGACTCGATCCCTGCAACCACAACTAGGTGGGTTCAAACAAACAAACAAACAAACACACACACACACACGCACGGAGGGCCCGGGTTCAATTCCTGGCGGGGCCGAAACATTTCGAAGTGTTTCGTTACACACACACATACATACAACAGGCCTAGTGTCTAATCGACATGTGTCTAGGACAAAATAGTAACTAACACACAAATACACACACACACACAGGTGCAACCAAATACACCATACAAGCTTCCCCCATAATGTATAACTATTCAAATCTAAAAGGCACACTGTTGACAACAGTGACAAAAAGGCACACACTGTAGAAAAAATAACTTATCATGGGACAGTGCTTTGCTCTATAGAGAGCAAAATGCAGTCCCAATAAAAACATGTTTTAAAATGCACGTCTTTATAAACTACTTCCACATAGAAATTTTGATGCCAAATAGACTGACCTAATGGAATTGTGAATCTTTTCACTTGATTATATAAATATAAAACAATTCGATGAGTATAGTATACAGGAGGGCCCTGCTTATACAGCAGGTTAGGTTCTGGAATACTGCTGTAAAGTGAAAATCACTGTAAAGTGAAGCATAGCCTTTTTACACTTTCAAATGCATATAAAAACCTGATAACATGTTTACACTGTCATAAATTAAGTGAGCAATAGAGCTAGGCCTAAAAAATGCATATACAATACACACATTACTTACCTTAAAATATTTTTGTCCTTAGCTTATAGTATGTGGTGAATGTATTTATTGTAGGAAGTCTGAATAAATGAAGAATGCACATAACTGAAAACCACTGCATTAGCGAAATGTCATAAAGCAGGGTCCTCCTGTATATTAATTAAATCAATGTAAATACTACATTTGTTGCAGCTAGAAAATGGTCAATTATACACAGCCACCTTAAACCAATTTATACATATGTAATTTTAATCTTTGAAAAATGTGTCTTTATACAATTTGTCAAATGCTAATAAAAAACTAAGCAAACTGTAATATCTATTTGACATCTGTTTTCTTGTAATTAGCTCAGCACTCAAAAAACCCCACTCAAGACCACTCCACTCTCACAAAAGTTACATACCTGGTTAGTACCGACACTGGTCTGTCTTCTGGCCTATAACATATGTCAGTATTTGAGAGGTGACACACCAAGGCATGCTAGTCATTTATCTATGCTTTAATCTGACTTCATAAAATGGAAGAAAATATCAATAGCCTACTATAAAAGCCATTTTAAAGGTGAAAGCTAGTTAGTCAACAAAAATAGCAAAACAATAGCTAAAAAAAATCTATCATGCATCAACAGGAAAAATTATTCTATATACAATAATAGTAAGTAATAATAAATATTTTGTCTATAATACCCAGACATATCAATTAAATCTTCATAACCATTACTGAAATTAAAACCTAGGTGAAGGAAGATTTCTTTCAGTGTGAAATGCATGTGATGAACAAGCAGATCATAACTGAGACCAGACAACTATGTTATTTAGACTTCCCATATTAACTGCTCCCCCATGATTCTGAACTAAAAGAACCAAAACATGAAATTTAGCCATGCCAATTGCATTAAAAAAAATTGCAAATTAGCATACCAGTTCCTAAAATATAAGTAAAGCATTTACAAAGGAATGTTATGACTTAAAAGGAAACATTGTAACTGAAATGCTTGACTTGAACCAATATTTAAGTTAAATAAAATTGTCTAGCTGTTAACTAAATACAGTCTACTCAGAAGTGAGCTAAATCTCTCATTGTTAATTAAATTGTTAGCTCAGCTAGGCTCCTCAGTCATACTACCATATATAGGTGCTCCTCAACTTACAATGGTTCGACTTACGATATTTCAACTTTACGATAAAACCTAAGACAATTACCCAGCATGAAGGTAGCACGTCCGTAACCTGTATTCATTTATTTACTCTTCAATACTGATATTTAGGTAGTTACAGTAATTATTTATTTGTTTACTTATTCAGTGACAGTATTTATTTATTTACTTATTTATTTAGAATATCATATTCATTTAGAGAGAATGGAACAAAGTAGAATGACTTGGAGAGCGAATAAATCTGTAGGGGAAGGAAGACGGGCTAGGGGTCATCCTCGAAAAGGTTGGAGAGAGGGGGTAAAGGAGTTTTGTAGGAGAGGGGCTTGGACTTCCAGCAAGCATGCATGAGCGTGTTAGATAGGAGTGAATGGAGACGAATGGTTTTTGGGACCTGACGAGCTGTTAGTGTGTGAGCAGGGTAATATTTTGTGAAGGGATTCAGGGAAACCGGTTATCCGGACTTGAGTCCTGGAAATGGGAAGTACAATGCCTGCACTTTAAAGCAGGGATTTGAGATATTGGCAGTTTGGAGGGACTTCTAAACTGTTGTATCTGAGTGCCTCTGCAAAGACAGTGATTATGTATGAGTGATGGTGAAAGTGTTGAATGATGATGAAAGTTTTTTCTTTCTTTTGGGGTCACCCTGCATCAGTGGGAAACGGCCGACGTGTTGAAAAAAAAATCATATACATGTTCAACTCATGGTATTTTCAACTTACAAAGGGTTCGTCAGAATGTAACCCCATCGTAAGTCGAGGAGTACCTGCATACGTACTATGTAATGGAAAAATGAACTATGATCTAATAACTACAAATACTCATGCAACATGCACTGAAAGTCTTTTATTTACTCCTAAGAAATAAAATATAACTGAGAGGTATAAGGTGGAAGAGGTGGAAAAGTATAACAGTTTTTTTTCACTAGTTTTAAGAAGCAAAATCTTTTACATACAGTCCTTGAAAAACAATATAATATTGGACAAGCCTCTTTTAAGCATTTTATTCAATGCTATTTATTTGGATGTGTAATTTACAACCATGTCCCCTTCTTTCTGTTAAATTGTGGCTGACCTATGGCTCAATGGTATCACCCTTGTCTCACACCTGAAGAACCTGGGTTCAGTCCTGGGGCAATGGGAGACATTGTGCATATTTTTTTACACCTGTTGCCCTGTTTACCAAGCAATAAGAAACCAGTAGGACTTTTTACTGCTTATAAATATTTACAGTGGTACCTCGACTTACGATATTTTTTCATTCCAGAATACTGTTCAAGTGCCATTACCAAACGAATTTATCCCCTTAAGAAATGATATAAAATAGACTAGTCCTTTTAGATCCCCAAAATTACACTTACAAAAGCGTTTAAAAAAATAAACTTACATAAAAGGGTGAGTTTGGGGACCATCGTAAGTCGAGGTACCACTGTACTTGGTTTAAGTTTCAATAATTTGAGTAAAGTTTTCCTCTTTTTTTCTACCCTGTCTATGCTCCACAGTAATTTGTGTATTATGATCATACTTCCCTTACTCTTCATTTTTCCTGAATTCAAGTACCAGTCTGAATGCATTCCTTTGAACTTTTATTTTACTAAGTGAGTACAGGCCCCTTGCTAAGTAATCTTCTGCTGAGCTCTTGGTATGCTGTACTTCCCATTTATTTCTTGTGAGTATTTTCCTTTCTATATTCACAGTGATTTTCTATATCCTTTGTTTTTGTTTCAAGTGACTAAAGTAGTTTTGCTTCTGTGTGTATTCAACTACTACTTGCATTTGCAGGTCATAGCTCCTGGGCCTATCTTTTAACTACAGTATGATCAACCAGCTTTACCAATTCTTGGACTTTAAAGCTCACTCACACCAACTCATGATACTGCATATGGTGATTACTTCCACCAACTCTTCATATAGAACATTCACTTGTTCACTATCCTGAGATGAAAAAAGCCTTTCCTAACCTCCCTATGGGCTAACAGAATTTTTAGCTGCTATCTATGAATGCTGAGTTCCTTAACTCTTTTCTCATAGTTCCTCCTCCTCAGTTTAGGTACCAACTTCATCACAAACCTTTCTATCCTCTCTACTAACGTGTTATAAATCATTGCTATAAGGTCTCTCAGTCCCTCTGCTCCTACTAGTAACACCCATGGTATATCTTCTCTGCTTCACTTAATTTCATTGTATTTAACTTCCTTAGGAACCCTTTCACTTTGTTTAAATTTCTTTTAGAGTTAGTTGTACACTTCTTTCTTTTTTCTTGGTATCTCCAGAGTCCTCGGTGAAGACCTCCTTAAATCTTCAGCCCAGTTCTACATATACCTCCCTATCAGCCTTTGTCAATTCACCCCTACATTTTAGTCTTGTTACTTAGCTTGTTAAGTCATCTTCCACCTTGTGTGATTGCACATGTTTTGGTTTTATTTTAGCTAATGTTGTTATGTAATTTTTTAATACTCTTTCTGCTGCCTTCTTATCCTTAAATAGTTATACAGCGGACCCTTGGAAATCGAAGACTCTCAATTCGCCCTATTATGTAAGTTTATTATTATAAGTGCTTTTATAAGTGTATTTTTGGGGGTCTGAAATGGACTAATCTAATTTACATCATTCCTTATGGGAATAAATTCGTTTGGTAACAGCACTTGCACAGCATTCTGGAATGAAGAATGTTCAAAACTCGGGGGTCCACTGTACTTAGCTCCCATGTTCAGTTCTGCTTTTTGCATTTATTTTTTATGTCTGTTTTCCATTACTTGTTACTCTTTGTATTTCCTGTCCTTCTCGCTGGTATACATCTGTATGTTGCTTCCATGTATATTTTTAGAAGCCTTTCCCTCATCTCATGTACTGTCTAACTTCCCCATTCTCTTTTCCACTGTACTCCACTGTACTCTTACAGCCTGTTTTTTCTGGCATCTCTCTGCCCTCAATTCTCTCCAGCCCCAATTCACCAAGTAGTTAAAACATATTACTATATGTAAATTTTCTCACACTATATCTAGTCTTCCTTATTCATGCTCTCTTCTTGTATTTGTGACTTCTTTATAAATACAGTGGTACCTCGGTTAACAATATTTTTTCGTTCCAGAATGCTGTTCAAGTGCCATTACCAAACAAATTTATCCCATAAGGAATGATGTAAAATAGACTAGTCCTTTTAGACCCCCAAAAACACACTTACAAAAGCATTTAAAAAAATAAACTTACATAAAAGGGCAAGTTTGGGGACCATCATTAACCGAGGTACCACTGTATATTGGCAGATGAAGTCTTTCATTACTGGCTCCATTAGTTTTTCTCCCCTAGTTTCTAGTCTCCAAGGAATTCCCTGTTCTCACATTCAACCTCCTCTGATTTGTTTATTCTATGATTAGTAGTTTTGGTTTTGTTCTATTTGTCTTCTGTGCTTCTTCCTTTCATGAATGTGTATCACTGTACTACTATTCTCTTCATACTCATATCTTGATCACCATGTGTTTTGTGGAGGAATGCAAATTGCTGCTATTACCTTGACTCCTTCTGTATCCATTAACCCTGCTGCATAATCTCTGAAGAGACTGATCATTTTTAAATCTCCACATACCTCTAATCAATGATCCCACTTCTTCCTCCCCCTCTCTCTCTCTTTTTCTCTTTCTCTCTTTTTTTTTCTCTCTCTCTCCTTACTATGCAAAATACCACAGGGACTGTCACACTTGTAATTATTCCTGTAAACTTCATCCCTGCTTTAGCTATTATATCTGATTTTGCTTCTGATATTCTTATTTTCATCTTCAAAATTTTGCTTGTAACTCTTTTGCATTTGTATACCATACCTTTATACTGCATTCTTTTATCCCTTCATTTTTCTTATGGTCCCTGTTTTGTGTGTTTGAACATACAAAAGCTCAGGATTTGCTATTTTTAACATTTATATTAATACACTGGCATTTCTTACCTGGGAATTAATGGAAGAGGTTCCCCCTCCGAATCTATAAGAGTACCGCCAGCATTGAGGAGGTAGCGGTGGTGAAGGGAAAAGAGCGCATGGCGACATGTGGTTGGTGTATCCTTTTCTGCTCCATCACCATTTTTGAGTGGAGCAAATTCATCCTCACGTATCACTTCCCACACTGCCAAAGTGCTGTGGAAGATTGCAAAAATATGAACAAGTTAATTTTCAGACAATTAGAAATACATTACAACAAGTGCTTTCATTAATTCATTGTGGAATATATTCCCATAGAACATCTAAGACACATCTTTTATGTCAAAAATATTTGTTAAACATGTGACACAGAAACCACTAATTCATACAAAAATAAAAGATAAATGAAAAGATGAGTCTGCTTAATCTTATTTCATACAATATATATAAAATACTCAGTACAAGCTTGAAAAAGTCTGAATAGTATATTATTATATACTGTAGAAAAAAAATGACTACCAGCTGTTGTAATCAAAATACAGTATTCTGATAGGACTGTAAGCATAAAAAAGTACACGGTAATTGACAGCCTCATCTCTATTCTGCACACAATTATTCAAGGAAAGCTGTAAAATATGTGCCCCGACCTTTATTAATTTTTTTTAACACACTGGTCATCTCCCACCGAGAAAGGGTGACCCAAAAAAGAAACTTTTACCATCATTCACATCATCACTGTCTTGCCAGAGGTGCATAGATACATCAGCTCAGAAGTCCGTACAAATATATTTATGTAATTTTTATTGACGGTTTTCTTCTTTTTCTTTTTAGTAAGCTATACAGGAAAAGGGGTTACTAGCCCATTCTCAGCTGTCGTATCTGAGCGCCTCTGCAAAGACAGTGATTATGTATGAGTGTGGTGAAAGTGTTAAATGATGATGAAAGTATTTTCTTTTTGGGGATTTTCTTTCTTTTTGGGTCACCCTGCCTCGGTGGGAGACGGCCGACTTGTTGAAAAAAAAAAAAAAAATTATTGTTATTTTTTGTACCTAAACTAATATAGCAACTTAGCCTAACCTTGCTAAAAAAATACATAAAATAAAATACAATAACTAAATTACCCTAACCAATCTAAGAATTGGCATAACTTTATTCCACTGTTGACGTAGAAGTGTAGACTGTTCACAAAATCCAGTAACACTCACTTTGAAAACTGAAAGACATCAAAGACAAACTTCTCCATTTTAATGCCATTAGGCTTCTCTGGTTTAATAGTCTTGCCATCAGAGTTGACTGTGCCAATTTTCTTCTTAGCTACATGATGATGCATGCTGGCTTCATAGTCACTGTAAAAAAATTATGATATTAGAAAATTATTTACAGCATATGTTATAAAATTAGGTTTGTGGTAAATGATGAAAGCTGGTACAGTGGAACCTCGGTTTTCGTGATTAATCCGTTCGAAAAAGTCTGACGAAAACTGAAGCAATATTTCCCATAAGAAATAATGTAAAATCCAATTAATCTGTTCCAGACACCCAAAAATATTAACAAAAAATACATTTTATAGGAAATAACTATAGTTTTACATACAGAAAACAATGAGAAATAAATATAAATGACTAATGAAATGTATAAATGAACATTTAACATCACTTTTACCTTTATTGAAGACTCTTGTTGGCGTATGGAAGACGGTGAGGATGGGAGAGGAAGGAGGAGAGGTTATTGTTTGGCAGGGGAATCCCCTTCCATAAGGACTTCAGGTATCAAGGCCCTATCCAGGGTTACTTCCCTTCTTTGTCTTTTACTGGCACTAAGACCAGCTTGAGAGTCACTACCCCTGTCGCACAAAAAATCTGTCCAGAGAGGTCTATTTCTGGCGTCTCTTTAAGATTTGCCTAAAATGGGACAAGGCATTGTCATTGAACATGTTGCAGACATGGCTTGCAACAGCTTTGTTAGGGTAATATTTCTCCACAAAACTTTGCAACTCACTCCACTTTACACACATGTCCTTAATCACTGAAGAAGGCACATTCACCCCTCTCTCTTCCTCCTCCTCTGAAGCAATTTCTTCAGCGGCAGTCTGTTGCTGTTCCAGTTGAAGGTCTTGCAGCTCTTCAGTGGCTAGCTCTTTCCTGTGGTCATCCACGAACTCTTCCACATCCTGGCCACTCACAGCCAACCCCATGGACTTCCCCAAAGGCACTCGTAACTTCCTTTGGCTCCATGGTGGCTTATTTAGCAGTCGCATTCAATAAACAAGCACAAAAATCAATGGATTATTACGAAATGTTTCGGATGAATGCACGGGGTGATGCTCACTCAACGAGAAACAAAGGCAGACTGAGTCACGAATGCATGGGTTGCTTTGTGTGGGCGCTTGAGTGGCCAAGTCACGCGGACGCGAGTGGATGTACGAAAACTGGGACAAAATTTTGACAAAAAAAGTCGTCAAAAACCAAATCCTACAAAAACTGGGGATACGAAAACTGAGGTTTCACTGTAAATTGTAAATTAAAGACATAAAAAGTGTAATTTATTTATTTAATTATGTTTCACCTTTAGTGAGTCTTTGGTGAGTACAGTACGTACTCTTAAAAACTCACTATGGTAAAATATTATTAAATAAAAGGTTTCCTTTATTTGAGTTTGGATGATTTTTATTTCCTGATTTGAGGTTTACTAAAAGAAATAAGTTACTCAAAAATAAATGTTTCAGGAAACAAAATTTTTTTTAAATAAGGTTTATATACATATACAGTGGACCCCCGGTTAACGAACACCCCGGAAATCGTACAATTATGTAAGTATAATATTGTAAGTGCTTGTGGAAGTGTATTTTTGGGGGTCTGAAATAGACTAACCTACGTGACATTATTTCTTAAGGAAGTAAATTCGTTCGGTAATGGCACTTGAGCAGGCTTCTGGGATGAAGTTTTTTCGTTAACCGGGGGTCCACTGTACTACTAAATATTTTGTCTGTAAGACTCGGCTGAGTCTTACAGGCATGTGCATGTGCATGCACATGCACATGCGCACACACACACCACACACACACACACAGGCCAAGAGATGTGACTTGACCCCTGAAACCACATATAGGTGAGTACATACACACACAGCTGACTTGTTGAAAAAAAAAATATACGTATAAGTATGTATACATATACAGTGGTACCCCGGTTTACGATATTTTTTCATTCCAGAATGCTGTTCATGCCATTACCAACGAATTTATCTCCTTAAGAAATGTTGTAAAATAACTAGTCCTTTAGACCCAAATTACATACAAAGCATTTAAAATAAACTTACATAAGGTGAGTTTGGACCATGAACGTACCACTGTATATATATATTTACATTAAAATTACAATTACACATATACAACTTAATCCAACACAAAAGTATTACCATGAAAGTACACAGTATACAGTGGTCTCTCTTATTTGTAATTTTTCTGCTATTTGAAAAATAATAAGTATTTTGAAATTTTAATTTCAGTATGTATTTCGTGAATTAAAAGGTTTTCCATAACGAGTCTCCAAATTTGCAGTTATTTAAAAAAAAATTGCAAATTCTAGTTTTTGGGTACCTATAGCATTTATTCAAATAGTCTTCATGCACATGGTATATGGGTGTATTCAATATATTACAGGTAGCTTCTTTTATGGGGTAAACAATCCATTATTTATAAATTTTATAATTTGGGCACTCTTTTTTTTCAACAAACCAGTTGTATCCCACCAAGGCTGGTGACCTTAAAAGAAAAACAAAAGTTTTTTTATTTTTTATTTATTATTTTATTATTAACACATCGGCCTTTTCCCACCAAGGCAGGGTGGCCCGAAAAAGAAAAACTTTCATCATCATTCACTCCATCGCTGTCTTGCCAGAGGTGCACTTACACTACAGTTATAAAACTACAACATTAACACCCCTCCTTTAGAGTGCAGACACTGTACTTCCCATCTCCAGGAATCAAGTCCGGCCTGCCGGTTTCCCTGACTCCCTTCATAAATGTTACCTTGCTCACACTCCAACAGCACGTCAAGTCCTAAAAACCATTTGTCTCCATTCACTCCTATCTAACACACTCACGCATGCTTGCTGGAAGTCAAAGCTCCTCGCACACAAAACTTCCTTTACCCCCTCCCTCCAACCTTTCCTAGGCCGACCCCTACCCCGCCTTCCCTCCACTACAGATTTATTCACTCTCGAAGTCATTCTATTTGTTCCATCCTCTCTACATGTCCGTACCCTTCTGTAATTTATATAGGAGAAGGGATTACTAGCCCCTTGCTTCCAGCATTTTAGTAGCCTCTTATGACACACATGGCTTACGGAGGAAGAATTCTGCTCCACTTCCACATGGAGTAATTTGGACATCACAGGCTCAAATTACAGTGGAACCTTGGTTTATGTATGCCCTAATTTATATGTAAAACTATAGTTATTCTCTATAAAATGTATTTTTTGTTAATATTTTTGGGCTTCTGGAATGGATTAATTGGATTTACATTATTTCTTATGGGAAATATTAACCAAAAATACATTTTATAGAGAATAACTATAGTTTTACATACAAACTAGGGCATATGAAAACCGAGGTTCCACTGCAGTTAAAACAAGAGAAAATCACTGTATTATTATTCACACAAAACACCACAATGAACAGAAAATATTTTTTTTATACTATGTACTCAAAAGTGTCAAAAAAGATGCTGTTTAGGTACAAATAAAAAACACAAGCTTGAAAAGGTACAAAGGTTTGTAATCTGACTAGTTCCACAGCTGAGGGAAATGCAATATGAGCTGAGACTAAAGAACCTGAACCTGAAGACTGGAGAGGGCAACTAAGGAAAACCCGATTACAACATACAAAAGACTGAGGAATTAATAGGGCAGATAACGACTGACAAGTTGAAATGAGAGTATACCAGAAAAAAAAGGAACACTGAAGGAAGCTAATAATATTGATAAGTCAAAGAGTTATTATGAAGTGCTTCTTGTTTTTAGTTTCAGAACGACAGAGAAGTTAAATGAATTCAATGTTGAAACAATTCAGGAAAACTTAATACACAGCTTTAAGACTAGATATGATAAAGTGTTCAACAGGCTTGATATCAGTAACACCAGACTTCAGCAAACACGTCAATAAGTAACATATCAGTGAATACACAGTTTTGCTCATTTAACTTTGCATTACTGATGATATGAATAAACGTGGAATCTACATATATCTATAAATATTATTAATCTGCTTTAGTTAAAACCTAATACAAAGGCAAATTCAAATTCTTTAATCTAAGCAGACAAATGAGGAGTAAAACATTGAAAGTAATAGAGGTATTACTCAATGCTATAAAAAAATTCTGCATCACATTTAGCTTCAATGTAGTTTACAAGCAATGCATGCATATATTCTATGAAGTATTCTTGACTTACATCAAGCTAAATAAAATCTCTTAATAGAAAATGGGGAAAAGGCTCTACGGATATTTCATACTCCCATCATAATAAAGGAGACTCAGTTTCAAGGTAATAACTATGAAGTCATTTTATGTAAAGGAGAAACAATCCCACAAGACTTCTTTCCCAGAGCCAACAGCCTTGACCAACTACTATTTAGCCAGACAAGAAGATTATACATATACAGACACAGGGAAGCCCAACATGTCTCAACTAGTGAAAACTAAAAAAAATGATTTGTACTAACTACAAGATCACTTTGAAAGGAATCTTTCACCTATAAAACATTTAACGAACACATTTAAAACTCTGCTCTACAAATGCATTAAAAGTAAGTTACTTGGCAATACATCTCACTAAATGTTATATATAAAGCAATTTAATTTATTATAAGCAAATGAAAATAAAGCCAAAGATTTGTTCATTCAGACTGCTTATTTTATTTACAAATTATGTAGAAATAAATTCAGTTCAACTTTTAATACAGTATGTGGAAGAGATAAGAAAACATTAAAACAAATATATTGTACTGTAATGTATACAGTACACTATAGTATAAATAAAGAATAAAAAAATAAATATTATAACTGGGGAAAAAGCTTTGATACTGCATATCAAATCTTATCACTGAATGCCAAATTCTTGGCTACGATAAACAAGAGCAAGACCAACACATCAACTGATACTACCACAGCAAAAACCTAATGACCATACCAAATCTCAGTATGATACTTACCCACTGCAGATGTAAAGAATTGGAAGAGAACAGAATTAGTAACCGTCACCTCCAATGTAGTTTATTATTATTCCTAATTTTACTTTCCAAGTATTAGTCTAAATGTAAACAACAACAAAAAATGATAACATTAATTTTGAATAAATACGTAAATTAAACACTGCACATACCCTAACCATATTCATTCTATACAATCAGAATAAAGAAAATTAAAAAGAAAGTAAAGTGAACATGAAAATTACACCATATTTACTGGCATATATTTAAAAGACATCAATTTTAATGATAAAAATCTATATAGTATAAAGGTTATTAACACATTAACCTTTACCCACCAAGTCAGAGAAACAAAAAAAGAAAAACACATTCATCACCACTCATCATTTAACTGTACTTCTTCCAAAAGTGAACAATCATCACAATTTAAATCATATACAAAGCTACATCCTTCAAAGTGTAGGCACTGTACTTCCTACCTCCAAACCTAGAATCCAGTTAACCGGTTTCACCTGAATTCCTTCATAATATTTTACTTGCACTCAAACACAACCTCTCTGATCTAATAAGCTCACACACACATATTTACTGGATGCTCAAGCCCCTGCCTCTCAAAACCTCTACACCCATTCTTTCCTCAGATATCCCAAAATGCTCTGCATAACCATGGGCTTTCAACATGCACTCCAATGTCACCCATTTTATATAAATATTGTATCATGTTGAAATAAATTTGTTATTTGTATTATCTACCTCAGATAAATACTTTATTTAAAAATCTATGTACAGTGGACCCCGGTTTACGATAGTCTCCAAACTCGCCCTTTTATGTAAGTTTATTTTTGTAAGTGCTTTTGTAAGTGTATTTTTGGGGGTCTAAAAGGACTAATCAAATTTACATTATTCCTTATGGGAATAAATTAGTTCAGTAATGGCACTTGAACAGCATTCTTGAACGAAAAAATGGCGTAATCCGGGGGTCCACTGTATATTATTGTTGTACGTACATATTTATATATGTATGGAGGAATAATATGGGGCTGAACTACTGACTCAGTGAAACCACAGAACGGGTGGGGTTTGAACCCATTGCAAGTGAGTGGTAAAACTCCAGGCCAGTGCATAAGCCAGTAGCTTACACACTGGCCTGGAGTTTTATCACTCAAGTCACCATGGGTTCAAAACCCACCTGTTCCATGATTTGTTTGCAATCGTTTTACGTATTACGATTTCATGAGTCATGACTCAGTGAGTTGAGGTATGCATATTGCCTCTACATCATGGGCATAACACATGTTGAAACCAGAAACTTACTAAACAGACTGTGGTATGTCCAACAGTTGCAACAAAGTATGTTTAATTCAACACAACATAAACTTGAGCAATATGGAAAGTTTGTTTGATAACCAATAAATATTACATACTGTAAATTGTGTATACTACTGCAACTACATTACTTATTAGTATATAACTTTAAAATGCCATTATACATACTACCACATTACTTTGCTTTACTCTATATATAATTTTAACAAATGTATTCTATCTCAGCTGTTGTGAAAAATTAACAGTTTACAGTTTAAGACAAGATTTGCAGTTGTAAATATTGTCTAATAATCTTCAAAAAAAAAAAAAAAAATTTACTATTAACAAAAAACTGAAAGAGTATTTACATACAGATTTTTTAGACAGTTTAGTACTGGCATGAAGAAATGACAGTTTATTTCAGCACATGGTATCCTGTACAGGCATACCTCACTAATATGGCAGTATAAGGTCCAACCCACTGTTGTAAAAAAAGTACAGTAGTACCTCGAGTTACGATGGTCCCCAAAATCGCCCTTTTATGTAAGTTTATTTTTTTAAATGCTTTTGTAAGTATATTTTTGGGGGTGTAAAAGGACTAGTCTATTTTACATTATTCCTTATGGGGATAAATTCGTTTGGTAATGGCACTTGAACAGCATTCTCGAACGAAAAAATATCGTAACTCGAGGTACCACTGTATTGCCTTAAACCAAACTGCAGCCTTTTTTTCACTTGCCAGTGCATATAAAAGCCTAAAAACATGTTTACACTATGATATATTAAATGTGCAATAGCATTAGGCCTAAAAAATTATGCAAAAATAAAAATAATAAATACAAAAAAATGAAAATTGCCAAAAACCATCTTAGGAGCAAGGCAAGCGCCGGAAATAATAAACATGAATACAGTGGACCCTCGGTTAACGAAAAAACTTCATCCCAGAAGCCTACCCAAGTGCCATTACCGAATGAATTTACGTCCTTAAGAAATAATGTCACGTAGGTTAGTCTATTTCAGACCCCCAAAAATACACTTCCACATGCACTTAAAATATTATACTTACATAATTGTACGATTTCCAGGGTATTCGTTAACCGAGGGTCCACTGTATAACTGAAAAGCACTGTATTAGTGAAGCACTCTAAAGTGAGCGCCATGTTAAAGAGGTATGCCTGTATATGTATTGCATTCATGTTTGAATTCATCATGTACATTATTTTGAATGAAACCAGCAGTTTTGCCTCAATTTTCTTAATCATTCACCAGCAGGGACTTTTTACCATGAATATTCTTAGGTCATTTTCTTTTTGTATCTCACAAGGTAATCCTACAATTTCATGTTAAAATGATTCAGCTCATTGAGGTAAGGTAAATACTGCAAGGTAAATTTACAAATCATCTTCTCATTCAATCTTTAACACATAACAGCATAACAATTTAGAAAAACTTGAAAATAAAAGCCAAGAAAATTACTATGAAGAAATGAATACTTACTACACAACTTTTCTAAGGAACTCGGTGGTAAAGTAATGGTTGCAAATGTTTCCAGCAGAGAACATAAGTCTTCCATCGGGGTTTCGTTCTGAGCTTCTGAGCCTGTACTCTAAGAGTAAACTTTCACTGTAAACTCATAAACTTGAAAAAGAAAGTTCCATCAACACTTTCATTACACAACCCCTTTTCGAATTTGAGAACTCTATAGTTATTAAATGCAAACATAAATTTAACATTTTTCAGAGTCAGGTTATTTCCCCTCAGGACCAAGTTCAGCTAATCAATTTCATTATCATAATTCCATTTACTGTCTTCCAGGCTGCAGATACATACTTAGTTCACTGCACACATATTTCACAATAGTTGTTAGGTGCAGACTGTATTTAAATGGATTAAGTTAGCAATAATTTGAATTCCTTATATTAATTTATCTTTCAATTTGGACAAAACTGTGTTTGCCTTTACTATAATTTGTGATATAGGTTAAGGTGGATGTTTCTTTTTATTTAAATGTGTTCAATGTTTTAGCAAATAATTTAATTCCCTTTATGATGTTAATTTATCTTATCAATTTTGGGAGCAAAACTGTTTTTTTTTTTTTTTTGTATAATTTGTGATCATATGATGTATGTGTTGTGGCTATTTTTTTATTTTTTTGGCAAAGCTCAGTCAATATTTTTTAAAAGTATCCTCTATTCTTAAACTTGTACCAACATCATTTTTCAAATTAATTTCAAAAACTTGACTTCTTAACATGTTAACAACACAAGCCAACAAAATTTAACCTTTTATCCAGCTCAGAAACCAAAGTGGATATTCTAAGCTAATTTTGATCCACTGATCATGAATCTGAGCTTGTTTAGTCTCTATCACTTTTAATTTTTTTCTTAAACATTATTATCAATATTTTGGCTATTTAGAGTTTAGGAATTACATGATATATGTTACATAACAATCATAGGTATTATACCACACATCAGGTTTCCCTGCCATCTCTTCTCCTATGTCTTCTATTTTACAGAAACTGAACATGCTGGAGCAAAACTAAGGTTCAGATTTGAATTTGGAATCCCAAAATTAGTTAGAAACACATTTTTAAATCTGAGCTGAAACCCCCCAGCTTTGAATGTTCAAAAGAACTTCCAATGATTTTCCACTTTCGTAGGGTACCCAGGAATGGAAACTGCAAATACAGTGGTACCTCGGTTTACGATGGTCCCCAAATTCGCCCTTTTATGTAAGTTTATTTTTTTAAATGCTTTTGTAAGTGTATTTTTGGGGGTGTAAAAGGACTAGTCTATTTTACATCATTCCTTATGGGGATAAATTCGTTTGGTAATGGCACTTGAACAGCATTCTGGAACGAAAAAATATCGTAAACCGAGGTACCACTGTATTTGGATTCACTACACATTCACATGATAAATTTGATGGACATTTGGTATACTTTTTCCTCTCCTAAGAAATTTTAATGAACTAAATTAATAAAAGTCAAGCTTTGGAAACAAGTATAACAAAGATATTGTTATACAAGAAGTATATTTTATTGAACTGTATTTTTTGAAGTATTAAACCCATGTGGGTTACTCAGCACTAAAAATAGTGGAGGCTAATTTTCTGTGTGCTTATCATAACCCAGTTTCTGCTTAGTAAGGCTTTTGTTGATCACTACAGTAATTATAAAAACAGAGTACAGTTTAAAATGATGTGCAGGGTTGGAATACGTACATGAAAACTATGATAATAACTGCCATACACCATAAAGTAGAAAATTCTATATTAGTTGAGGGGTCCTCAACTAACACATGAGTTGTCTTCCTGAAGTTTCAATTTATGAACAAGATCATTTAACTCAAAAACTATTTTTCTATAGAAATGACTTGTACAAAGGTCGATTAGCAGTACATTCCTGTGACATTAATTTTGTGACTGTGGATCAGTATTCTTAAAATAATTATCTCTTCAATATTATTTCTTATAGACCTCATTTGTAAGTGTAAATATTCATAATTTGAGTGTTTGTAAGATAACAAACCCCCCTTTAATGACACGTCTCATCATACATGGTTTAACTTACCAACAGCCTCAGTTGGGAAGGCCTTTTCTACAACCTTGGCTCCACAGTTCGCTCCTTTAGACAAGCAGTAGCCGATGAAGATGGGATCTGCCATCTTGACTAGAATGTTATCTACACAATATACATGCACATATTTAATTCCTCGACGCTCCATGTCTTCCAGTACGCTCTTCTCCTGGATGTCAAGGATAAAGAAAGTGATTAGTGTTCATATATTACAGAGCAATATGTATTATTAATACTGCACTTAACATAAATTCTGTATCATTATGTTAACAGTGCAAAAAAGCTTGTAAATATAAATTACTGTGTACATACATACAGTATTATCCCTCACATTCTATATACTGTAGAAGTATAGCTTCAATACACACACAACCCGCACATATAAAAGAGAGGAGCTTACGACGACGTTTCGGCCCGCTGATTGGGAATCTAATTCTTTGCTTCCTTTCCTTGATGTTCATGTCCACCGTTCAGTTACAGGTTTTGCCTTCTCCGTGTACCGCTAGCCTATGCACAGTGGCATGTACATTCATTACTTCTCTTATCATGCCTCCTCTGTCAAGAAGAGTGTTCTTATCTCCCTTTCTCCGTGCTCTCCGCATCTGTGATCCTCAGTTTCTTGAAGCAGAAATTTCCACTCTTCATAATTCTTTTCCCGCCTGGGCTACCCTTCCCATTTCATAGACTCTGCTTTCTCTCGTGCTAAACGGACTTTCTTCTCTCCTAAACCCTCTACTCCTGAGAACTCTCCAGTCCTCTGCCTTCCCTACATCTCTGGTCTCTCTAATCTCAGCAACTCTCTCCGTTCCTTAGACATCAAACTTACCTTTCGCCAAACTAACACTCTTCGCACTAATCTAGTTCATACCTCCCCTACCTCCACAGATTCTCCTGGTGTCTACTCTATTTCTTGCTCCTCCTGTCCTCTTCAGTACTTCGGAGAAACTGGCCGATCTCTTTCTGACAGACTCAGGGAGCACAAAAATAGTGTTAGGCTTGCTGACACTAATAATGCTCTTTTCTGTCATGTCAGAGATCACAGTCATCCCATTGATTGGTCTTCTGCTAAAACTGTCTACCCTACGTCTAACTTTCATAGTCGCCGCCTGGTTGAATCCTCCCTTATACACAACTTTCCCTGTATGAATCTTAGCCCTGGCTTTGTCTCTGTTGATGCTTTCTCTCTCATTACATTGTTAAATGCTCTAAACTTCAGAACACCCGTGACTTAACCTGATTCCTTCCCTGTCTTATCTTCCCCTTCTCCTTTTTCTCCTTGGTTTTCCTTTCTTTCTGTTCTTTCTTTTGCCTTGTATTTTCCTTCATTTTTCGCTTTTCTTCCCTCTCGTACCCCTTGCGGGCCGCTAGCCTCATAGCAGTGCTCCTTCCCATATGACTGTCTACTCTACTACCTTTACTACTACCTTACTACTACCACTACTACCACTACTCCTACATTTCCCACTCTCTTGTACCCTCCCCTGTCTGCCTGCCTATAAATACCCTTCCTCTGTCTCTGTGTGTTAGTGTGACTTTGTAAATGGTCCAAGTCGGGCCGAAACGCGTCGTAAGCTCCTCTCTCTTTATATGTGCGGGTGTGTGTATTGTTCCAGTCACGGTATTGTGCCTTTTTGTTATTTATAGCTTCAAGAACTACAAAATTCATAACATAATGCATTAAAATATATGAAACAGTGGTGTATCTAGCAACCTAACATGGCATACTGAACTACTGACCCTGAGTGCCCTGTACAGCCCACCATTGCCATCAGGAGCACGGGCCACCTTGTGTGGCGACTCCAAGATGATCTTGCCATCAAAGGTAAAGCAAGGTAGCATTCCTTGTTCAAATACCACCAGGTTTTCCTTCTCCAAACCAAAGTAATGATTACGAGCGAAGAAATCCATGGTGGGTTCCTTGGTATGCTCGGATGTCATAATGTACCATGGAATGTTTCCACACTGAAATATATTTCCATGATTATTTTTATACAAATTTCAGAATTAGGGGAAAAATATTAATGCACAATTATGAATTATAACAAAAATATAAACAAAATTTAGTAAGAAAATAGTGAAATACCTTGCCATATTTCTCCTTAGCAAGAATCTGAAGCCGTAGTAATCTTTCAGCTTGAAGCTGGTAGAGTGTCTTCCTAGATGGCAACTTGACATCATACATGCCTTTAGGATAATCAACTCCAAGCCTAGTTCCCTGTCCACCTGCCAACAGGAGCACTCCCACATGCCCTTCACTCACCTCACGCAGACCTGAATAATATAGAGGAATCATTTCAAGTGAAAGAAATATTGCCATATCTTATGCTCACTTAACATTATACACTTTTATCTTGCCCAAAAAACTCCTTTACTTAGGCTTAAAAAAAATAGGGAAATAGAAATCCACTTTTACACAGTACATAGTCAGAATTAGGGGAAAAATATTAATGCACAATTATGAATTATGACAAAAATATAAACAAAATTTAGTAAGAAAATAGTGAAATACCTTGCCATATTTCTCCTTAGCAAGAATCTGAAGCTGTAGTAATCTTTCAGCTTGATTTCTAAGTGGCTCATTTCTAACTAAGCACACCATGAATATTACCAAAAATATGCAGAAAGCAAACATATGATGATAAACTTACCTGCCTCCTCGTAATCTTTGATTTTTTCAAGCGGGGTGCGGGTAACTGAGCCATGCATCTCTGCAGGGATTGGCTGCATTCTCTCGTCAAGCTTCGTCTGTTCCTCATTTAGTGATGCTACTGTTCTTTTGTAGAATCCACACACCTCATCGTAGTCCAACCTGCAACAAAATGTTTCATGAATCAGAAATTGCATAATCACATTCAATTATTGGAAGAATTAACATAAATTTCAATAAAATTTTTGCATCATTCTTTAAAATATTGAAAGAATTATCTTTAGAAACATGGACAATTAGGTAAACACAACCAAATAGCAAGTGTGTTTCATAATAAGTGGATGGAGAATTGAACCACCAACACTCCCAACTATGTTTCATAATAAGTGGATGGAAGATTGAACCACCAACACTCCTTACCCTGAATGCTCCAAGCAGGTTTAGAACATTACATAAATATAACAACAATATCTAATCAGGAACCTACATAGTGCTGAAAGTAACAAAGTTAAACAAACTAACTTGTAAATTTAAAAATGTAAACAAGCCACCAATGTTTAGGAAAACACTTGTTACAAAAAACTAATAAAAAACTTATCAATAAATGCAAGGTATTAATAAAACACCATAAAATTAATGAAAAATAATCCATTAAAGATTTATTAAACATTTTTCACGTAAGTTTTAAGGAAAATACTACTGTATTTCTATCAAGATCATTAAAGTGCATACTGATATATGTGAACACAAATCTGTGAAAATATATACTGTACACTAAACAAGAACACAAGTATGCAGATCAAGCATTATTTCAGATGGTTCAAGCCATAACTTTGTGTGACAATTTTGTTATCCTTGGTTAAGCCTACATAAAGTGCTATATATGTGTGCCAATAACATGTGTGTACCCTCAAGTAAATATAAAAAAAATCGTTATGTTATCAATGAAATATAGTAGAACCTTGATTTACACGACCATTACCCCCCACCCCAAATAAAACGACTTCAACAATACGTGATTGAAAAACTGGAACCATAAACAAACTAGCACTAAAAAGCTTCTGAATATACATGCTACAAAAGGTGAAAAAATAAGATTGTAATTGAATGATGTGTGATTTTGAATACAGTATTTTCAATATCCCATCTCATCCCTGGATATTAACCATAACACCCAAAAGGAACAATAGTGATGCTGGAGGTGTCAAGAAGAAAATTAAGCATGAAGCTCTGAGGGTTTGACACTTAAATACGTATGTTTCAAAGTGGTGTATTTAATCTTGGAGAATCAACCATTCAAACCATTAAAGAAAATGAGAACATAAAAGCTTATTAAAAGAGTAGTCCAGATTGTGACCTGCCAAAAATAATGACAGGTAAATCAATATATTTAAATAACACAGGAGAGTTATTGAATGTGTGGACTAAGTAAATAACAAAGAAAGATGGCCCACTTAGTGTTCAGATAATAAAGCATAAACCCGTATCTTACTACCAACATAGCAAGAAAAAAAATTGCACCTGGGTTCAAGGCAATGAAGGATCAGTTCAGATTGCTTCTGTATGCTAATGCAGCAGGTGATTCAAAATGCAATCCTATGCTAATTTATCACACACAGACTCCCCATGCTTTCAAAGGTCAAGACAAAACCCCTTTGTTTGCTATCTGGCAGTCTAACAAGGCTAAATGAAAGACTAAGGAACTGTTTATTGATTATTTATAACATTATCCTATTACTGCAGTGAAAATATCCCTTGCCAGAAAGAACTTTGCATTCAAGGTTCTCTTGAAGTTTCTCCTGACATAATTCTGACAGTCACCCTGAAATTTTGCAATCTCTGGATCCAAATGTGCTGATTGAGTTTTTGCTACTGCACATGACATCTTTGATACAATCACAGGATGGAGGCGTTATTATGGCATTAAAGGGCCTTTACACATGTAAGGTCATGAAAAATTCCATCATAGCAATGGATAACAGCTCAGAGACTGGAATGCCAAAGTTCTGGCACTCCACAATATAAAAGCATCATGGGATGAAGAGCCAATCAACATGAAGGCTGTGGTAAATTATGGACTACTGTAGTGAAGAATTAGTCAGTTCTTCCCTCAGTATGAAGTCAGGTCCAGGAAATTATGAGTCTGGCAAGAAGTGTGAGAGGAGAGAGTTTATATGAAGTACAAGCTACAGAAGAAATGCTGGAAGAGCTTAAATCCCAAGGAAAAGAGGCAGATAACAGAGGAGTATGAGATAGAAGAGGCTATACAAAAACAGTTAACACTGGAAAAGTTATGTGAGTAACTAACTCCATTCTGCTGGTAAACTTGCAGACTTTGTTCATTAACATGCCTATAAGCCTTCTTCTAAAGTGGGTCTTGAGCAGCTGATGAAACCTTATTATCTGCTATATAAAAGAACTGCTGGGAAAACAGAACAGAAAGTATTACAGAACACTTAAGCACTACAACAATCATCAACATTTGATAATGAATCGACATCAACACAAGAACCACATCCAACCATGTCAGCCCAGTAGGGCAACATTAACCCTATCTACACATTTTCTTGTTGATAAGAAAGTGTGTAGTTCCTTTTCATCTTTTTTCTATAAATTTGTTTGGCTGTTTATGAGGTTCCAGAATCATAACCCAATTTTCCTCATATGTTTTTCATTTAAGTTAACAATAATTTAAATAATGTAGTACTAATTTTCAGGAACATAACCCCATAGGTTACTCGAGGGTCTAATAAACCTAAATAAAAAAAATAACTTCGAGAGAAACAATGTGCAAATAAAGGCCTGATCTCTATATTTGTCTCTTGTCCATATACCTGTCAGTGTTACAACCTTCAAACCAGTTTATACACCAATGTGAATGTGCACGGATGCATTCATGCATATGCACACATGCACAAGCAGCCACACAAAACAAATAAATAAACATAAAAATCGTAAAAAAAACAAGCAACCGAGATAAATATGAGAATAAGGGAGTTAAACCAGAGCATAAAAATTCATCAAGAATATTACTTAAACAAGTGGGATTTCAAGAGGGTGGGAAGAAGGCTGAAAAGACAAAGCTAGAGAGCTAAGAGTGAGAGAGAGAATGGGGTGGTATAGTACTTACTCGCTGAGGTCGTTGTAGAGCACTCTCTTGTCAGCTTCGGTAAGTACATCCCAGAACTGCAGAAGGTGTTCCTGGCCGTGGGCAGCCAGGCGCTGACGCAGGTGAACCAAGTCCATCATGGTTGATCTGCAACATGAGATGACAACTTAATAACACTACACCCTCCAACATCAACTCTGTAACACATCCCTAACTTAGTAACACTAGTACACCTTCACATATCAGAGCGGGAACATAACAAGGCCACATGTGATGGACAGATAACCACTGGACCTCTAATGGCTACAACTTGAAACTATTTAATAATAACAAAAAGAATAATGATGACTGTTTCAATTCATTCTACAACAAAGATGCATTAAGCTGAATGGGTGCACAGTACATCACCCTGTTAAGTAATTTTGTTAGTATAAGGAAGAGGGTGGAAATATGGGAATATAAAGCCTTTCAAGTATGAATGTGAATATTTTACATAATTTTCGAAAAATATCATAAACAAGATTTTCCTTTTTTCTAATATATTTAGTGGTGAATCATTTACAATTTGTTGAAAGAATGTGATGCCGGAGGTGGGTTAGTGTGGTCACCCTGCTGGTAACTGAAGCAGTGGTGGCTATATGCATGACCTTGCCATCTTCAGATGAAAGTGAGTTTACAGTTACATGCATGTTACTCCTGACCTCCCTGTGGCCGCCTCCACCACCTTACCTTCCCTCCCTTCCCCACATATTATACATCCAATCCTGTGATGGAATATGACAGGGAAACCAATAAGTTCTTGTTTCCATTGCATAACTATCAGACAGAATACTGTGGCAGCACCCTGCTGATGTAAATAGGAAACAGCTTTTGTTCCCACTGCGTGCGTATCCAAGCACACTAAATAAAATGACAACTGCACCCTGCATCCCTCCACACAGTGACAATATATACACGTGTTCCTCCACATAGTGACAATACACACACGTGTCCTTACACACAGTGACAATACACACACATGTCCTTCCATAAAGCGACAACAAACACACACACACAGAGCAGAGGGGAAGGAGGAGTTGCACTGTCCATCAAAAACTGGTGGGGATTTAAGGAAATGGAAGGAATAGATGGAATGGGTGAAAGGGAAAGGGACTACATAGTAGGAACAATCCAGTCTGGGGGCCATAAGGTGGTAATTGTAGTGATGTACAACCCGCCACAGAACTGCAGGAGGCCAAGAGAAGAATACGAAGAGGGCAACAGAGCAATGGTAGACACACTAGCCGAGGTGGCCAGAAGAGCTCACATGGGTAGAGCAAAGTTACTAGTTATGGGTGATTTCAATCACAAGGAGATTGACTGGGAAAACTTGGAGCCCCATGGGGTCCCAAAACATGGAAAGCCAAGATGATGGATGTGGTACTGGAAAACCTCATGCATCAACAAGTAAGAGGCACTACCAGAGAGAGAGGTGAGAATGAACCGGTGAGAATGAACCAGCAAGACTGGACCTAGCATTCACCTTGAGTAGTTCGGACATCGAGAATATAATGTATGAAAGGTCCCTTGAAGTTAGTGATCATGTGGTTCTGTGCTTTGAATACATAGTTGAGCTACAAGTGGAGAGGGTAGCAGGAATAGGATGGGAGAAACCAAACTACAAAAGGGAGGACTACACAGGCATGAAGAACTTCCTGCAAAACGTTCAGTGGGAAAGAGAATTGGCAGGAAAACCAGTAAAAAGAAATGATGGACTACGTGACAACAAAATGCAAGGAGGCAGAGGAAAGGTTTGTTCCCTGGCAAACCTAAGAATAGCGTTCCGATACCTCAATAAGGAATCGTTCAATACTCTGTACACCATGTACGTCAGGCCCATATTGGAGTATGCAGCACCAGTTTGGAATCCACACCTGGTCAAGCACGTCAAGAAATTAGAGAAATTGCAAAGGTTTGCAACAAGACTAGTCCCAGAGCTAAGGGGATTGTCCTACGAAGAAAGGTGAAGGGAAATCGGCCTGACGACACTGGAGGACAGGAGGGTTAGGAGAGACATGATAACGACATATAAAATACTGCAAGGAATTGACACGGTGGACAAATACAGGATGTTTCAGAGATGGGACACAGAAACAAGGGGTCACAATTGGAAGTTGAAGACGCTGATGAGTCAAAGGGATGTTAGAAAGTATTTCTTCAGTTATATAGTTGTCAGGAAGTGGAATAGCTTAGAAAGTGACGTAGTGGAGGCAGGAACCATACATAGTTTTAAGACGAAGTTTGATAAAGCTCATGGAGCAGGGCCTAGTAGCGATCAGTGAAGAGGGGGGTCAGGAGCTATGAATCAACCCTGCAACCACAAATAGGTGAGTACACACACACACACACAAGTGGAATAGCCTAGAAAGTGACGTAGTGGAGGCAGGAACCATACATTGTTTTAAGACGAGGTTTGATAAAGCTCCTGGAGCACAGAGAGAGAGGACCTAGTAGCAATCAGTGAAGAGGAGGGGCCAGGAGCTATGAATCGACCCCTGCAACCACAAATAGGTGAGTACACACGTGCCCTTCTGGGTAGTTCAAGGTCGCCTTATTCTTCCCTGAGCCTAAATGGGTGCGAGAGTAGCGCTTCCGTTCCACGATTAGAGGATGGAGGATCGAGTCTCCACCATTAAGAAGATTTTGCGCCTCGCATAATTAAAAAAAAAAGTCGCCTTACGCTTAGCAGTTATTGTATTCGAGGCGAAGCGCTGGACCCGTAGGGTTACACAGCGTCTGGTTAACGGGGATGTAACAGGTGTGGTGCGCGGAAGGAGAGCAGATCCAATTCCTTGAACCAAAAGCCCTTATAACAATAATAATAATAATAATAATAACAGCTGGCTGGCAAATGGTGCGGACAAGTATGGCAGAGAGAACGAGACACTTGTTCAACATTTGGGAATCTTTATTGAGGAAACGTTTCGCCAACCAGTGGCTTCTCCAGGCCGAGGGACTGACAACCTCAAACTATTTCTACAAGGTGATGGACTGATTACATCATGTTTAATCATGTTTACCTCGTCACATCTACTGCCTTCAATCCATTCTCTGTATTTGACTGAGGAAGCCTACCGCGTAGGCGAAACGTTTAGATACATAAGAACATAACATAAGAAAGGAGGAACACTGCAGCAGGCCTGTTGGCCCATACTAGGCAGGTCCTTCACAATCCATCCCACTAACAGAATAATTGCCCAACCTAATTTTCAATTCTACCCAAGAAATAAGCTTTGAAGATTCTACTAACTCAAGTGCGAGTCCCACTCAAATCCAACCCCTCTCACTCATGAATTTATCCAACCTAAATTTGAAACTACCCAAGGTCATAGCTTCAATGACCCTACTAGGCAGACTGTTCCACTCATCAACTACCCTATTTCCAAACCAATATTTTCCTATATCCTTTCTAAATCTAAACTTATCTAACTTGAATCCATTATTGCGGGTTCTCTCTTGGAGAGATATCCTCAAGACCTTATTTATATCCCCTTTGTTAATACCCATTTTCCACTTGTATACCTCGATCATGTCTCCCCTCATTCTACGTCTTACAAGTGAATGTAATTTTAGGGTCTTCAATCTTTTTTCGTAAGGAAGATTTCTAATGCTATGTATTAATTTAGTCATTCTACGCTGAATGTTTTCTAACGAATTTATGTCCATTCTGTAATATGGAGACCAGAACTGAGCTGCGTAATCTAGGTGAGGCCTTACTAATGATGTATAAAGCTGTAATATAACCTCTGGACTTCTGTTGCTAACACTTCTTGATATAAATCCCAGTAATCTATTTGCCTTATTACGTACGCTTAGGCATTGCTGTCTTGGTTTAAGGTTGCTGCTTACCATCACCCCCAAGTCCTTCTCGCAATCTGTATGGCTAAGTTCTACGTTATTTAACTTATATGTGCTTGGGTTATGGACACTCCCGAGCTTCAGAACCTTGCATTTATCTACATTGAACTGCATCTGCCACTTTTCTGACCACGAATTAAGTTTGTCTAAATCTTCCTGAAGTTCTATGACATCTGTTTGAATCAATTATCCTACCTATCTTCGTGTCGTCGGCGAATTTGCTCATATCACTAGTAATTCCCTCATCAAGGTCATTGATATATATTATAAATAACAATGGGCCTAAGACTGATCCCTGTGGAACACCACTTGTTACAAGTCCCCATTCGGATTTAACCCCATTTATGCACACTCTCTGCTTCCTATTGGTGAGCCATGACTCGATCCATGACAGCACTTTTCCCCCAATGCCATGAGCTGCCACTTTCTTTAACAGTCTCTGGTGAGGTACTCTATCAAAAGCCTTACTAAAGTCTAAATAAACAATATCGAATTCTTTATCGTGATCAACAGCCTCAAAAGCTTTACTGAAGAAGGTTAATAAATTAGATAGGCAGGAACGGCCCCTCGTGAATCCATGCTGGGTATCATTAATCAAATTATGGTTATCTAGATGGCTTCTAATAATATCAGCTATAATTGACTCTAGTAATTTGCCTACAATTGAGGTCAGGCTTATTGGGCGGTAGTTTGACGGTAGAAAGCAACAGAAGTCCAAAAGTTATTTTACAGCTCTATACATAAGAACATAAGAACATAAGAAAGGAGGAACACTGCAGCAGGCCTGTTGGCCCATTCTAGGCAGGTCCTTCACATTCCATCCCACCAACAGAATATTTGTTCAACCTAATTTTCAATGCTACCCAAAAAATAAGCTTTGATAATTTTATTTACTCATGTGCAATTCCCACTCAAATCCAACCCCTTTCACTCATGAATTTATCCAACCTAAATTTAAAACTACCCAAGGTCCTTGCTTCAATAACCCTACTAGGCAGACTGTTCCATTCATCAACTACCCTATTTCCAAACCAATACTTTCCTATATCCTTTCTAAATCTAAACTTATCTAACTTGAATCCATTATTGCGGGTTCTCTCTTGGAGAGATACCCTCAAGACCTTATTTATATCCCCTTTGTTAATACCCATTTTCCACTTGTATACCTCGATCATGTCTCCCCTCATTCTACGTCTTACAAGTGAATGTAATTTAAGGGTCTTCAATCTTTCTTCGTAAGGAAGATTTCTAATGCTATGTATTAATTTAGTCATTCTACGCTGAATGTTTTCTAACGAATTTATGTCCATTCTGTAATATGGAGACCAGAACTGAGCTGCGTAATCTAGGTGAGGCCTTACTAATGATGTATAAAGCTGTAATATAACGTCTGGACTTCTGTTGCTAACACTTCTTGATATAAATCCCAGTAATCTATTTGCCTTATTACGTACGCTTAGTCATTGCTGTCTTGGTTTAAGGTTGCTGCTTACCATCACCCCCAAGTCCTTCTCGCAATCTGTATGGCTAAGTTCTACGTTATTTAACTTATAAGTGCTTGGGTTATGGACACTCCCGAGCTTTAGAACTTTGCATTTATCTACATTGAACTGCATCTGCCATTTTTCTGACCAGGAATTGAGTTTGTCTAAATCCTCCTGTAGTTCACTGACATCTACGTCTGAATCGATTATCCTACCTATCTTCGTGTCATCAGCGAATTTGCTCATATCACTAGAAATTCCCTCGTCAAGGTCATTTATATATATTATAAACAACAACGGGCCCAAAACCGATCCCTGAGGAACGCCACTTGTTACAGATCCCCACCCGATTTAACCCCATTTATGCACACCTCTGCTTCCTATTGGTGAGCCATGACTCGATCCATGACAACACTTTTCCCCAATGCCATGAGCAGCCACTTTCTTTAACAGTCTCTGATGTGGTACTCTATCAAAAGCCTTACTAAAATCCAAATAAACGATATCGAATTCTTTATCATTATCAACTGCCTCAAAAGCCCCACTGAAAAAAGTTAACAAATTAGTTAGGCAGGAACGGCCCCTGGTGAATCCATGCTGAGTATCATTAATCAAATTATGCCTATCGAGATGGCTTCTATGTTATCAGCTATAATCGACTCTAGTAATTTGCCTACAATTGATGTTAGACTTATTGGGCGGTAATTTGATGGTAACGACTTGTCCCCTGCTTTAAAAATAGGAATTACATTAGCCATCTTCCACGTATCCGGCACTACACCTGTTTGAAGAGATAGGTTAAAAATGTTAGTTAAGGGTTCACAGAGTTCTATTTTGCATTCCTTAAGAACCCTTGAAAAAAGCTCATCAGGGCCTGGCGATTTATTTTGCTTCAAACGGTCTATCTGTTTGATAACCTTTTCGCTAGTGACTGTGATACTACATAATTTATCTTCTTCAGGCCCACTAAAATACCTAATTCTTGGGATATTATTAATGTCTTCCTGAGTGAAAACCGAGAGAAAATAATTATTAAAAATAGAGCACATTTCATTCTCTTTGTCAGTAAGATACATCAGTAAGATACATCACTAGTGAGACCTCATTTGGATTATGCAGCTCAGTTTTGGTCTCCTTACTACAGGATGGATATAGATTCATTGGAGAACATACAGAGAAGGACTAAAATGATTTACAGTATAAAAAATCTCCCGTATGAAGATAGACTTAGAGCGTTGAATCTCCACTCTCTGGAGAGACGTAGAATGAGGGGAGATATCATAAGAACATAAGAACATAAGAAAGGAGGAGCACTGCAGCAGGCCTGTTGGCCCATACTAGGCAGGTCCTTCACAATCCGTCCCACTAACAGAATATTTGCTCAACCAAATTTTCAATGCTACCCAAGAAATAAGCTTTGACAATTCTACCCACTCATGGGGAGTCCCACTCAAATCCAACCCTCTCACTCATGAATTTATCCAACCTAAATTTGAAACTACCCAAGGTCCTAGCTTCAATAACCCTACTAGGCAGACTGTTCCACTCATCAACTACCCTATTTCCAAACCAATACTTTCCTATATCCTTTCTAAATCTAAACTTATCTAACTTGAATCCATTATTGCGGGTTCTCTGAGAGATATCCTCAAGACCTTATTTATATCCCCTTTGTTAATACCCATTTTCCACTTGTATACCTCGATCATGTCTCCTCATTCTACGTCTTACAAGTGAATGTAATTTTAGGGTCTTCAATCTTTCTTCGTAAGGAAGATTTCTAATGCTATGTATTAATTTAGTCATTCTACGCTGAATGTTTTCTAACGAATTTATGTCCATTCTGTAATATGGAGACCAAAACTGAGCTGCGTAATCTAGGTGAGGCCTTACTAATGATGTATAAAGCTGTAATATAACCTCTGGACTTCTGTTGCTAACACTTCTTGATATAAATCCCAGTAATCTATTTGCCTTATTACGTACGCTTAGGCATTGCTGTCTTGGTTTAAGGTTGCTGCTTACCATCACCCCCAAGTCCTTCTCGCAATCTGTATGGCTAAGTTCTACGTTATTTAACTTATAAGTGCTTTGGTTATGGACACTCCGAGCTTCAGAACCTTGCATTTATCTACATTGAACTGCATCTGCCACTTTTCTGACCAGGAATTGAGTTTGTCTAAATCCTCCTGAAGTTCCGTGACATCTACGTCTGAATCGATTATCCTACCTATCTTCGTGTCATCAGCGAATTTGCTCATATCACTAGTAATTCCCTGTCAAGGTCATTTATATATATTATAAACAACAACGGGCCTAAAACCGATCCCTGTGGAACGCCACTTGTTACAGATCCCCACTCAGATTTAACCCCATTAATGCACACCCTCTGCTTCCTATTGGTGAGCCATGACTCGATCCATGAAAACACTTTTCCTCCAATGCCGTGAGCAGCCACTTTCTTTAACAGTCTCTGATGTGGTACTCTATCAAAAGCCTTACTAAAATCCAAATAAACAATATCGAATTCTTTATCATGATCAACTGCCTCAAAAGCCTTACTGAAAAAGTTAATAAATTAGTTAGGCAGGAACGGCCCTGGTGAATCCATGTTGAGTATCATTAATCAAATTATGCCTATCGAGATGGCTTCTTATGTTATCAGCTATAATCGACTCTAATAATTTGCCTACAATTGAAGTTAGACTTATTGGGCGGTAATTTGATGGTAACGACTTGTCCCCTGCTTTAAAAATAGGAATTACATTAGCCATCTTCCACGTATCAGACACTACACCTGTTTGAAGAGATAGGTTAAAAATGTTAGTTAAGGGTTCACAGAGTTCAATATTGCATTCCTTAAGAACCCTTGAAAAAGCTCATCAGGGCCTGGCGATTTATTTTGCTTCAAACGGTCTATCTGTTTGATAACCATTTCGCTAGTGACTGTGATACTACATAATTTATCTTCTTCAGGCCCACTAAAATACCTAATTCTTGGGATATTATTAGTGTCTTCCTGAGTGAAAACCGAGAGAAAATAATTATTAAAAATAGAGCACATTTCATTCACTTTGTCAGTAAGATACCCATAATTATTTTTAAGGGGACCTATCTTATCTCTAACTTTTGTTCTATACACCTGGAAAACTTTTGGGTTAGTTTTCGAATCCCTAGCAACTTTAATTTCGTAGTCCCGCTTAGCTTTTCTTATCCCCTTTTAACGTCCCTCTTAATGTCAATATACTGATTCGTAAGATGACCCTCACCTCTTTTGATACGCCTATAAATTCCTTTCTTCTGCCCTAAAAGATATTTGAGCCTATTATTCATCCATTTTGGGTCATTTCTATTCGATCTAATTTCTTTATATGGGATAAATGTTCTTTGGGCAGCATGTATAGTGTTCAGAAAACTGTCATATTGATAGCTCTCTTCATTACCCCAGTCCACAGATGATAAGTGTTCTCTAAGTCCATTGTAATCTGCTAAGCGAAAATCTGGGACCGTTACTGAGTTATTCCTACTATGAAACTTCCATTCAATGCCAAAGGTAATTGATTTGTGGTCGCTTGCGCCGAGTTCCTCTGTAATTTCTAAATTATTAACAAGGGTTTCCTTGTTTGCCAGAACTAAGTCAAGCAGATTATTTCCCCTTGTAGGTTCTGTCACAAACTGCTTCAAAAACAATCTTGAACTACTTCTAAGAAATCGTTAGATTCAAAATTCCCAGTCAAAAAATTCCAATCAATTTGACTAAAGTTGAAGTCACCCAGAATAACTACGTTATCGTGCATTGTGGCATAAACAAAGGAGATATTAATAAAATACTGAGGATATCGAACCAAGTAAGAACCAGAAATAACGGATTTAAATTGGATAAATTTAGATTTAGAAAGGACATATAGGCAAGTACTGGTTTTCGAACAGAGTTGTAGATGCGTGGAACAATCTTCCGAGTAGGGTGATAGAGGCTAGGACCTTGGGTGGCTTTAAAAAGAGATTGGACAAATATATGAATGGGAGGGGCTGGGTTTGATTGGTGTCGTGAGTAAATTCTTAGGTAGTGGTGGTTTTGATAAGGACCTGTCTTGTATGGGCCAGTAGGCCTTCTGCAGTGTTCCTCCATTCTTATGTTCTTATGTAAGAATGTGACTGACCTGACCAGGTCAAGGCATTGGCTTAAGTAGGGGTGGGAGAATTAGACTTGCCTCGCATGGGCCAGTAGGCCTGCTGCAGTGCTCCTTCTTTCTTATGCTCTTATGTTCTTATGAAAGATAGAGGGAGGAGGAGGAGGAGGAGAAAGGGGAATGGAGGAAGGGAGAGTGGAGGGAGAAAGGGGAATAGAGGAAGGGAGAGTGGAGAGAGGACGAGTAAAGAAAAGGGCAGGAGGGAGGCTGGGAGAAGGGAGGTGGTGTATGAGGGAGGGAGGGAAGTGGTGTGTGAGGGAGAGAGGGAAGTGGTGTGTGAGGGAGAGAGGGAAGTGGTGTGTGAGGGAGGGAGGGAGGGGGATACAACAAGAGGTGAGGGACAGATAGTGGGTGGCGCCGGTGTCTGGGGTCACACACACTGCTGGGGTCACCCACTGCTCAAGACATCCACCTTACCACAAGCTGCCACTGTAACAATACAACAGTCCATCGATGGAGTGAACACATCGACTCCAGGCTGACTTCTGCCTCATCTTCCAACATTCATCTCTGTACTGGACTGAGGAAGCCACTTGTTGGCCAAACATTTCCACGATAAAGTTGAAAAAGTGTCTAATTCTTCAAGATACAGAGGGAACCGGAATATGAAGGATGGAAAAAGAAGAGAAGACTAGTGGATGGGTAAAATGCAGAGAAGTGTAGTGGATGGATAAAAGTAAAAAGGAAGACAAAAAAAAAAACATTCTTCTGAATATAAACCCTAGAGGGTTAATAACCCAGGATAACCCCAGAAAGTCTACCAGTGTGGGGCCCAGGGGCAGATCCACAAGTTTTATATATGAGGGGTTTAGGGGTGGCACTCTAGTTGAAAGAGGAGTTTAGGAGTGGCAATCTAGTTGAAAGAGGGGGTTAGGGGATGGAAATTGGGGGCTTCAGCCCCCCTTTGGCGAGCCCGTGAGTGTATCTTGTTTTCATTTGGGGCCCTATGATCCTATTTCCCAGGATGGGAATTAGCCACAATAATCTATCACCCAGGTACATAGTGCTAGGTGAACAAGGCATAACAAGACTTAACCCCATAGTCTCTTCCTGTCCAGGATGTCGCCCACAACAGTTTACTAGAATCCAGCTTCCTATTGACTACTAGATGAACAGGGGCGGCAAGTCTAGAGGAGAGAGACTTGCCGTGAACCTCAATGGTGACCGGTAATTTGACTCCCAGTAATGAGAGGTTAGTGTTGACGTGAATATCTCCTGGGGTGTCTGGAGAGTACGGGCGCCGCCCTCCAGGCTGCTTCACGTCGGGATGGCACAGTAAGTAAACAAGACACCATAAGAACATAAGAATGGAGGAACACTGCAGAAGGCCTACTGGCCCATACAAGGCAGGTCCATATCAAAACCACCACTACCTAAGAATTTATTCCCGTACTCACGACACCAATCAAACCCAGCCCCTCCCACTCATATATTTGTCCAATCTCTTTTTAAAGCCACCTAAGGTCCTAGCCTCTATCACAGTACTCGGAAGATTGTTCCACGCATCTACAACTCTGTTCGAAAACCAGTACTTGCCTATGTCCTTTCTAAATCTAAATTTATCCAATTTAAATCCGTTATTTCTGGTTCTTACTTGGTTCGATATCCTCAGTATTTTATTAATATCTCCTTTGTTTATGCCCATCATCCACTTGTACACCTCGATGATATCTCCCCTCATTCTACGTCTCTCCAGAGAGTGGAGATTCAACGCTCTAAGTCTATCTTCATACTCTGACATCAGACCCAGAGCAGCACATTCTCCCACCAAAGGTTATGATCGTCAAGATTTTAATATATCCCGGTTGTCAGACGTATCTCTCCCATATTTTTTTATTGCTTCGATGTACGATGTATAATCCCCTTTTATCTCTTCTAATGGAAAGAGGGAGGGGTCAAACCCCCTTAATCCTGCACCTGCATCTTGCTAGTGTGGGAAGGAAGAGAAGGGACTTAGCACCCCCCCTGTTGGAGGCAAATTTCTCCACAACTACAGTGGCTACTCAAATTCAACCCAAACAGATGCAAGGTTATACTATACGAACTGGATAAGGTGATGGCAGACTCACATGGAGTACAGTATGGGCGGAGAGAAACTGCAAACATCAAAGCTAACAGGACCTGGGAGTGAATATAACACCAAGCATTTCGCCAGAAATACACACAATCCGTATAACGTAAGCGGCAAATACAAGATTAGCAAACCTCAGAATAGCATTTAGAGACTTAAATTTTTTAGAATCTTATGCACGACACATGAGCAAGAAAGGGTGGCGGGTGTTTAAGGTTTGGAGAGAGAGGCAGGAGAGGGAGTGTGTGAGGAAGGTGCCAATCTTCTGGTAAAGACCTGGTCCAACACGCCATAAACACACTGCATGACTCTCACATATTGTCCAAAAAGGAATCCATCTTTTTCTCTCTACCAGATCATCACATGCTGCTAGCCTTCACGCAGTTTGTTAGCCCCACATACTGTGCTAGCCTCCACACACTGTGCTAGCCTCCACTCAGTCTACTAACCTCCGGGACCGGGCCGCGGGGGTGTTGATCCACGGAATACCCTCCAGGTAGACAGTCTGCTAGTATCCATGTTCATCCAGCGACATCAGAAACAGATATAGATCTCGATTACCTTTAAAACATATCGAGTGAACAACAGTCATCAATGCTGCACGATAGTTTAAGAAATTTTACATACATACTGAAACTCTTATGTTTTAAAAAAAAAAAACTATTTTTTTTAGCATTTTATGAATTTCAAGCCCCTTCTCCCCAGATTACAATCCTGGCTGCGCTACTACAAATACATACACTTCAGCGCACACAACTCATATATATATATATATATATATATATATATATATATATATATATATATATATATATATATATATATATTGTGTGTGTGTGTGTGTGTGTGTGTGTGTGTATGTAAACACACTTCTTGCATATACCCAGACACACCTCTGTTGGTGTAATGCCCTGAAAGACACCTGAATATATTAAGAGGAGCACACCTCTCAGAGTGTATATTAGAGATATACACGACACCTGTTGTGTATACACAAACACCTCTTGGTGCACAAAGCCTGCGTTTTCGAGAGAGATTTCAACAGTAAGGTGGAAAGTGATCAGGAGAGTAACAGTATGAGGCAGCTGGGCGAGGTGGCAACCTATCCTTTAACTATCATTAAAATAATGGCACTGATCAAGACCATGGAGCTGAACGCTTCTCAAGGCTGAGGGTTTAATCACCTCAAAAATGATTAATTAGACACATAAGCAACACTTGGGTATCTTTACTGAGGAAACGTTTCGCCACACAGTGGCTTCATCGACTCCAGACCGAGGGACTGATTACCTCAAACTCCTTCTGTTTTTCACCATTCTAATTTGTATGGACTGATGAAGCCACTGTGTGGCGAAACGTTTCCTCAATAAAGATACCCAAGTGTTGAACATGTGTGTAATTTATCAACTCGTCGGTTGTGTGAACCATTCATCTACACCTGAAAACTACTACTTCATGGTTGATGGACTCACCCAACTTTAAAGAAAATATTATTTGTAAATATACACGAAAATTCAAGAAAATGAACTTAGTGAAATTACGAAGATATTATTATTATTACATTTAGGGGAAAGAGTTAAACCTGTAGGGGGATACATGCATATTGTGTATGCACTATGAAACATGCACACACATCAGTGCTTGCATATAGATCAATCCTGTCTCATGGCTCCGCCAAACATGACTCGAGTCTCGCCTTCTGAGTTCTGTAATACCTTAATATCTACTTTCAAAACTTTGTAAGGACCGTCTCCGCCACTTTTATATCAAGTTCATTTTATTTCCTTACTCTCATAAACGTTTCTGTGGCTTATCTGTGTGTTTAGCTTCCATCTACGTTCCTTTATTCGTGACTGTGGCATCCCTCTAGCTATTTTACGAATTACTTTGAGTATCTTGTACGTCGTGATCATGTCTTCGCCAGTGTGTTATTTTCAAACATCTACTACATCTGTTAATGGTTCCAGAGATTATGACCCGCGCGGCCCGGTCTCACACCAGGCCTCCTAAATTAGAAAGGAAACTTTACAACAATCAGGTCTTCTACAAACACAGAAATTGAAGATATGAGTTCACCACATTTAAGATGCTTATAAGGTTTACCTGTCATCTTAAATCTTCATGAGACCAAAAGAAAAGATCAGCAATCTTGCCAGATTGAATAAAAAGTTAAACAGGAAAGCACCAGACGGGAGTAGAAAAATTTCTCCGAACTCATCAAAAATATATGAAAGGTAAAGGTAAGGCTACCGTTTAACACTCATGACAGAACGCTAGTTTCTCTGCTGCATACCAACCTACTGTGCGTGCTGTAATGCAGGGAACATGACGACAGCCAGGTACTGGCCTGACAGCAAGGCAGAAGCATGACAAGGAGACAGGAGCATGACTGGGAGGCATGAGCATAACAGAAGCATGACAGGGAGGTGAGAGGACGAGGACGATATAATGAGCATCAGAAGGTACGAGGTTAGAGAACAAATGTGTCAATGTACATGTTTGGAGCACACAACTGGATAAAGGTGGAGTGCACTGGTTGTTACACGGAGGACAAACACTGTAGGGAGGTGGTACGGCGAGCGAGGGGTGTTACACGGAAGGTTACAGGGAGGGAGGAACAACAGGTAGACATAACATCTAGGTAAGGAAGGTAGGTAGACGTTGCAGGGTGGGAGGAAACACAGGTAGACATAACATCTAGGTAAGGAAGGTAGGTAGACGTTGCAGGGTGGGAGGAAAAAACAGGTAGACATAACATCTAGGTAAGGAAGGTAGGTAGACGTTGCAGGGTGGGAGGAAAAACAGGTAGACATAACATCTAGGTAAGGAAGGTAGGTAGACGTTGCAGGGTGGGAGGAAAAACAGGTAGACATAACATCTAGGTAAGAAAGGTAGGTAGATGTTACAGGGAGGGTGGGGGGAAATTAAGGCAGGTGTTACAACAGCATCGACAGTAGTAGCAATAGCACCAGTAAACAACAGCAGTAGCAACAACAGCATCAGTAATAGTACAAACAGCAGCAACAGGAGGATAGTAGAAACAGCAGCAAAAGTGGATAGGGGAGCAATGTGGCAGATGTTGCAAATAGATGGAATAGGTGGTAGGTTACGTAAAGCAGTAAAAAAGCTTTTATGTGGATAGTGAGGCACAGGTTATGGTATGTAGGAGAGAAGGAGATTATTTTCCAGTAAAAGATGGCCTTATACAGGGATGTATGATGTCACCATGGTTATTTAATACAGTTATAAAGGGTGTTGCAAAAAAATGAACGCTAGGGTGTTGGGGAGAGGTGTGGGATTGATAGTGAATCTGGTACGTAGTGGGAGTGGTCACAGTTGCTTTTTGCCGATGATACTGTTCTTTTGGGAGATTATGAAGAGAAGCTGCATCTGCTGGTAAACGAATTTGCAAGGGTATGCCAAAGAAGGAAATTAAAAGTGAACACAGGAAAGAGCTAGGTGATAAGAGTATCAAAACAAATAATAGGCAATGAGACACTGTATATCAGATTAAAGGGAGGGCATATAGAGAAAGTAAATGTGTTCAGATATTTAGGAGTGGAACTGTCGGCAAATGGTTCTATGAGAGATGAGGTGAATCACAGAATTGACGAAGAAAAAAAAGGTGAGTGGTACACCGATGCATCTGTGAGGACAAAGACCTTGAACCACGGAGGCAAAAATGGGAAATGAATTCCAGTACAGTGGTACTAACACTGTTGTCTGGGTGTGAGGCGTGGGTTTTGTATGATGCAGCGAGGAGGAGGCTGGAGGCAGTAGAGATGTCATGTGCGAGATACAGTGCTGCACTCTGAAGGGGCAGGGATGTTGCAGCCTGGAGGCTCATCCGAACTGTAATGTCAGCGCGTTTCTGGCAAGACAGTGATTGAATGAATGACAGTGAAAATGTTTTCTTCTCTGTTGGGTCACCCTACCTCGGTGGGAGACGGTCGAAATGTTAACAAAAAACCAGAGTATCAAAAGCATTAGCAACAGCAGGAATATTAGTAGCAGCAGCAGCGTAATGTAGACTTAAGTGTAGGAGAAACCATGACAAGTAATCAGTCTCACCAGGCACAACACCTGCAGTTCGTAACAGGTGTTGGTGTGTGTTTGCACGTATGTACACACACACATTTTTCTACTCTCAGGGTCGTAAAGAAGATAAGCATATCGGAAAAGATACCTGTGACAAGTCTCAAGAGTTTTTCTACTTTCCCAGCCCGGCCTGTAGCCAAACTTTCGTGTTGATTAGCTGTTCAACCAGTCTGTTGGTGTTGGAAGAGGCAAACAATATACACAATTTCCACAGCAGGTATGATAGAGTCCTGGACGCCAGGAATCTGTAAAAACTATAAATCGACCCCTGCAAGAACAGATAAGTAAATACACTTTGCAAATGTTGTGGGAGAAGGTTGCATGTTGCCAGTTCTCGGTCGAAGAAACTGGTGTGAGGTATTCAGTGCAAAGCTGTGAGAGGCAGTGAAAATTACGAAAATAAAGATGACTGTGAGAGGAGACAGACAGACGTCGGACACACACACACACACATACATACAACAGGACTAGTGTCTAATCGACGTGTGCCTAGGACAAAATGGTAACTAACTCACACACACAAACAAGGAATCATTCAGGACCCTGTACACTGTTTACGTTAGGCCCATATTGGAGTATGTAGCGCCAGTTTAGAACCCACACCTAGCCAAGCATGTAAGGAAACTAGAGAAAGTGCAAAGGTTTGCAACAAGACTAGTCCCGGAGCTAAGGGGTATGTCCTACGAGGAGAGGTTAAGGGAAATCGACCTGACGACTTTGGAGGACAGGAGAGATAGGGGGGATATGATAACGACATATAAAATACTGAGAGGAATCGACAAGGTGGACAGAGACAGAATGTTCCAGAGATGAGACACAGCAACAAGGG